>ML685895.1:478078-521751 GCA_007922175.1 Pelusios castaneus
AACATATTTAAGGGAATATAATTTTTTTCCTTAATTTCACTCTGAAAAATATTTACATTCTCTAAAGCATATATTCCAGTCTTTGTAGTTTTTTTGATGTTATCTATGTGAAATATAATATGACTTGCCACAGTGAAGTTGCTCCTGAAGTACTGAATACAGACAAATTTACTGGTTTGCAACAAAATCCACAATCATCCACTGGATGCAGTTTGCCAAAACAATGCCACAATGTTCTCATTTAGACCATAAGATACCCAGTTTTAATATCATAGGAAATTCTGCCATCACCTCAGGTTACTTGGGGGACTTGGGACTCGTTTATATAAATGTTAAGAAGAATAAGTGGAACTGAGAACAAGATATGAAAAGCAGGACACCCCTAAAATGTATGTTTCATGGAAGAACAAATAAAGAAATAGGTATTGGACCTCTCTTGCAGATTCATAAGGTAGTAAATGAGGCCATAACAAAAGATAAAATGGGTCTCTGGTACAGATAAGGGGGGAGATCCCATCAGGAGATATCCACTCACTGATCACCACATGTAGATTGAGCCATTCCATTCTGAGAACTTTAGGATGTCAGAATGAATACATTGCCAAGTACTGCATGGATGTTCTCAGGTTTTGTGTGTGTATTTGTGACATTAATGACCTGCTTAGGGAACCTTATAACACAGGCCAAATTATGAATTCATTGCTCTATTCATGGTCACTGTATTCATTAGTCATGTGCTCCTCGAGGCTTCAGACCTAAGGAAATTCCTTAGAATAACTATCATCTTGCTGATTCTAAAACTGTAGTAGCATGGGAAATGGACTTTATTAGGGACATTGATTTAACACAGAACTATTAATTACTATATCAATTCAACGTAAATATAGTTAGTACTGCTAGTAACAGTACTGTATAGTAAGACTTTGCATAAAGAGTAGGCTGAAAATCTGCTGCGTTAGAATTATCCAAAACTGTCATATTAATATTATTAGCCTGAAAGCTAATCCTGAAAGATGCTTCACATAAGGAGAGTCGTATTTAGGTGAATGTGTCTCCATGCATTCACAAAGGTCCTGGTCACACAGATGAGCTTAGCGAATCAGGACCATTGCCACTTCTGGTTTTATAGAAGAACATTAGTAACCAAAGTCAATATTTCTTCATTCATACCCTGGAGATTTCTTTATGAATTCTCAACTAGTCAGATTATTGGTCTGTACTGCCTTCACATCTCGTCTTTTTTGCTTTTTCTGTAAACCTTTGTGGTAATGTAGCTAAAAAACACTATTTCAGCTGAAAGAATGAGAACCAGGTTGTGAGACATAAATAGCATCCTTAGACACATGGTACCAGATTTTTCAGTTACAAAGGTCCCCCCACATAATATTACAAATGTTAACATTCTCATTCTCCTCTGAGGGTAGTGTGGGGGGAGGGGAGACTGCTGAAAGTATTTCACAGTGAAGCATTACACTTTAAATAGATTACATCAATTAAAACTGAGAACATTGGCTTGTCGACTTAATAAAAGCCCAGTGTGGACGTGGAGTAAGTTAGGTTGACTTAAGCGTAGTTTAAGCCTCCTAGTTCCTAGCCGAGTTAGGTTAACCTAACTTTTAGGTGTAGATGCACCCTGTGATCCTCATTCCTTTTTCTCAGGGCTCTCCATCTTTTTTCTTCTTTCTCAGGGGTTTCATACTACCTTCTCCAGTGGTTGATAAGAAAATCTGTGCACTGTCATGGATTCCAGAACACGGAGCCTCTAACCAGCAGTCAAAGACTGCACTGCACAACTCCTTGCTGCTTTCTCCCTGGTCTTCTTCCTCCCATGGCCTTTCCCAGGCCTTCTTCCCCAAAAGCTCTTTAGGCTCACAGACTTTCAGAGTTTTTTCTGGAATACACCAACATAATTCCAAGATAAAAGTGTAAACTTAAAGCAATTTCTGCCTTCCTCAGGCTTGACCTCTCATCCATCCCTTCTGCTCTGGCCCTGCCAGGGATCTCTAACTAGTAGTCCAAATAGGGGCAGGGTACAGGCGCAGGGTGGGCAGGACTGTGTCCTGCCCTGTTGGTGGGCACGCCAGGCTCTGGCTGTGCCAGGAACCCTGGGAGGGAGGTCAGTGGTGGAGCCCTGGGGACCCTTTAAGTCGACTTAGGGCTAAGCCACATCTACACTGGCTTAAGTCAACTTAATAAAGTCGACTTAACCAGTAAGTCGACGTAAAACTAGGTCTTATTAAGTCGACTTTAAATTTCCTTAAGTTGACTTAAGCAGCAGCTTAAGCAGATATAAGGAAACTGTAGTGTAGACACAGAGTAAATTAAGTCGACTTAAGCAGGAAAGTAAAGACATCTATGTTAATGGTAACTGTCATAAAATACAACATGGCTTTTAAAAAGGTAGATCATGTCAGATCAAACTGATCTTTTTTGAGAAGATAAAAGATATTTTAGACAAAGAGAATACAGTGGATCTAATTTACCTAGATTTCAGTAAAGTATTTGATGGCATAATGGGACAGCCTAGTTTGACTGATCTTTGGCTCCTGGTGGTAGGTATGCTGATGGGATGATTGATGGGATGGGTTCTGAGTTATTACAGAGAATTCTTTCTTGGGTGTCTGTGTGAGCTTTCCCACATGCTGAGGGTTTAACTGATATCATATTTGGGGTGTGGAAGGAATTTTCACCCAGATTGGCAGGCTCGCTGGGGGGTGGGGAGGTTTCTCCTTCCTCTATAGTATGGACATAACTCAATTTCTCGTGGATTCTCTGAACCTTAAACTCTTTACATCATGATTTGAGAACTTTAATAACATAGTCATAGATTAGAAGCTTATTGCAGGTGGGGGTGGGTGAGGTTCTGTGGGACTGCATTGTGCAGGAAGTCAGACGAGATGATCATATTGGTCTCTTCTGACCTTAGCGTCTATGAGCATGCCAAGGCCAGATCAGGCAGGCAGGTGGGCTCTCTTTCTTGTCCCAGAGAGAGACTACACAGTCTCCTCCTCCACCACCTCTTTCTGCTCTGAACTTTCTCATTTTCTAGTTCTCTTCTACTCTCTCCGCAGATAGCCTTTGCCATCAATTAAGCCTGGTTCTCCATCCAGTTGTAGGCCAATACATTAACTGGCCTCTCAGGTCCACACAGGCCCATTCAGAGGTGGGATAAACACCCCATTGCATGGCCATTATGAAAACCAGCCTTCAAGATCTGTTTACCTGAACATAAGCTACAAATCAAAAGACAATTATATTTTTTTATTCTTACCTTATCTCAAATAGACTTAATGCTCGATTTTAGAGCCTTGCTTTCCAGTATGTTCAAATGTAATACCTTCCCCCTAGATGTTATCTCTGCAGCAGATATATTACAATAGTACCTTTTTCATTAGTTTTCTTCAAATTAGCCTTGGATTGCTCACATTTTACAGGGAATGCACTCATCGATTGTTGTAGACCATTAAGATCTTTGGTCATTAACTTATTGCCTCAAGAGATCCTACTGAACAGTTTTTGAAGTGCTAACACTTACCCTCCAGGCCAGTGAAATACGAAGCCTTTATTGAGGACATAACATTGTCAGATAGCACAGTTTTCAACTGAATAACTTACTGCTTCAGTAGATTTTGCTTGCTGCTGGGCATTTTGACTTGGTCAGATGTGGAAGAAATCATACTAAAGTAAACTAAATTTAAAGAGGATTTCTCCCCCAAGTAGAAAATACAAACATCAAATCCAAGCATTAGTAAAATAGTGGCTTTCAGTTTCTATTTTTTGGATAGTGTTTTTCTTTTCATTATAAAAAAAATAGAGTTGGTTAAATTTTGACGACTCAAGACTAGCAGACCCACAGTTTAATCATTCCATGAGAATTATCAGAAGCACACTGAGCCAGGAAAACTTGTATAATTACCTGTCTTAGCCAATATTCCTCCAATATCTTGCATCAGAATGCAGCCATCAGACTGATCATCAAGGTACAGCGAATGCCATACCTGCTAATGCTTAGAATCTGTGGGATGCACACCACGACTGACTACATAGTGCTGCATTTTTTCATCTGGCTGATAATTTCATCAGATCACTGTGGCAGATGGAGTTGGGAAGAGCCTCTGCCATTACTCCTGCATCATTCAGTTGCATGAACAACTACCTGGTTTCAGGCTCCCATACCAAAATGGTGCCAGATTAACAGCTAAAATGAGCCATGCTGGGGCATCCAGAACAGCCCACTGCATCTGTGGTGCTGTGGAACATGCTGCAGACATTCTAGATGTAAGACACATACTCTTTCTGTGCTGGGCTCCTTAGAAGTGTTCTTCTCTAACTGAGCACAGGTGATTCAGAGGCCGATTGACTCAATCATTTTGCTTTTGTTTGTTTGTTTCTTTTAAAAAATCTTGTTTTGCTCATAGGTACTTGATTTCTGTTATATTCAGGGTTTACAGTTTGGTTTAATGGCTCTCAGCACCCCTACTATAAATCGTTCCAGCACACCTTGTTTTCCTTCTCTTACCCATGTGCAATCACATGTGTATTAACAAACTTTTGGTTGCCATATACCTCATTTAAGGATAAATCTCAATTTTACACATCCTTTAAAGTTACCTAATTAAAAAAAATTATTGAAATCATAATTCAGTGTTATCATGCAATAAAAAGAGGGTATCTTAGCTTTTCTGACAAATTCTGAACAGAAATTTTAATAGCAATGAAATCTGTTTTCTTACCAACTGAGAGTGACTTTCACTCCAGGATAGAATTTGAGTACAAGGCCCTATATGCCACTTCAGCCCAATACTTCGTGTGCTGAGCACTTTAGAAAATCTTGATTTTAATCTTGGTTTAAATAGCATACAAGGCTTCATGGGCACCCTCTATCTTCTTGGAATGAACATCACCATCCACTAGCAAGAAAACAATTTTTCCCCCCTTGCAGTTCTGCCATAGGAGCTGCTGAGTGGTGAGCCCTTTTGAAAGTTTGGCCCTAAGGGCTTAGGTACTGCATAGGGTGCTAGAGTGAATTGCAACATTACTGAATAAATGTGAATGTTGGAAGCACAAGGAGTGAGAGATTGAAGGCAGCAAGAATGTGCTAGTCTTACCAAGAACACTTTTAGCAATTGCCATCTAGTGGGAGAATTTGGGAACGCTGGGAGAAATATGGGAATGTTTGTTCATTTCAATTTACAGACTGAATTATGCCTTATATATAGTGAGTAGTACTCCCAGAGAGTATGTCTACACTAGCAATTTAGGTCGACTTGAGCACCCTTAAGTCGACCTAAATTACTCTCTGTCTACACCAGACTTTCATTATGTCAACTTTAGAAATTCCTTAAGTCAACTTAATGAAAGCTTAAGTCGACCTAATAAGAACCGCCCATTAGGTCGACTTAAACCTTAAGTCAACTCCTTAAGTAGACTTAAGGACAATGTGGACGGGGAGTAACCCTTAAGTCAACTTTATTAAGTCAACTTAAGGGTGTTTAGGTCGATTTAACAAAGTGGACTAAGTCCACTTAACTTTAAGTCGACATAACAAAGTCGACTTAGCTATTTCTAGTGTAGACATAGCCATAGTACTTTGCAATCCACCTAGAGTTTTAATCAAAGCTCACTGAATGGGAGGAAGGATGGTCTAGTGGTTAGAGCACTGGTTTGGGACACGTTTAAGAGTCCACTATGCCAAACTACTTGTATAACCTTGACCGAGTCACTTAGGGCCACATATTTAAAAGTTTTTAAGTGCCTGAAGATGCAGACAGGCACCTACTAGTATTTTCAAAATTATTTAGGAACCTAATTCTCATGGCACGATCCCGCTAGGAACATGTGGGATAGCAACTTGTTCCTGAACTAGTGCCCAGGAAATGTATGAAAACTTTAGATAAAGAAAAAAACAAAAATAGGTACACTCAGACTGTGCTAGAACTGTCATCCAACTACAAATTGGACGAAGTATTCAGTTCCTGGGAGATTTTTGATTACCCGTCTCCACGTTCCTAATTTTGGAGGCATATCCTCATTGAGACCCAAATGTCAGTTACAGATATATTAGATGTTACTAAAATGGCAATGTGATTACTTTTATTTGAAGCAGTCTAGCTTCTGTTCCACAGTATTGATATTTACCGAAGGGAGGACAGATAGTTCATGCTGCATCAAAAAGGTGAAGTTTTAATATATAAGAAGCCAACGCCATTCTAATCCAATCTTCTTCAAATGTTGGCAACGAAGTTTAAAAGTCTTCTAGGAAAAGAATCATTCAGAAGCAAGAAGAGTTGCCTTCCCCAGGAAGCATATTCTTTTCTTGCCACCTGAGCTAATCAATGGAGCTCAATGTTAGCTAACATTCTGAGGAGCTGTGCATTTTGCAGATTCTATAGCACAGAAAATGTTGTCTATGCAAGAACAAAACAATAACAGAGCTGCTGTGGAAACATAGAAAAAAATACAACCTTATTTGCAATATTGGGTGGAAATATTTTTAAATGGGTGATTATCCAAGTCCAAATATGAAATGTAAATACTGTCTCAGGGATTCACAGTTATGTATAACTTGTGCTTTAAGAGAAAAAAGTGCATCTTCTGCAAACTCAGACTAGTAACTGTTGTGTTTTGACAACACTTAAAAGTCTAGGTAGTCACTTTAAATTTCAGGGATTTTCCAGAAACATTAAAGCAGGAACATATCCCTGCAACAAAACACGCTGCCAACTTTACCCTCATAACACTAAAGACACCATCAGAGGACAAAAATCAAGGGCTCATTCATCTGCTCATCCACCAATGTGATTTATGCCATCATGTACCGGACATGCCATTCTGCCTTGTATATTGGACAAACAGGACAGTCTCTGTGCAAAAGAATAAATGGCCACAAATCAGACATCAGAAATTGTAACACTCAAAAACCAATAGGGGAACACTTCAATCTCTCTGGCTATGTCTACACTTACCAAAGTTAGTTCGAATTAGTTAATTCGAATTAGTTAATTTGAACTAATTTGTTACTTCGAATTAACTTAATTCGAACTAGCAAATTTTAGTTCGAACTAAGCAAGTGCCATGCATGTCAATTAGTCATTAGTCAATTGCATTGAGCTCAATCTGCCGGTTAGTTCGAACTAAGCGCTTAGTTCGAACTAACATGGCCACATTGGGTTAATTCGAACTAGTTAACTAGTTCGAATTAACCCTTACTTTGAAAAGTATAAGCAAATTTATTAGTTCGAATTAAGAAAGCCCTTAATTCAAACTAATGAAAGCCTAGTGTAGCCAAGGCTTAAATTAGTTCGAATTAGGCCTTGTACACACAATCAGTTTATCGCGCATTAAAACTCATTACCGCACGATAGCAACAATGGCGTAAACACGTGCAACAGGGCTGTTGTGCGTTAACTGCCTTGTTGTAGCGCAATACAAAAACCACCTCGACGAGGGTGGTAACAGCTAACACGGAACAGCTGTTGCGCTTTTGCGCTCGTGTGTACGCTTACCGTGCAATGACTGGCCTCCGGAACTGTCCCAGCATTCCAAAGTCGTCCTCACTGGTCTTCCCCCCACCCGCTCTGAAGCCGTGACGAAACTGTCCCCGCCCTGCCCTGAACGGATTCCCGGGATTTTCAAATTTCTCGTCTGTTTCACTTCCTGCTCTCTTCCTCGTGGAGTGCATTTGTGCTCCGATCATCAGTAGCAATGGCGGCCTGCCGTGGAAGACGCACACCCCTTTGGAGCACGGCAGAGGTGCTGGACCTGATGAGCATCTGGGGAGAGTCCGCTGTGCAGGCGCAGCTACGCGGCAGCAGGAGGAATTATGACACATTTGGCATAATTTCTTGGGACATGTCAGAGAGAGGGCATGATAGAGACAAAGTGCAGTGCAGATCAAAGGTGAAGGAGCTCAGAATAACCTATCACCAAGCGAAGGAGGCAAACCGCCGTTCCGGATCAGCGCCTGCTACATGAAGGTACTACAAGGAAATAGAAGCCATCCTCAGTGGGGACCCCACAACCACTGCCAAGAGTCCCGTGGACACATCAGCCCCCCCTCATCCAGTGATTGCCAGACCCAAGCAGGATGAGGACGTGATCGAGGAGGAGGAGGAGATGGAGGATGACCTGGAGGATAGCGCAACTGCGTGTAGCCAGGAGCTCTTCAGCAGCGCCGCTGAGACGTCCACCCAAGGCTCGAACTGCAGCGTGTCCTCTGAGGCGGCAGAGGGGGGTTCAGGTAAGTTTCTCCTTCATGCAGCTCTGTCTGGCTCCTGCTAAAATATCATTGTCCAGGGTGGGGGTGCTTGTGGGTCCCCGCTGTGCATGCTATTTACTCTGCATTCATTAGAAGTGCATCAACACAAGTAGTGATTGTAAAATAATCATCTGCATTTAGGTCAATAAAGGTTTCATCGATGTACCTCCAGAGCCTAATACTCAGGTTAGATGGGAGAGCGTTTGTGTCTACGCTCCCAAAGACGGATACTCTGCCTCTCCAGCTGCAAAGCACAGCCCTGGGAAGCATGGCAGCACACAGTGCAGCAGCATACGGTCCTGGCTTGCAACCGGCGGCATGTAGGATATGTATTCTAGATGGCAGGGGTACTCTGAGGAGAGAGATATCGGGTTCCATCTGTGTGCCCAGTGCAGATTGTGAGCCACCAGTAAGCCGTCTATTAGAATGTACCTTGTCTGATTCAGCGAAGCGTAGTGTGTTGACCGCCCTGTACTTTCCAGTGGAATGTGCTACTGGAAGGTTACATTGGTTATCTATGCTATGTGTTAACAATTTCATTATTGTTATTTTTTTAGTAGATTTGACCTTCACAAGGCCGGTGTCTACCCCAGCTGACAGAATGAGAAACATTTTGGCAGTGGGCTCAAAGAAACAGGGAGGATATGTTTCATGAGCTGCTGAAAGCAACACAGGAATCTGCAAGGGAGAATAGAGCCTGGAGAGAGGAATCCCAACAGAGGAGGCAGAAACATAGGGACGAACTGATAAGCGTCATGAAGGAGCAAAGAGAACTGCTCAAGAGCATGATTGCTTTGCAGTCCCAGGCGATTAATGTCTGGGCTCCACTCTAGACAGTTCAGCCATGTCTGCCTCCCACTCCCCGTAGTCCCTCAAGGCATTTCTTTGAAGGCCACCCTTCCCCCCAGTACAGGACAATATCCAGTCCCCCCCCCAGCTACTTTTTTGAGACCCGGAGCTACACCAACCTGTAACCCCACCCACACCTTTTAGGTTTCAATAAAAACAGTAACAAATACTTTGAAGAGTGGGTTTATTTGTACACATTATTGAAAAGCTCATACGGTGCACCTGATGCATCATGGAAGTTAACTAAGGGAGGGCATCATTGAAATGCTCCCTGAGTGCCTCCCTTATGCGAGCGGCTTCTCCTTGTGCCACCCTAATACTCCTAGTGGCTGGCTGCTCGTATGCTTCCTCGAGGCGCTGTGCCTCCGTAGCCCAAGTAGGGGAAAACTTTTCTCCCCTACTTTCACAAATGTTATGGAGGACACAGCACAACGCAATCACAGCAGGGATGTTGTCCTCCACCAAGTCCAGCCTCCCATACAAACAGCACCAGCGCCCTTTTAAACGGCCAAAGGCACACTCCACAGTCATTCTGCAGCGGCTCAATCTGTAATTGAACCGCTCCTTGCTGCGATCTAGGTTCCCGGTGTACGGCTTCATGAGCCATGGCATCAGTGGGTATGCTGGGTCTCTGAGGATGACTATGGGCATCTCCACCTCCCCCACTGTAATTTTTTGATCAGGGAAAAAGGTACCCCCCTGGAGCTTCTGGTACAGACCAGTGTTCCTGAAAATGCGGGCATCATGCACCTTTCCTGACCACCCAGCATTGATGTCCGTAAAACGCCCCTTGTGATCCACAAGTGCTTGCAGCACCATGGAGAAGTAGCCTTTCCTGTTTATATACTCGGTCGTGAGATGGTCTGGAGCCAAAATTGGGATCTGTGTGCTGTCTATTGCTCGCCCGCAGTTAGGGAATCCCATGGCAGCAAGCCGTCCACAATCTCACGAACATTGCCCAATGTCACCATCCTCCATAGCAGAACGGGATTGATGGCTTGGCACACTTGTGAGAGGGCTAATCCGACGGTGGACCTCCCGACTCCAAACTGGTTTGCAACCGACCGGTAGCAGTCAGGAGTCGCCATCTTCCAGACAGCAATCGCAACACGCTTCTCCACAGTTAGGGCTGACCTCATGTTGGTGTCTTTCCGTCGCAGGGCAGGGGCCAACTCTGAACACAGTTCCAGAAAGGTTGCTTTCTGCATTCGAAAGTTCTGTACCCACTGCTCGTCATCCCACAGCTGCATAACAATGCGATCCCACCACTCGGTGCTCGTCTCTCTCGACCAGAAACGGCGTTGCACCGTGTGCAGATGATTGGTGAAGGAGCTGAGCAACGCGGTGCTGTTGCTCTGCATGGCATCGATCAGCCCCTGCTCCTCAGCGTCCTCGTCTGACTCGGAGCTCATTGCGTACCGAGCAACAAGCCGAGATGTATTCAGAATGTTGAAGGCAACAGTGGAGATCAGAGCAGGATCCATGCTGTCACTGTTGTGATTGCTTGCAAGTGGTGGAGTGCGTCACTGCACTGTTGAAAATAGGCACGGGTTGCTATTGGAAACGAGGAAGACGCTAGGGGAACACAAAGCACCACGGGAAACTGAGAGTTTACCCATGGCACTTTGCGTTCCTTTCCTTCATCCCATGATTCATAGCGCCAACTTAGGGGAAAATGGAACGATGGGATAGGTGCCCAGAAGTCAATGCGCTCAACCATGATATTGCAAGGAATTTTGTTGTGTTGGAAGGAGCGACGTGTGTATGCGTTATTCCGCAATAAAGGTCACGTGACTTTTATAGCACGATTGCCATGTTGCGCTTTAATCTGATCGTGTGTACATAGCCTTAAGCTTCCTTAATTTGAATTAACTTGCCAGTGTGGACATAGCCTCTGCTCACTCCATTGATGACTTGCTAATAGCTGTGTTGAAACAAATGAATGACAAATCACAGCTTCAAAGATAAACTGCAGAACTCAAATTATATGCACATTCGATTCAGTTGCCTTGGGATTAAACAGGGACTATTGACCTTTTTCTCATTACAACAGGTGATTTGACCTCAGTTTCCTCTATGTGCTGTTCCCTGGTGTTTGAATCCTAACATCTATTTTGATTTGCTGTTATAGCCTGACCTGATCCTATGTCATACACTTCCCTGCATTTAATTTCCTCCCATTCTGCAAATTTCCCATCTTCAAAGCATCTGAGGAAGTAGGATTTTTTCCCACAAAAGTTCATGCAATAAAGAAATCTGTTAGTCTTTAAAAGTGTCACAGGCCTCTGTTTGTTTTTCTGCAATAGACTAACATGGCTATTCTTTTGGAACTTGTTCCTACATAGGATCTGTAAGTATACCTTCAAAACAAAGACTGCAAATTAAAGCTGGCAGCTCTGATTCTCCTACTTCTGATGACAACCTGCTTAAAAATGACATCATTTGTAATGCTGGCAGATTGAGACTCTGCATCAGCCAGGATGCTGTTAGGAAGCCTCTCAGGAGGGAGGGAAGCCTCACAAAATATGGATTATGTCAGGTAAATTTTGTAACAAGTACACTGATGCTCTGGAGATTAGCGAGATTTAAGCTCCTCCCAGCTGCTCAGGTCAGCTAGCCCAGAAGAACACTGACAACTATAAGAAAGATGCTCCTTCCTCATCTGCTGATGATGTGTACTGCACAGCAGCTCAAGATAGAATTATTAGTATCTCCATCCTCCTCCAGTTGGCTATTCCTAGCCCAGTCTGGAAATGATATCTGCTCCCTGCTGAAAGCAGCTGAGAGGAATGAAGGAGATCAGATGCCTGGGCTCCAGTCCTCAAGGACAAGAGTCCTCTCAATTTGTCCTTTCAATTTCCACCTACTCATAGATGGGCAGGGATGGGAGGTGTTTAGTTAATCTAACAGTGTCTGAGGGAGGAGCACAATAGCAGCCGTATCACAGTTGGGAGAAAAAGGGTATTTTAAAATTGATTAAGAGGAGATGTGAGAGAAAAAAAGGTGAAGTGAGGGAGGAAAGGGAGCATGTTGATGAGAAAGTGGAGGTAGGAAGGGTGGAAGAATGAGAGAGAAAGAAAGTATGTAAAAAAAAGGAACACCACATGGATCCTTTGCCTGATACTGAAGGCTGTTGAATTTGTAACTTGATACATTATAAATGTATCTTTTATACTTCTATAGAGTGGTAAATTATCAGAAGTGCTAAGCCAGGTTACTGTGGCCACTCACTTACATGCACTTTTCAAGTGTATGCATACAGCATGACTCATACACGCACACACAAACACACTTTCCCACATGGACATGGGCATATATGCTATCATTTTGAAGACTTCCATTTAGAAAATGTATAGCAACTTTCAGCATCAGAGAACAAAAGTGCTTTCTCTCTGAAAATAACGAAAAGAATTTGTGGCTTCTAACAGACCATACAATTAATGAAGACATGACTTGATTTGAGATTGTTTAAAATTCTGAAACTTGCACTGTTATTTATTGGCGGCTGACAAGTTACTGTAGCACTAGATAAAATGTAATTTTTACCAGTGCTCTGGATTTAAAGGCAACATTAGAGCTCACTGACTCAAACATTTATCCTGATTTATGGGTTATACTAGGAGAGTACTAAGGCTAAGTTTCACTAAGATCACTTTAAATGACTTTTAAAATTAAGTAAAGAAGCAAGTGTAACTACTAATCTAAACATGCCGTGGAACATTAATTATGCATTTCAAGGGAAGGGAATAAACAAGAAATAATTTAATCCATGACACAGAATAAATCTCAAAATGTATCCTTGCTGAAGGCATTTTCTAAATAAACACTTGTTTTTAAGTCACAAAGGACCTGGAGATGAAACCATTAGTAATTGAGTCAGAAGCTATTTATTTATTTATTTATTTGCAGTCATCTCTTAAAAACACAGACACCAGTTTTAAAGGGTAAATATGCTGAGAGAAGAGTAAAGTGCCATATATATATATATGAAGGGGAGATCTTCAAGTTATGCCTAGCAGGGTTTGGTAAAGAGGTAAGAGAGCACAAGATTTCAATTGTAATTGCTGAGCCCATGTAGAAGCAAATCTGAACAGCGGTGCAGTTGTAATATTTTTGATAACATGTTACACACCTCTAGAAAACTGCTAGCATGTGGAGATAGCAATATTTCTCTAAAGGAAAAGTTCATAAAGATAGGTATAAATTCCTTTATGTTTTTCCAATATACAGAAAGTCATCTATGTGAAATAATTTGCAGTTGATGTAGTATATGTTTGTGTTATACACATTGAAGTACTATGAAAGAAAGGGGCCTAATCAATTCTAGAAATAAGAAAGGTTGGGAAAGTTTATATGAACATCCTTTCTTCCCCTTGAGGAGTTCACTTTAACCCCTTCACTGCTATATCTTCAGTACTGAAGTGGAACGCACCAATCTACTACTGTAGTACCAGGAGCTTCAAAGGTATCTCAGGCAAGTGTCACAAATATCAGATAAATTTATTCAGCAGAAAAGCAATTCAAGTTACATCAGCATGCCCTCTAAAAGTTATAAAGGCAAAGAAAGAAAACAAGAACAAAACCATTGAGCTCTGACCTCCCCGCCTTTCCTGGCCTCCCCAAATATTTTAAATAACACTACTGGCTCACAGAGAGCTCTATGGGGGGACCAGAAGAGTACATGCACAGATCTAATTATTTAATACAGAAGAGACTGCTAAAATTTCAGAGCAGGTAGAGACCAAGCAGCCTATCCAGATTTGTTCAGCTATCTGCTTTGTCTTTGACATACATAGTGTTTCTCTTACCCAATATGTAACTTTCTAACTCTGTAGCTATGTCTACACTGAGAAATTTAGGTGGACTTTACCAAGTCGACTTTACTAAGTTGACTTTAAGTCAACCTTATTAAGTCAACTTAGAGAGTCTACACTAGACTCTGTAAGTCAACTTGTTAGGTCCAGGGGGAGGTGATGGGGCTGGCTATCCCGGAGGCAGCAGACCCTGGAGTGGTCTGGGGGAGAAGGTGTTAAGGTGCTGTTATGAGCACCCCATAAAGTGGCTGCCACCTCCCTTGTGATATAAAGTCATACAGATTGTTTACCAGATACTTCCCCCAGGTCACGTAGACCAGATACTTCCCCCAGGTCACGTAGAGAAACTGTTTACCAGATACTCCCCCCAAGTCACGTACAGAAACTGCTTAGGTTTGTGACCATCAACAAGCTTTATTCGGACCCTGATTCGCTCTAAGCCAGCTCCCAAAGGGGTGGGTCATCCCCCTCGCCCATGTGAGGGCATCTGGAGGGCAAGTCAATCATGGCTGCTCTGCCCCCCCCCCCCAGGGGTGTAGAGGGCTCTGACCCGGAACCTACAGAGCTGGTGAAAATTCCTTTGCCCAAATAAGGACAGGAGGAACCAGGCAGCCCCTCTCCCCGAAATTCCTGCTGCAGCGAAATCTGGCCAATCACAGCCCTCGGCAGGAAGCAGAGGCCTAGGTCATAAAAGCTACCATGCCGCATGGAGCAAAGGAAGGAGTCTCCTCAAGTTAACTGCTAGGCCTGATCACCCTGCAGTAGGAGTTCCCCCGAGAGAGCCGGCCCGAGTCGATTTCAATCTCCACCTTAAGACATCATGCTGTTGCTAATCACATGCCTGATAGTCTTGGTACGTATGTGACCCCGAGTTTAGTACGTATGTGACCCCGAATTACCCCCCACATTTACTTCTCATGATTGTTTCCCTTCCCTTTAAATGTATATAGTTGAATGTGAATAATTCTTCTACCTCAGTTTTAACCCAAGGTATTACAATTGGTGTAGGTTTGGGGATTATTGTTATGCTTATTGTTTTATGTATTGGATTCTGTCTTGTTATAGTTTGTCTCTGAATTATCAAGAGAGTCCAAGAGGAGGGTTTATTCTGAAAGCTTTACTCCTGTGTAAATCATTGTATGTTAAACTGTTAAGTAATCCCCTGGGATTATCTTGTTATCTGTGAAGCTGACTTCTGAGTTTAGTTCAGCTAGCAGCACAACTGTTAACCCTTTGCATCCCAAAGAGGGAGACTAATAAAGTTTATTATTTTTGGCCACCACTTTAAGTTTCCAGGAGCCTTCCTTCTCCCATCCTTTACCTACTGCGGACAGAAGGGAGCGTGGAGCTCTCTTCTGTCCTGGATCGCTTGGCTCCCTTCTAGCCGGGACTGAGCGGTCCTGGCCAAAGGGAGCCCTGCGCTCCCTTCTGGCCAGAAATGAGTGGTCGCCATGGTCCCTGCCAGAAGGGACCGTGGGGCTCCCTTCTCTCTGGGACCCCAGCGATCCCAGCCAGAATGGAGCCCCGCAGCTCCTTTCTGGCTGGGACTGCGCTCCAGTTGCTAGGGTCAACTTAAGTCAACTTAATGAAAGTCTGGTGTAGACATGGAGTAATTTAGGTCAACTTAAGCCTCCTTAAGTCACCCTAAATTGCTAATGTAGACATAGCCTTATGGACTATCAAATTTATTTATCGAATGAGCTTTCGTGGGATAAAATCCCACTTTGTCAGACAATTTGAAGATAGAAAACTTACAGAATGGGAGGAAATTAAATGCAGGGAAATGTATGATACAGGATCAAGTCAGTCTGTAACAGCAAATCAGAGTAGATGTTGGGATTGAAATACTGGGGAACAGCATATAGCAGAAGCTGAGGTCAAATCACCTGTTGTAATGAGAATAAAATCCATAGTCCCTGTTTAACCCAAAGGCAACAGAGTCAATTTACATATAAGTTCCAATTCTGCAGTTTCTCTTTGAAGCTGTCATTTGTTATTCATTTGTTTGAGCACCATTATTAACAAGTTGTCAATGGAGTGAGCAGGGAGATTGAAGTGTTCCCCTATAGGTTTTTGAATGTTGTGATTTCTGATGTCAGATTTGTGTGCATTTATTCTTTTGCATAGAGACTGTCCTGTTTGTCCATATATAAGGCAGGGAGGCATTTCCAGCGCATGTTGGCATAAATCACATTGATGGATGAGCAAGTGAATGAGCTCTTGATGGAGTAGGTAGCTTGATTAGGTCCTACGATGGTGTCTTTTGTGTAGATATGGGGGCAAAGTTGGCAATGTGTTACAGGGATATGTTCCTGCTTTAATGTTTCTGTTTGGTCTGTAGTTGCTGGTGAGTATCTGTTTAAGTTTGGAGTGCTATCTGTAAGTGAGGAGACGTCTGTCTCCCAAGGCTTGAGAGAGTGAGGGATTGTCATGTAGTATAGGTTGTAGCTCCTTGATGATGTGCTGTAGAGGTCTGACTTGGGGGTTGTAGGTGATGACCAGTGGTGTTCTGTTGTTCTGTGGGCTTCTCTTGTAGTAGTTGACTTCTGGGTTCCCGTCTGGCTCTGTCAAACTGTTTCTTCACTTCTGCAGGTGGGTATTGTAGTTTTAAGAATGCTTGATAGAGATCCTGAAGGCATCTGACTGTCCGAAGGATCGGAGTAAATGTGATTATATTTTAGGGGTTAACTTTAGACAATAGATCGTGTGGTATGTCTTGGATGAAAGCTCGAGGGATGTAGGTAACTATAATGATCAGTAGATTTTCGGTAGAGGGTGGTGTTTATGTGTCCATCTCTAATTTACCCTGTAGTGTCCAGAAAGTGGATCTATATGGAGTGTTTCAGGCTCAGTTTGATTGTGGACTGGAAACTGGTGAAATCTCTGTTGAAATCTTCAAAGGCATCCTTACTGTGGGTCCAAATGATGAAGATGTCATCAAGGTAGCATAAGTAAAGCAGAGGTGCTTTGGGATGAGATGTGAGGAAGTGTTGTTCTAAGTCAGCCATAAAAAATGTTGGCATATTGTGGTGCTGCTAACTTGAAGATATAAACTATCTTCAAATCTGAAATGGCTGTGTACAAAGTTACAAAGTTCAGCCACAAGGTTTGCTGTGGCATCATCTGGGATGGTTCTTCTAATGACTTGTAATCCGTCTTTGTGTGGGCTGTTGGTGTAAAGAGCCTGCATGTCCATCATGGCCAGGATGGTGTTTTCTGGAAGTTCACCAGTGGATTGGATTTGTCTTAGGAAGTGTGTAGTGTCTCGAAAATAGCTAGGAGTGTTGATAGCATAGGGTCTGAAGCAATAATACAAAGCACTGTCCCTCTGTTAAAATATGTTTTCCTGAACTATTTTAGTGGCTGGATCTTTCTTATCTTCATTACGTATATCACTGTATTGTTAGTAACGTGATAGTGGCAAAACATCTCAAATAGGGTTGGAGTCCATTGCGCCCAGTAGGGATAAGGACCTGGCCTCAATGAACTTACAGACTTATTTGAAAAAAGATATCACAAGTGACTAGTCTCAGTGCATGCCCTCATGACTTGAAGTTTTTGTTAGTGGCAGGAGAATCTCCCGAGGATCAGAAGTTAGATTTGCATAAGCAACCAAATGTTCAACATCTTTTTCAAAAGTAATTCAATCTCTTCATATTTTGTGTACTGAGGGAGTCCTGATTCTAATCTTACACTGCTGCAAACCAACAGTCCACTCAAATCAATGGAGTTATGCCACTGTAAGTACAAAGACAGAAAGACAACCTCGAAAACAGTGATTTTCAACTATGGGTTGGGACCCAGTAGTGGGTCACAGATCTGTAGGTACTGGGTCACAGCGCCCCCTGCTGCCACCAAAAGTGCCACAGGACTCTGTTGTAATTGTTATTGTAATTATAATGGGGTCACAGACATAAATTATTTTTTTTAATTGGGTCCTGAGGAAAAAATGGTTGAAAACCACTGCTCTAGAATCTCTTAACAGATGAAGAACCTGTCTTGTAATAGACCCCTAACCTATGACTGAGTTACTGAATTCCTCAGATCATGGTTTAAAGACTTCAAGGTAGAGGAATGCTGGAGGGCTTAGGGCCATTATTCTGTCTCCATCATGAGGTCTTTGAATTGACTAGTTGCCATTTGACATGCACAGGGTCTGTTCTAGAAATGTGTTTGTTCCCTGAACGGGAATGGTAGATAGGAAATTCCTTGCATAGGCACATATGTGCAACCTGTGGCCCACTGTGAGCAGGCCCCAATCTAGCCCTGTATAGGAAATTGTGCCAAGATTATATTGTTATGTAGGGAGGTACACACAGATTGCAAATACTATAACATTAATATCAAAGTCTGTTCATTTCATGCAGTGCAGGAGTTCAGCATAGCATGATGGTAAACTATTTTCCTGCCCCATTAATATTTTCAAGAGCTCAAATTCTTCCCCCATCTGTTAGTCAAAGAAAAGTCAAAATCTCAAAAATATTTGCAAACTTATAAACTCCAACTGGTTCATTTCACGTCAATCACAATGCTGTTTTGAACATTTAGTTTAGATGCCAACCTTTTAAAAAAAATCCAATGTAATTAGCTTAAATGTTGAAACAAAATGTAGTTTCTTTCAAAAATACCAACATGAAATGTTTTGACAGCTTAGAAACTTTTCCCTCAACATTATTTTCAAGTCAGGGAATTCATTGAACCCTCCCCTGTTTCACAGACAGTTTCAGTTTTCACAAGTTGGTGTTTTTGATGAAAAAAAGTTAATGACAAATTCCTGAACAGTTCTAGAGTTCAGGTCAAGAAGAGAACCTCTTTGTATCAAGAATATTACTAGTTATCCTACAATGGGATTTAGCCATAGCAACATTTTTTTTTTTACTTTTCTTTTTTCTTTTAATCTGCCCTATTAATATTGAGTACAGATAAATTATCAGCCACATCTTACTGCTACCGCTTGCTAATCAGCAGAGAAAATGACTGAATTTACAGTATTTGTGTGTAGGATATAAACACATAGGGCCATATTCCCAGTTGCATTCCAGGCCCTTTACACCACTAGAGAAGAGTGGGACAACTCTCAGCTGGACCCTGTTGCCATTCAGTCCCCAGCAAGGTCAGCTGAGGGACCCCAGACAGATCCATTTATGCCCAATAGTCATCAAGTCCTTTATAATTTTCAGGTTGCTCTAATATATGCCAAAGCTCAGAGCAGCACAGAATCAGCATCTAGCATCTTGGCAGCCTACCCCCACGAGTTATACCAAACTCTGCTCAGCAGTCTAAGCAATAACATTTTGAAGTAATTCCAGCTGATTGTCTATGATATATAAAAATAAAAATTCTTCTCCAGTGCTCAGTGATGACAGCTTTATAATCGTGATTGTGCCTATCTGTTTGTTCTGTGTTATAACCAGGTGCACATTATTCAGCTCATAAACATGCACTACGACAAGCAGATCTATTGAAGGCATCTCTCACAAGCCACAGACAAGGAGTTTTTAAAGCTGATTATTCCATTCCAACATGTGATATCAAGATACATCATATGAGTTAAAACATCTGAGAAAAATACATTTAACTGAAAGTAATGTTCTGGATCAGTTTATATTAAATCTGAAACCATTAAGGGCAGGAGATCATTTTGGGTACATATTTCTTAGAAAAGCTTTGCAATTTTTATTCAAATTGTGGCAAGTGACACATGGATGAACGAGCAAGTGTCTGTTTTATGCTTGATGATACATAAGAAGATCATGTACACCTTTGACAAAAGACATTGCACATATATGCATTTCAATATGGTTTTAAACTTTCCTGGGATCCTAATTCTTTGTGAGGGGGGAAAATGCACTGATGTTGATTTATTTTTCTCCTATGTCTTTAAAGCTGCATTGCAGCTGGTCATTGCTATAAAGGGTGAAGTATACAATCTCCAAGAAATAAAAGCATTAAATTGTATGATTCCAAAGCTTAATTCCTGCAGAGTTTCTCTGACAGCTAAGCCTCATCTCACACACAATTCACACACCTACACCAATATGCACCCCTCAACTAGATCAGGCTGCAGTGCGTTCACTGAGAAAATTACAAGTCTTCAGGATTCACACTTGGAGCCATTTGAACTTTGCTCAAGCTTCAGTGACAAGGTTTTAATCAGATTTTTTTTTTAATTCATTTCTCATTGCAAGGATAACATACCGCTGATGGTGAACTTGCAAGCCTGGAAGTGTCATTCTGTCTATGCTTGAATCTTTGGCAAGCAGCTTGTATTAAACATTTATCTTAGTTCTTTTACAATCATAAATTATTTGGGGTTATTCTTCTGTAGCAGAAGAAAACTTTACCAGTGGAAATGAAGAATATCTATCCATCCATCCATCCATCCATCCATCCATCCATCCATCCTTTTGCTTTTTGCTTTTACAAGTGGGCTTGATTTACAATTGTTGCAGAACCATGACTTTATATGCCCTAAGTCTGGTGAATAAACTTGTACTGGTATTGGGGGTTGTTTGTTTGTTTGGCTATTATATCCACCATGATCCCAGGGCAGTATTATAAACATACCAAACTGCCATTTTTTTTTAATGAAAGCATTTCATATACAGAGTTCTACACATTTCTAACAAGCATGGCAGGATTTGAAGACTGGAGTATTGCCTCACTGTACCATTTTGATCACTAGTCAAGATATTTGTGTTGTTATAACATGCACCTGTCAGCTGGACTCAGGTCATGCAATACTTTTTTGCATGCGGCTTTATAAAGCTGCAACACAGCCTTTTCGAAATAAGAACATGTGAAAATGCATACAGGAATACAGAGAAAATGCAGCCAAGAATATAATAAACAGTTTGCTACAAACTATAATATCTGGCAGTACCAGCACTTAGTAGTTCTACAGTGGTGTAAATCCAACCCCGTACAGATGGATATTGACTGGATATGTCCTTTCACAGTTACAGATAAGACAGTGTCACTTTCCTGGGGCCTTTGCTGCTTCAGCTGAGGACCTTGATGCTGCATTGTATACGTATTTCAGAACTAATGGTTTCCTTTATTCATGGAGGGGCTTCATGGCTTGGTGTACTGAGCACAGGGCTAAAAGCTAGGAACTGCTGACTTCTAATTCTTGCTCTGACGCTAACTTGCAGTATAGTTTGAATTTAAACTCCATCTTGTTCCCCCCCCCCCCCAAAAAAAAAAAGTTAGCTGAAGTCATATTACTTAAGAACTATGAAGAGGCCTATGAGGGACAATTATGACAATGGCTATGTCTACACTTGTTAATTTAAGTCAACTTAACAAAGTCGACTTTAAGTCGACTTAGCAGGTCCACACTCAGTCGACTTAAACGGGACCCTGCCAAATCGACCTAGAGCATCCACAGTGGACACCTAGGTCAACTTATAGAGGCTAGGTGGACCTCGGACAGGTCCACGGTGGCGGGGGGGCACCCCTTGCCAAGTGCCAGGGGGCTCAGCCTTTGCCCCATTATACCTTGGTACAATGGGGGCTGAGCCTGATAGAGACCCTGGCAGGGCATTGGGGAGGGTGGGCAGAGCCCTGCCCTGTGAAGGGAGCATGCCAGGCTGTGGCTGTGCCAGGGAGGGCAGTGGAGAAGCCCTAAAGCCCCCTAAATCAACTTAAAGTCGACTTAGGCCTACTCCACACTGGCTAAGTCGACTTTCTAAAGTCGACTTAGCCAGCAAAGTCAACTTTAAACGAGGTTTTATAAAGTCGACTTAATTTTTCCTTAAGTCAACTTAAGCAGCTCCTTAAGTCGACTTAAAGAAAGTGTAGTGTAGACGCAGAGTAACTTAAGTCGACTTAAGCAAGCTTAAGTCGACTTAATTTATAGGTGTAGATGCACCCAATGATATTACAGTATTTTGTAAACATAAAGCTATAAATCTGTTCACCACAGCAAGCACAAGTAGCTGGAGTTGAAACAAGGATTTCCTGAGAACTGGGTGGTAGAAGAAAAATCTTCTGGGCTGACTCATCCCTACATCACCAGTGAAAGAGGCAATTGTTAGAGGAAGATGTGTGTATCCATGGTTGTGGGGGTAGACCATATTGAACTAATGGGGCAATTGTCTACCTCCTGACTGGACAAAAGGATGCAGGGTAGTTGCAGAAATCTATTAGTTTATGGTGTCTGCAGGGCTGAGCACTCTGTCAGAAGCAGAGTGAGTTCCCTACCATCTCGTTGTTGCTGCTCAACCAGCTGTACGTAAAACAGATCCATCCTGAGAAGAGAGAATAACCTATGCTGCCTGGAATCGCACTGGATTAGAACCTGGCTCACATCTGGAGCAGGAGCAAAAAGATAGCCAAATCAAATGCAGAGGCACAGCCCCATGTTCTAAGCAGAAGTGTCAAATGTGTGTACCAGCAGATGGTACTGTTGTGTAGTATCCCAAGAGGATCAGATGCTCAAGGGAGTTTTGCCAAATACTTCACAGACAGATGCTTCTTGCTCCCTGCCAATGATCAGGACCGGAGCAGCCTCCAGGCTGTCTGAGGTTCCAGTCCACTGATTATCTGCTCAGTCTGGATTTATCTCAGGACACAGACTAGCAGAGTTATAATATAGTTACATCCGCTGTTGGGGCAAGTGAGACTGCAGTATCCTCAGCTGTTCCCTGCCATATATGTGGGGCATTGCCTAGAGGAGCTACACACTTCTCCTCTCAATTCAGTGGGCCACAGACCAAGAGCAGATGATGGATGCACACTCCTTTCACAGAGCCCTTCCCACCTGGAATACTCACACCAATTCTGTTTCTTGAGCCCTCGGCGATGATGGAAGAATGTGTGTGATGAAAATATTCCCCTTAGTGAATGTTAAGAAGCTTGGGGAGTTGAGGAAATTGGAGCATTGAGGTAAACAGTGTATAATAATTAGCAAATGGTGAAAAACAAACAGAAAACCAAATATATTTGACTGAGAAGCTACTGAATATTTACAGCAAGGAAAAGGATCATCAGTGGGGGTTTCCTCATCAACCCAACAAATCACTTACTAAATAAGATCAGAAAACACTTGGTGCAGCTCATATTAGTTTGTTTGTTTGTTTGTTGCACACATTTCCTTCCATTTATTTCACATTAACAACCGACTGAAAAGTCCATTTCACTCCTTCAGAAACGTATAAATCCTACAAACCTGGCTGCAAAATCAAGAATGTTAAAATGATAAATTTTAAAAATTAGTCTTCATACCCTTCTGGTCCAGGCTACAGCTTTTTATTTTACCAGGTCCTCAATTAGATGGCATGAACTGATGAATCAAGCAACCATTTGAGAAATAAATGGAAAATCTCTGTACCAGCCTCAACTGCTGTTCTATTGAAAGCTCACAGGGAATCCAAAACTTTAAAAATTATTTAGATTGAGTCAGGTAAAAAAAGTGATAAGTCATTGCAGAGATTCACTTTAACATATGCAACTCCCCTTACTGGATTCTAGGGTTCAGCTTGTGACAGTTAGGACAGGTAGCATACACAGAAACAGCTTCACTAGAACATTCATAAATGGAATGGGGACAGAAAAAAATGTGTTGTTGTGGTATTCCCAGTTGGGAATAAACCAAAACAATAGAGTTTTAGCATGTTTTGTTTTGCAATCAGAAAAGAGAGCATTAGGAGCCAACACAGAGCATGGTGTGAGTCTTGGTAGTACTGGAGAACAGCAAGGAGTCTACAGTGTTAAACTAAACAGCTATTAAAAATCTGTCAAAACTTTAGTTGGGTATGGGGTTATAGTGGGTATAGTGGCGGACAATTAAGTATTAAAAACAAATCATTACGTGAAAGGGTTAGATCTCAGGTCCTCCACCCTCCCATTTGCTAAATAGAAATACTTACAAAAGACAGCAGGCATGCCACTTTATGCTCTGATCTTGTCATCTCTCTCAAACTAAAGGCCATCAACATCTTTGGGAGCAGGAATAGAGCAGACTCAGGGACAGACTATGTCTGTATTTAGATGGAATACCTCCAAGGAACACATGGTTCAGGAAGTGGTGTAGATGATCCATGAAATGGCATTCTTCCAGATGAAGAAATATTGAATCTAGTGTCCTGACATAGTGTTGGGGGGGGGGGGCATTTTACTGTAGCTCTTTGGATGAGCTTTTAATGACTTATTGTCATTAAAGTGCCCAAGAGAGGATCTGAGATCAGAATCTGAAACTATGGTGGTTTATGGCATGTGTCACCATGCAGCTGAAATGAAAGCATCTGGCACTCTGTGGGCATGGGGAGGCAGGGAAGAGGTGAGGGCCTGGGGAGGCAGGGAAGAGGTAAGTCTGAAGCTTTTCTCAATTGTTGTCTGTATAATCCCTTCTCAGGCAGGACAGTTCCAAATGGTATTTTAAAAGTACTGCCTGCCTCCCCACAAGATCCTTGTCATCCCTGCAAATGTAGCTGGGTAAATGTCACTCCGCCTTCTTGAATCTCACAAGAGAATTTAATTCTGGCAGCCAGAATCTACAGAGAAGAGTTGATGTGACAGCAAAAGACAGAGGTTAAAGGGACAAAGGCAGGGGTTTGTTCCTACTGGTATTTGCTGGATAGTACCATGGTACTTCTGGAAAGTTAGGCTATTTGAACAATTTAATTTTGGAAATTCCATTCAGTTCAAGCCATTGTGCTGTTATGTATTTAAAAAAAATAATATGAGAGATGTTAAGTCCTCTTAAGAATTTTAAGGGCTATTTTCTTCTTTATATAATGGAAATGTCTGAGTTTTCAGCAGGAAGCATAAACTCTTTGTGTTTAAACTTAAATGTTCTTGTATTTTCCTTAAGTATGAGTTAACATTCTCTGACAGATTTAATGTCCATACTATCCACAGATGAAGTGGTGCAGTGTTTCCATGTATTAGCTTTTGACCCCTGGTGAGCAGGTTTAAAAAAATCCCACGGGGAGATGTGTATCTCACAAATTTCCTCACTCTAGTTTGGCAGGGAAGGGAATATGGAGATGCACTTTACTGACAACAAAAGAGTGCTGAATGGGATCAAAATATGCTAGTTCTATGGGGAAACTTGAATATATGTAAACCCTAGCCTAAGCCTTACCCTGTGCAAACGGTCTCTGTCATGAGTACTGAAATTCATGGATTTCATTTAAAGGTTTTTAACACACCAAAACATTGAAACAATGGGGAAATAATATAGATTATGTAGGGCATGTCGTGGGTCAATCCTGAGTAGTGAGACCATTCATGCACATTAAAGCTAGATAGATCTAGATTTGTGCAGCACTGTCCCAGTGCGCTTCCTTTTAATAACACCACCTCTTAAGGTCGGCCTAAGGCTTAAGTTGACCTTATTAAGTCTACTTAAACCAGTGTAGATGGGGAATAGCCCTTAAGATGACCTAATTGACCTCCAGCCCCCCTCACAGAGTTCCTGGCCACTCCTCCATCGACTTAGCACCTGCCAGTATGGACGCAGGGCTGTGGACTCTCTAAGTTGACTTAACAAGGTCGACTTTAAGTCGACTTAAAGTCAACGTTGGTTAAGCTGACTTAAGAGAACCTCCAGTGTAGACATACCCCAGGATTCTACTACTATACTTGGTCCCAATGCAGGGTCTTAGAAACCTACCACAGTGTCTGGAACACTCATCAGCTGACCTCAAGTTAAACACTCCTTTGGATTGCTTCCTGCTGGGCTGGAGCACCTCATCTGGGCTGGTGGTCCCACCCTTTGTAGCAGTTTTACCTGTCAGGGGAATAGCATCCCTCTCTTTGTAGCCTTGCTCAGTTTGCCCACTTCAAAGGGGGTGATGCAGATCTCTGCTTCAAGAGTGACCTTACCCATGCCATTGTTACTCTTCCCATTACTCATGGTATCAGCCGCTCACTTCCCGATGCAATCTTCAGCTCCATCACTGGGCTGTCAGTGTCCTTTTAAACTATCCTTCCACATGGAGCTGCTGAGTGGTGGGACCTTCCTAGACTAGTATTGCCCCATACCCTGTTTTGGCCTAGTGTGGAGTCAGTAAGCCCTACCACAAGGCACCATATTGCCAACATTTATGTATATGAGTAAGGGCCCATAGTTAGACATGCTTAATATTATATAACATTTCTGAAGAGATGCATATCTTGTAAATACTGTCGGTAAACTAGAAAATATTTATAGCCTTCTACTGACCTCTAGTGTACCAAGAGTCGCTATCTTGTATCTTTTTGAAGCGATAATGGGGGAAATGATAAAATAAGATTGCTGCAGTCACAGGGTACTTTAAAAAATGATTTTAAAGAAAATCATTCCCTGGGAATCTAAGACATTGTTTAAAAATATCTAGTGGTAGTCTTTGATGTTTTTGTACATGCCTGCTTTAGCAAGGTGAAAGCACTACTTCCCTTATACCTGAGGGAACAGCAGGCATTCTACCTGTAAAATGTTTTGCTTCACAAACCCTGTTTGGCAACCTTATTGCACCATCTAACAACAAAACACAGTGTTTGCTAATTGATATCATAAAGCAAAACAACTCCATGAAGGATGATAATCTTATTTTGGCTAGCAGCTGATGTCGAGCTTGGCAGGAATTATTTTAAAACTACCTCAATACACAGACGTTTTTCACCCCACCGTAAAGAACATATAGAGAGGTTTGGAGTAAGCCTGGTAAGGAGCATATTAGCTAAGAGACGGAGACGATTAATATGATACAATATGTCAGAGATTAGTAGCACAGTTATTGAATTTTTTTTTAAGTGTAGAGGACAGGACAAGCACATTTATAAAGAGCTGAAATTTAGAAATAAAAAGGTAATAGCACAGTGAAGTGAATATTCATGGAGGAGAAACTGGATAATAGAATCTGAATATTACAGTTTAAGACAAAGGAAAGTGCATGCAAATAATGAGTGCGGTAAACACAGAATAGGAAAAAGCTAGAAAACAAAAGATTGCCTGTATTATGGATGATGACTTTACATTTAGACCCAAGTACAGACCGGTGCATATGTCACTGCAGAAGCAGCTCAAAGGCACAGTTCAGGGGGAATAATCTGCTACTGCCTTTAACCAGTAGTAGATGGTTCCTCATTTCTCCTGAATACACTTATCTGTGCCATTCTTTGCTTACTCCCTGTCCTGCTGTGGAGAAATAGTGATCACATGGAGCCTCCTGTCCAGCCCCCTCTCACACACCAGAGATCCAGGGGAATAGTAGGACAACTAGGAAACTGTTCCTCTCCTGTGATGGTTCACAGTGCATGTCCCAATTCTGCCTTATATTTGTCGTAATTCCAGATTAATTCACATTGAGGGTATATTTAAATACATACATCACTGGTACCTGACAGCAGTATTTCTCTTTGAGCCCAATTATGATTAAAAACAGGCGGGAAAAAACCTCTGCCTGGCCAATTTACACAATCTGTAACATCAAAAGTACTTGATCCATAGTAAGGATACGCACTGGTAAAATTCTCATTCTTTAAAGTATTCCTATTGTTCATCTAAATCAAGAGAACATTTGAAATGATGAAGACAGTATGCTGAATGTCAGACCTGCACAATTTGATGAACCAAGTTGGAAAAAACCATCCAAAATTAGAGTTTATCATGGGGCCAGTGACAAACTCTTAACGTAGGGATTGCTGAAATGGCATTATTGTAGTGACATCAGTTGCCAAGACAGATGAACTTGTCAAAATCAATTTATTCTTTCAGCGAATCTGATTTGATAGCCATTAGTATTTTACATTTACGAGCTAGTAGAGGAGATAAAAATTTAAACCATCATGCTTTTTTCTTTCATACTTATTTGTAAGATTCCCATGTACATATAAGGCTCATAGTGAATAGAACAGGTAGACAATTTCTTCTTTAAAAGGCAGATTCTCTGTTAAGTCAGTTTGATTATGCATTATTTTAATTTGCTTCCAAATTCTTCCGTAAAGTTTTCAGAACAGACTGTATTTGATAAGCCAACTTAACTACTGTGTTAATCTGTTTTTACACCAGGTAACTCTATCAATAGTGATGGAAATTATTTTGTTCTATTGTTGTAAAATGGAGTGAATCAGGCCCAGTAGCTTTGTTCCTAGATTTTGGGGGAAAGCTCTTGTGATGGTAAGATAGCTGTTCAGTTAACTATTTGTGTGAGACACATTACAAGTTAGATTTATATAAAAATAATATAAAATAAATGATGAAAATATGAAAGGACCCAAAAGCTATGCAACTGATTAGAGATTTTAGAAAATAATGCAGGGTAAAAAACACACTGAACCTTCCAAACAGAATGTATTGTACATAAGCTCAAAATGCAGATAATAATGATGATGATAATGTGACATGCAGTAGCACTAACAGTATGTCTGAAATGCAAAGAAAAACCTTGGTATTGAGTCTCAGAGATTGGATCAAATGAACTTGCGTGGCTCAGGCTGCGGGGCTAAAAATAGTAGTACAGATATTTGGGTTCTGGCTGGAGTCAGGGCTTGGAGACTGTTCTCCCATCAATGGCTTTCAGAACCCAGACACTGGCCCAAACTCAAATGTCTATATTGTTATTTTTAGCCCCACAACTGAAGCCTGAGTCAAATGAGGCATGGAAACGAGAAATTCTAGAGGTCTGGAAAAGGGCAAATATAGTGCCAATTTATAAAAAGGGCAATAAGGACAAGCCAGGGAATTACAGACCTATCAACTTAACTTCAGTACCTAAAAAGACAATGGAGCAAATAATTGAGCAATCAATTTGCAAACACCTAGTAGATAATAAGGTGATAAGAAACAGTTAGCATGGATTTTTCAAGAACTAATCCTGTAAATCAACATAATAACCTTCTTTACCAGGGTAACAAGCCTTGTAGATGGAGGAGGAGGGTAAGGAAGCATACGCAGCATAGCTTGACTTTAATAAGGCTTTTGATATTTTCTCACATGACCACAAACTGGGAAAATACAAACTAGAGGGAGCTAATATAAGGTAGGTGCATAACTGGTTGGAAAACTGGTAGTGATTCACAGTCATGTAAGATGGCTGTATCAAGAGGGGTTCTGCAGGAATAAGTTCTGGGTCTTGTTCTGTTCAGTATCCTCATCAATGGTTTAGATAATGGCACAGAGAGTACATCATAAAGTTTGCAATTCATATTGAGCTAGGAGAGGTTGCAAGTGCTTTAGAAGATAGAATTAAAATTCAAAATGATTTGGACAAACTGGAGCAAAGGCCTGAAGTAAATAGGATGAAATTCAATAAGGACAAGCTCACTCTATTACACTTAGGAAGAAACAAATCAGTTGCACACTTACAAGGTAGGAAATGACTGCCTAGGAAGGAGTACTGCGGAAAGAGATCTGGTGGTCATAGTGGATCACAAGCTAAATATGTGTCAACAGTGTAAAACTGTTACAAATAAAGCAAACATCATTCTGGGATGTATTATCAGGACTATTGTAAGTAAGACACAAGACGTCATTTTTCCAATCTATTCTACGTGGATCAGTCCTCACCTGGACTATGGGTCCAGTTCTGGACACCACATTTCAGGAAAGATGTGGACAACTTACAGAGGGTGCATCTACACTTGTAAATTAAGTTGACTTAAGCCTGCTTAAGTCGACTTAATTTACTCTGCATCTACACTGGAGTTTCCTTAAGTCGACTTAAGCTGTTGCTTAAGTCGACTTAAGGAAAAGTAAAGTCGACTTTGTAAAACTTAGTTTTACATCGACTTTACTGCTTAAGTCAACTTCAGCAGTGTGGATGCCCTAAGTCGACTTGGTCAACTTAGGGGAGGGGGGACAAGGGAGCACCACATGGCTCTCTGGCAGAAGGCAGCCTCTGTGGCTACCTTGTCCTAGGGAGCCCCTGCTCCCTTTTCCCCAGACCTGCGGCTTCTCAGTGCACTAGCTGGCTCCAAGAAGCTGCTCCCAGCTTGTCCCAGCGCACAGCTGCCTCTGCCAGGCCGAGGAGGGGCAGGCAACTCTCCCGGTTCCCTTCTTGCTGGGACCACTCAGTCCCAGCCCCACGCTCTCTCCTAGCCGGGACCGCACTCCAGCTCCTGGGAAGCCTCCGGTGGCTTCCCGGGAGCTGGAGGGCAGCTGTGCCGGCAATTGCCAGTGCTCCAGCTGTTTGAGGAGGCCCAGGGACTTCCCTAAACAGCTGGAGCGCCGGCAATTGCTGGCACAGAGGCCTCCAGCTGGCGGGGAGACCCAGAGGCTTCCCCACAGCCAGAGCGTGGTCCTGGCAAAAAGGAAGCCAGCAGCTCCCTTCTCCCCAGGACTCCCACAGGTCCCAGCAAAAAGGGACCGCACAGTCCCAGCTAGGAGGGAGCCAAGTGCTCCCTCTTAGCCAGAACCGTGCTCCAGCTCCCGGGAAGCCTCCGTAGGCTTCCCGGGAGATGGAGCGAGGTCCCATCCAGAAGGAAGCCACAGGGCTCTGTTCTAGCCTGGACCTCTGGGGTCCTGGCAGAAAGGAGCCCGCGCTCCCTTCTAGCCGGACCCCTGCAGGTCCCAGCAAGAAGGAAGCAGCGGCTCCCTTTTTGCCGGGGCCAGTGGGGGGTCCCAGGCAGAGGGGAGCCACCTGCTTCCTTCTAGCCAGGACCACTCGGTCCTGGCTAGAAGGGCTCCCTTCTGCCCGGGACCTAAGCGGCCCTGAGCAGAAGGAAGCCGAGCGGTCCGGGGCTTGCTGCCTCGGGGAGATCCAGCCCTGTGTGGGGCTGGCACTCCCTGGACCCAACTAGTCAACTTAGAGAGTCTAGTATAGACTTTTTAAGTCAAGTTAGTAAGTTCTTATTTAAGTCGACCTAAATCACTAAGTGTAGACATAGCCAGCGAGTCCAGAGAAGGGTAAAAAAAAAAAAGATCAAAATTCTAGAAAACAAGACCTATGAGGGAAGATTGAAAAATCAGATTTATTTAGTCTGGAGAAGAGAAGACTGAGGAGGGGGACATATAACATTTCTTAAGTATATAAAGGTTACAAGGAGGAAGGAGAAAAACTATTCAACTTCTGAGTAGAGAATAAGAAAAAAAATAGTTTTAAATTGCAGCAAGGGCATTTTAGGTTGGGTATTAGGAAAAGCTTCCTGGCTTTCAGGGCAGTTAAGCTCTAGAATAAATTGCCTAGGATGGCTGTAGAATCTCCATAATTGGAGATCTTTAAGAACGGGTTGGAAAGACACCCATCAAGGATGTTCTAGATAATGCTTGATCATACCATTAGTGCAGGGGACTGGACTAAAAGACTCTCAAGGTCCCGTCCAGTCCTATAATTCTATGATTCTGTGACCTGGACTTGAGACTCAGTGTCACAAGTTTTTGTCTGAAGTGTAGACATATCCTTAGAAGCCACAAATGAGATGAAATCCCATTGTGCTATGCACTGTATATACATATATAAAGAGATAGTCACTGTCGTGAAGATCCAAGCACTAGACGGATTTTTTTTTTTTTAAAGATATGCTCTAGTTGAAAAGGGAATTACTTCAAGGAAGTCCTATGGCCTATGTTATGCAAGGAGTCAAACTAAGCAATCATGATGATTCCTTTAGGCCTTTATAGGTATGAAAAACAATGCAAGGTGAAACAGAGATCCAAAAAGGTAAAGTGACTTATGCAAGGTCACATATCATAAATGGAAGAGTTAGGAACAAAATTTGCATCTGCCAAATCCCAATCCAGTGCCCATTCCACTGGACAATACTGACTCACTGTCTCTAGGGAACAGTCCAAGAGAAATCAAGAAACTTCAAGGAAATCCAAAACACAGTGTCCAACATGTTTGACATCCAATTTCATTTCATTTCAAAACTATAATCTCTGCCAATTTGTTTTGCCATATCCCCTGTGCTTTTATGCCATAGTACCATATGCCACAGTTTGGAGTACAGTCTCCCTCAGTTATCCTTTAATTGGCTTGGCCTATGGGAAATATGGCACAAAACCAAGCTAATTATATAAATTCACCTCAGGCTTTACAAAATCTGCTGCAGAATGACACATGAGGTGACATAATTAAAAAAAAATTAATACAAATGAGCAGTAATGTCTGTATACACGTTTCTTTCCACGTGCAGTATTCCATATGTTGTATTTATTAACAGCCTACCAACTTCATTGAAAATGTAAACTGAATCAGATCTCATACACCTAAATAAGTAAATAAATGCTTTTAAAAAAATAATGAGGCAAAATTCTAAATATCAGAAGATTTAAAAAAAAGATTTCTAGAGAGTAAACGCCACTAGAAGTACGTTAACAGGTGCTGAAATGAGCACCTATTTCTAGATGATCCATTTCTGAACAAAGAAAGAATTGACATTTTCTGTCTTCCATTCAACAACAATAGACAATAGTTGCAGTGCTGTAAATGGAAATATCATTTATAAGCTTCTGTGAAACTGTGCACTGATGCTTAGAAAAGACTTCTGCAAGCAATAAGTGACATGAATTAGGCAGTGAGGGAGCTGCTGCAACTATATGAAAGTCACATTCAAAGCCAAAATGTTGTGTCTCATGTGCCAATATAAAATTATTATCCCCAGGTATGTTGTGTCCATTTTATACACTGATGTTAGGAATTATGTGTACTAGTAGGATTTGGAAAATGTTATCCCCATCAGATTTCAAGCTACTTGAGGAATGAATCACTATTTCCACTGACTAGGATTTTCAAAAGCACCTAAATGAGTTTGGCACCTACATTCCATTAAAAATCCATGTAAATTGGTACCTAACTCACTCAAGTACTTTTGAAAATCTCATCCTTAAGTGACCATTTAAAATATATTTTAAAAGAATTTTGTACTGTGTTCCCTCAACAAAGATGAATGAAAATATTTTCTTGTCATTGTAATATTTAGATGCATTTAAAAAAAATAAGGAACAACATTTTTAAACTGCCTTTCAATAAACATTGAGAATGGTGCAATACTCACAAGTTATGATTTCCTAATCCATCCCAATTTTCAGAAAGGGGTAATTTTAGGAGGGAAATTCTACATTAATTGGGATAAAGAGAAGTCCTTTCACTGGTTGACTTAAAATGGTAATGATTGTATTTGAAGATCCTAAGAAGTTTGGAATATTAGATTAAATCTCTGGGAAACATATTAGTGGTCAAGTGATAATATCTAGTTCCAGAGGGGTAGCTGTGTTAATCTGTATACAGGAAAAATAATGAGAGTCCTGTGGCACCTTAAAGACTAACAAATTTCTTCAAGCATAAGCTTTATAACCCACTTCGTTAGATGCATGAAGTGGAAACTATATTTAGGAGATATATACACATGCAAGGCTAAGAAACATAACATTGTTAGCAAGTGATAACAAATTCAGTTCAGCTAGGGAAGATGAGACCCATTCATAATTACTTAGAAGGTGAGACTGCGTGAAAAGGGACAATTACTTTTTGTAATAAGATAACCATTCCATGTCCCTATTCAGACTTCATTTGCTCCGATCGCTCATACACGGACAAACACCTACAGGATCTCTATCAAGCATTCTTAAAACTACAATCCCCCCTTGGGAAGTGATGAAACAGAATGACAGAGCCAGACAGGTACCCAGAAGTCACCTACTACAGAACAGACCCAACAAAGAAAACAATAGAACACCACTGGCCATCACCTACACCCCCCAGATAAAATCTCTCCAGCACATCATTAAGGGTCAACCTATCCTAGAAGATCAACCCTTGCTCACAGAACTCTCATTGTTTTGATAATATCTACATATTCTGATAAATTGCATACATTTTATAACTTTATAAATTATAAATTTATAAGCTGCATACATTTTCTAAACAATTGCATACAGGCGAAATTTATTCTATGTATCTCAGGTTTATCACTGATAGATGAAAGATACAAGCATAGCACAGACTGAAATAATCTATGTACACAATAAAATACCCTTTGAGAATGTACTCTGATTAAAACATTGCTTCTAGACACGAGGAAATATTCCTAATAATCAAAAAATAATTCACAGAATAACTGTTGATGTTTGCTAAGGGGCAAAGATGCATTTTTAGAATGAAAATAGAGCTTTTAAAGTTTCAGCCATAACTATAACGGTTTTGGGGTCATACAACACCCGTTTAATTTAAAGAAAAGACTCATGTTGACTTCAAGGAGCATTAAATTGAGCCATATCCCCTCAGTGAAGCAAGTACATGATGGCTGATGCAATCTGTGTTACATGTACCTGATTTCACAGTGCTGAGTGTACGATTTCATGGAAACAATGAGTCTGTTACACTTCTTTTGCAATTTCAGGATTGTGCATCTTGGAGTTATAACAGATTCTGCTCATAGCCTACATAATTTTTTGAAAAGATATGCTGGTATTTAGGAGGGGAAATTCCAAAAACAGTCTCCATAACACAAGCCACTTAGACAAGTTTGATATGCCATTTTTACTTGATATTTCATTCTGCAGATGGATATCCAACAGTCCATGCCTAGGATGGGATTGTCAGATTATGGGTGAGAGGAGGGGTTGGCCAAGAGAGTCTTGTTTTAGGCTAGAGTACCTGCAAAAGTACAGGAACCAAGGATGGCAGCCAAAAGAAAATGCATTACACAGAAACTCAAGCTGGGTTTGGAACGTGGATTGTCTTCTCTTTTGAACAATATACAACAGTTTAAGTGATACCTATTGTCTTTCTCTTCATTTTTATAGAATGTGGGCCTGCTTTACTTTGCTGTTGTAGTTTTAATAGTAGAGGCATTTAAACAGAGAAAAAAAGGAGATTATTTTGTTAGGAATCCATTTGTGCCATTCTTCCTTGCCTATCCTCATAATCCTATTTTGGTGAGATACAATCAGCTGTTGCAAAAACAATTACAACCTTTCAAACCAGTGATCATATGTACAGGTGATGAAAAACAGAAGCAAATGACCTTCCAAGCACCAAAATCCTGTTTACATATAAATACTCTCAGCAATTTAAACATGGCCTAGCATTCAGCAAAGTCTTAGGTCTGCCTTATTCTGGAGGTCAGATTTGATAATCAAAATGGTCCCTTCTGGCCTGAAAAGGCATGAAAAACTAGAGAAGAAAGTGCTGACAATATGTGATATACAGTACAGGAAATATCATTTCTTACTTAAATTGTAAGCTTTATGGGGCCAGGATTGTCTTTTAATTCTGTTTTTGTACAGTGTCTCACTTAGCAGAGTACTAGATCATGACTAGGACTCTTATGAGTTGCTATGAGTACAGAAGTACATAGATAATTTTTTTTCAAACTTTTCCATGCTACTACTCTAAATGGCTATGTCTACACTTGCACTTTTAAGTAGACTTAAAGTCGACTTAGTGTGTCTACACTTAAAATTAAAGTTGACTTAAAGGGGAACTTATAAAGTCGACCTAGAGCATCCACACTGGATGCTCTAGGTCGACTTTGTGAGGCTAGGGGGACCATGGGCAAGTCCACGGTGGCAGGGGGGGCACCCCTTGTGTGCAATGGGGCAAAGGGGGACATAGACCCTGGCAGGGCAGAGCCCTGTGTGTGATGCTGTCTGGATTTAGGGAAGCATTTATGATATTATTTTCAATGGATTATTTTCAATAGTAATTTGCTGGGAATGATTATATAATTTATGTCTAGGAATTCTATTTTTATTAGAAGTTAGAACACTAAATTCCTATCTATACTTTAACTTATGTTATTTTATTGAAATACCTGAGAGAGACGGGTGTGTAAAACCATTGTGTCCTTAATGTTTAGGAATTTTCCAGGTAGAATGGTCCCAGGGAATAACCTGATGAGCCATTAAGGACACAATGCTTGTATTCCTTATGTCCTTAATGGCTCATCAGGTTACTCCCTTGGACCATTCTACCTGGAAAATTCCTAAACATTAAGGACACAATGGTTTTACACACCTGCCTCTCTCAGGTATTTCAATAAAATAACATAAGTTAAAGTATAGATAGAAAACCAAATTCCTAACTTCTCATCGAAATAGAATTCCTAGACAAACTATATAATCATTCCCAGCAAATTACTACCTTTCTATTGATACCAAACATGACATAGTTCCTATGGATTATAGAATTTATGATATATGAATAGAAAATAATATCATAAATGCTTCCCTAAATCCAGACAGCGTCACACCCTGCCCACATGCCTTGCCCTTTGGGGGGACATGCCAGGCTCCCCCGGCAGGGAGGGCATTGGTGTAGCCTTGGGGTAGCCCTAAATCGACTTTAAAAAGTTGAATTAAGCCTTAAACCTAATGAAAAGGTGGTTTAATAAAGTTGACTTAATTTTCATTAAGTCTACTTTATTTTCCTTAAGTCGACTGAAGCAAGCTGCTTAAGTCGACTTAAGGAAACTGTAGTGTAGATGCAGCCAATGTGAGCAGTAAACCTCTTTGATTAGAAGAATTGGCCTTAACTATGGCCGTTATTCTGAACTTTTTTAAAAAAAAATAAAAATTGTAGGTTACCAGGAGACTTTAGGAGAGAGAGAAAAAAATTTAGTCTCAAGTAAGCATCCATATTTTATCCAAGCCCTTTGAGATTTACATGTCTTTAAACAATTGCTAATTAGGTAAATAAAGTGTAGAGGCTACATTGAAAAGTATCTGAGGTTGTTCACAAAACTACCTCTTGCTGAACTGTATTGTATAACCTTCTCAGTTGCCACCAATGCTGCCTGAAGCCACATAGTTTAATGTGTCACTGTTGACTATTAGGCTAGGAAGCACATTCTGGGTTTATATATCTCACCTCCAAAAGGGGGCCTTTGAAGTTAAAAGGATGATAAACCAATGGAAACATAAAGATGATGTTTTTAATGTCTAAAGTAGCAGTCAAATGCTAGTGTTGCTCAGCAACATAAAAACTACAGCTATGCTGAGGGGGTGGTGGCTTGGGAATTATAGTCTGTAGGTATATGGAATAGTTAATATATATAATTTGCCTTCTACATTGAAATTTTCTTTTTCCCCCTTTAAAATGATTGTGGTGCCATTTCTATGATTACAAGACAAATGTTTAAAAAAGCAAACCTCAGAATTTCCACAGCAAAACTAAATGGAAGAATTTGCAATACACTTCTGCAGGAAAATGATATATAAAAAGCACCCAGTACACCTGCTCTAATAAAACAGACAAATATTCAACATCACCTTAAGACCGTATTCAAGAATATGGTAGAATCATCACTGGACAAACACATCTGGAATTAGCAGTTAGCAAACCTCAGAAAGGTTTTTAGCCTAATTTGGCTAAGGATAGAATAGTCTGGTTACTTAACCAATCCATGGAACTCCACAGCCACCTGTATTGTGGCCTATCAGTCCCTCAGAGACTTTTCCCTTTGCACAAACACGTGCCTGTGTCTAGCTCTTCCGACCCTTCCAGCCCCTATCTTCTGTTGGGGAACAGAAAGTGTCAAGTCTGTTTTTCTACATGGTGTATTTTGGAAGCATCTACTCTCTCTCTCTCCCATTAAAGGCCTGAAAAAGCAACCCAAATAGCTTTATCTGGGTAGGTGGCTAGGCCAGCTGCTCAGGAACTGAAAAAATATCATGTGACTTCAATCACAACCCAGTGAACTCAGACTGAAACTTGTTTGTTTCATCATACCTGTTCAATAGACTGTGGACACAATATCTCACTGCAATTTATCTGCCCATTAACATATTGTAATTAAATATAAATGGAAATTGAAATGAGTATGAAGATCTGTCTTAGGTACATATTAGGCAACCACCATCATAATATCTGAATGCCTTTATTTGTTTAATGTATTTATCATCGCAACATTCCTAAGAGATACAATAGTGCTATTATTCCCATTCTACAGATAGGGAACAGAGGTGCTAAATGACTTAGAGACCAAGATTATGTTAGTTAAAGAATGAGGATTTGAACCCATGTTGCCTAAATTCTCAACTGATGCCTTAACCAGAGGACCATCCTTTCTCTCTTGAGCAAGTTTACATTTGATTTTATATCTATAATTTATTTTATGGCTTTAGTCAGGAGGAGAGACTCCTGCCTTTATCATTTGTCATTGCAAAAGGTACCTAGGGACTAGAACAGGTATTTGCTTTGTTAATAATTATGAAAAGAAAACTAAAATGAAATAAATACAGTGAACTTTACATTGAATGTCCTTGTCCTTCTAGAATATATCAATAGGAAGAGAAACGTTTCTATGACTGTTACAGTAAAGTTGTGCAGCCCTTCATATAGTCAGTGTCTTCTGAAAAGCAGTTCTTTTGTTTATTTAGGCAATATCTCACCATTTCCAGCTTCTTTTTGAGTGATTTATTTGGTGGTTGGGAATGTGAGAGAAACCAATTTACAATATATAAAAGTAGTTTTCTGTAGGAATTGCAAACACTAGGGTGTATGTGTGTCTGTAATTGTAGCAGCCATAAAGCTAAACTAAACAAGTCAGTACAACTTATTAAAATAGTATCTGATCCCAGTTGCTCACAGTTGCAGCTGTGCATTGAGCAAAATATCTGGTAAGTAAGGAGATAGCATTGTACAAAAGATATACAGTACTTGCACTGACCCATGTTTTTCAGTTTCTGCCTTTATCCACCAGTGCATACAGTGAGTAAAAGATGGTTGCAACTGAAATGTGATGTTCAAATGAGCCAGAGTATGAGCAAACAGACTGTGTTCTAGAGCATCATTTATAGTGGCAAAATCTTTTGCTAGAATCTCATAAAACTGCCATATATTAAATAGATGTATTGCATTATCAGTTTTAATCCAGAAGGAGGATATCTGCTCCTCATAGTGGAGAGCTGCATTATAAAAAAAGCAACTGTTATACTAAGAAATCATCACTCAATCAAGTTAAAAAGTGTGATAAAGTTCCCTTTGTGGTTGATCCTTATCAAGCAACATCTGCTTATAAAAGCTTTCAGAGGGAAAGATACCATTTGGTTTTAAACACAGAATGACTAAGAGAATTCCCTGGTATCTTTTTGATAGCCTTCTAATCTCCAGAGCTGTTGGCAAAAGCTGCCTGAAGTCAGTCTGTAATATAGCCTATTTCTTCTGAGAAATTCAAAAGACAAGCAGGGTGGGATGTGGGAGGGAAGTAAGACTCTCTGGCTATGTCTATACTTACTAAAGTTAGTTTGAATTAACTAATTCAAACTAACTAATTCAAACTAAATTTTAGTTAGTTCAAATTAACTTAATTCAAAATAGAAAAATTTAGTTTGAACTAAGCAAGTGCCATGAATGGCTTAGTGTGAATTAGCCATTTGTATTGAATTCAATGGGCCAGTTAGTTCGAACTACCGTATATACTCGAGTATAAGCCGACTTTTTCAGCACCCAAAATGTGCTGAAAAAGTCGCCCTCGGCTTATACTCGGGTCCAGTGAAGGACACCCCCCCGCAGCCCGGCAGCCCCCGCTGCTCCCGCCAACCCCCGGGGCTGCGGCTTTGCCGCGGCAGACCCGGCCTGCGCCCGGGCTCTGGGCTGGCCCTCCCTGCCCCCAGGGTGGGACAGGCAGGCTCAGGCTGGGGTCAGGAGCAGGGGTCTGCCTGCCCCATGTAGCCGGGGCAGTGGGGTGGCTGCGGCAGCGGCGGGCTCCCGAGCTCCCACCCGCCGACCGCTTGACTTCCCTGCCCGGGGCCGGGGCCAGGCTCGTCCGATGGCCTCGGCCTCCCAGCACAGGTCTGGGATCAGCCTTCAGGGCTGGGGTCTGCATCGCCCCACCGGCATCTTCCCAGGGCCATGGTAGGGTCCTCCCCCGCCAGCGGCCTTGGCTTCTCTCTTTCTTTCTCTTCTCTTCTTTGCCTGCCTTCTTTTTTCTTTCCTCTTCCTTCCTTCCTCCTTCTTTCTCTTCCTGTTTCCTCCTTTCTTTGCTTCCTTCCTTCCTTCCTCTTCCTTCTCTTTTTTTTCTCTTCCTGCTCTTTTTTCTTTCTCTTTCTTTCCTTCTTTCTCTCTCTTTGCTTCCTTCCTTTCTTTTCCCCTTTCTTCTTTTCCTTAAGTTAATAATATACAGTATATGAACAGCATTGCTCATACAGGTGAATGATCATATACTGTATATTATTTGCTGTATTATACTTCACATTAATTAATACCGGTAGTATTCACCTGTATTAGCAATGCTGATCACATGATATGGATATACCTGATTAGCATTGCTAATACAGATAAATACTGGTACCAGTAGGTAGTCTCTGCCAGCAACCATAAACTATAAAGTTCTTTTTCAAAATCTTCTTTTCTTATCCTGTTAGAAATGGATACCGGTACCGCTAATCCTGGACCAAAACAAAAACAGGTCATACGAAGCTGGTTTCAAGCTCAAGGTTGTGTCAAGAGCAGAAGAAAGCAATAACAGTATTGCAAGTAGGGAATTTTGTGTTGACGAAAAACAAGTGAGGGAGTGGCGGAAAATGAAGACTGCCTTGGAAAAGATTTCAAAGTCTAAAAAAGCTCGACGTGGTTTAACGACTCCTTATGGGGCTCTAGAGACTGAATTGCATAAATGGGTTATGGAGTGTCTTCAAAATGGTTACTGCGTAACACGCATGGGAATTCGCTTACGTGCCCTTCAAATGGCTAAGGATGACAAATATAAAGCACCAAGCATTGAAAAATTTGTCACGTCAGCAGGATGGTGTACCCGCTTCATGAATAGGTTTGGCCTATGTTTGCAACAAAGAACAAAGATTTCACAGAAGTTGCCGCAAGACCTTGAAGAAAAACTGACGTCATTCCAATCATTCATCATAAAACAAAGAAGGATTCACAACTATGACCTGGGAGATATTGGGAATATGGATGAAACACCAATGACTTTTGATCTTCCAAGCAACAGAACCGTGGCAAGTTTGGGAGACAAAACTATTTCCCTCAGAACCACAGGAAATGAAAAAAAACCAAACATTTCACAGTTGTTCTGTCATGTTTGGCTAATGGAACTAAGCTGCGGCCTGTCATTATTTTTAAAAGACAGACCTTGCCTAAAAAGGTCAAATTCCCACCACGAATTACAGTGCGTGCACATGTTAAAGGCTGGATGGATGAAGATGGAACAAAAAAATGGCTGGAAGAAATTTGGAACACACGACCAGGAGCAGCCTTAAAGAAGAAACCATCATTGCTAGTTTGGGATATGTTCAGAGCACACACATCTGATGGCATAAAAGAATTGGCAAAGTCTTCTCAAGTTACTTTGGCCGTTATTCCAGGTGGGCTTACCTTTCAAAGACCATGTGCGAAAGATGTGGCATGAATGGATGTCATCTGGTCAAGCACGACTGACAAAAGCTGGAAATCTAATGAAGCCCGATATAGAATTAATAGCAAAGTGGGTTTGAGATGCATAGGAAGACATTCCAGAGAAGATGGTGCAACGCGCCTTCCAGAAATGTGGCATGAGTAATGCTATAGATGGCAGTGAAGACAGCGCTTTGTATGAGAATGACAGCAGTGATGGTGATGACTGTGAACTCAGTGATGATGACAATGTCTATGCTGATAACCTCACACCAGCTGAAGCTGAAGCTCTGTTTGGACATACAGATGATGAGGAGGAATACAGTTTTGAAGGATTTTAACTCTGTTTTAGCTTGGATACTGATTGAGCTAATTGTTGTTCTTGACCCTCTATATTGTTTTTGTTGACCCTCCTCGCCACTGTTTTTCTTTGAAATAAATATTCAAAAACATTTAACCCACTGATGCCTTAATTTAATTAATGTAATTTTATTGGCATTTACGGTATCTTGATTATTGAAACTTACCAGTAGCTGCTGCATTTCCCACCCTAGGCTTATACTTGAGTCAATAAGTTTTCCCGTTTTCGTAGGTAAAATTAGGTACCTCGGCTTATATTCGGATCAGCTTATACTCAAGTATATACGCAACATAAGCAACTAGTTTGAACTACCATGGCCATATTTGTTAATTTGAACTAATTAGTTTAAATTAACCCTTATTTCAAAAAGTATAAGCACATTTATTAGTTCAAATTAAGGAAGCCCTTAATTTGAACTAATTAAAGCCTAGTGTAGCCATGGCTTTAGTTAGTTCAAATTAAGCTTCCTTAATTCGAACTAATTTGCCAGTGTAGACATAGCCTCAGTTTATTCTCACTTTTGCTGGTCCAACTTCAACCAATGTTATGGAGGATCGGTGGAGTTGTATTCATGACTCCATGCACTCTTAGGGGCACAAGACCAGACCAGTCCTTCTGTTCCTCAGAGCATAGGGACTAGAATTCTTCCTCATCTTTTTGTGGGCCTAAACAAGAAGGTTGGGGGCATGGGATGGGGGAGGGAAGGTTCCTTGAACCTTTCCATTCCATTGCACACCTGTGTTACAGCCAGACAGTAATAAATAGTCTTACACTTCATAAAACAAACAGAAAGGGCACCTTACTGTAAAACACTAAAGAAATCAGTAATTCATCTCCACCATTGCTCTGTCAAGGTCTGTAAATCACGAGAGGAAGATAAACATTTTACTGCCATTTCCTTTACTTTAAATATCACAACAGACAAAAAAACAAACAGATGAGTTTGCACGGGTCTGAATGACCACACAAGAAAGAGGGCAGTGGATAACTGGACCCTTTTTGTAGCTTCAAGTTTTACTCATAATTATTTTTTGTATTTATGTAATCCTATATTCCATGAAACCTTTTTTTTTTCTCCCATGTGTCCTTTAGGCTTTATTTTTCTCTCCTTCATTTTCTTCTGACTCATTTATGTCTATAGAAACTTTACAATTCCTAATGTAGTTAAGTGGGAAGTGGAGTAGGAGTCTCAATACAAATTCACTCACACATTGAAATTCACATCTTATATTGTCATATCTCTCCTGAAATCTGTTTCTTTTCTCCTGTGAACTGAAATTCATTTCTTCTGAGAGCACCAGGCTCGTATTTATAAGGGATTGTTGGACCCTCACGGAAACTATTATCTGCAACAGGAAACATTACGCTTTGAGCAGCTTTAACATAGATTCTCATGAAAGCATTCTCCGATTCCTTTTCTGAGGTCCTCTAGCAACAGTAAAATGTATATACACAGATACCTTACTACAACAGTTAAAATATCTTTCAAGCATTATTTATCCTATATTATCTAGCCTGTAATTATATCTATATATGCAAAGATCATACCAGAATTAAAACTGAAAGCATCACACTGAAGGAAAGTATGCAAGAGCTACATTTGACAAGGAGTGTGTCTTATCCTGCAAATAACTACAGTGAATTGCCTGCAAGCTGAAGTACAAATCAGTACTGTTTTCATCTTGTGAGTGTGAACATGAAGTGAATACAAAGATGGTTTTGTAGCTGCAATATATTCATGAAGTCTCTCACTCTCTTATATATTGCCATTTTGAAAAGAATACATCTCTTAACAGTCATTGAAGATTTTATGGTTGAAAATGGTGAATATTTTCACCAGTCACTGGAATGTTCCTGTAGATTCAGATGTAATAAAGTTAAATGAAATGATTGTACACAATTCCAATTAATGGAGAGTTTGTTTTTTCTTTCTCCTTTTCTTCAACTCTGTAACTCTGATCCCTTTGTTTTATATTCCATGTCTATATTACCCTGTATGGACTGGGGACAAGCTGTGATAAAAGGTTAGGGATCCAATATTGCAACTGTCTTGACCCAGACAGCCAGTAGGATTGGTGCCTAGAATTGGGCTTCTCATGTTGGTCCAAATAAGAGTCTGATATATGTGTGTGTGTGTGTGTGTGTGTGTGTGTGTGTGTGTGTGTGTGTGT
>ML685895.1:521761-593078 GCA_007922175.1 Pelusios castaneus
TGTGTGTGTGTGTGTGTGTGTGTGTGTGTGTGTGTGTGTGTGTGTGTGTGTGAGAGAGAGAGAGAAATATCATGGTATTTTTCTTAAATATTCAAAGAAACCCATATCAAGTTTGATGCAATATACTTAGTCCCAAATAGATATCTAATTTTACTGAAACAAAATTGAATTAGGAAAGACAGGAAAATGAAAATATTTTTCTCATTATTATTCCTAATTTTTGCTTGGTTTTATATGCCTGATTCCTGGAGTTCTCAGGCACAGACACAAAATCTAGGAATAGGCAGCTGTTCATCCTCAGGTCTTTTAAATAAAAGTATTTACTCTCTTGCTAAGGGACATAAACCACCACACACTATTTAGCTTCTTTTTTTTTCCTCCACATCAAATTTATGTGGTCTTTGATTTTTTTTAGATGATGAAAATAAGATGGGAGGATCTTGATGTTCTTCATTGATAGCATTGACCTCCATGTGATATGAATTACTTCCTTTCTGGCAAAACGTAATGGATATATTGCTTCTATTGTTACCCCTGTGCCTCAGTTTACCTGACTATTTATATCTGATATATTAAAAACACTGTTTTGAGTTAACTTTAATGTGGTTTGCTTGCTTAATGGTCTAATACTGCAGAAAATATGACTACATCTCTTTGATCAAGAACAGACTGAGCAGAAAATTCTTAACATTTGTTATCAACATTAACATAATAAAATTGAAGTATTGAGTATATTTTAACATAAATCATAAGCAGAGAGTCAAATGACAGTTTAACAGCCATATTGAAGGCTGCGGCTCCACTGAACTATTTTATCATGCAAGCATATAAATCAGAAAAGCAATTACATAGCATTAATACTTATCACTAAACTTACACTCTATACCTCGTAACTAAAAATCCTAATCTCCTATGTCAGTCAACAAATGGTGATCAGTCATTTGTTGAATGGGTTGGAGATGAGCCCTTCTCATTCAAGCCGCATTCACCCAGCTTTATTGACACAAAACCCCACAAGCACAACACCCTTTTATAGATTTACGAAACCTTATAAATCCCTCTGGTTCATCTTTTCTGATCTGTCATTAGGCAAAAAGTAGCCTCAGAATCTGGGCATATATGTCAGAACTCAGCCGATTTGCCCTAGACTCTTTAGCAAACCAGTGCCTTACCGAAGATTTTGGAGCTCTGGGTAGTCGTTTGGGTCTGCTCAGGTCCGTCCATCTGGTTTCACAGCAGCTCTTGGGATCTCTGGTCCATGTTGGACAGCCCCTGGTCTTCTAACAGGATTTCTGGTCCAGTGCTGGAACAGCTTCCTGGGTCCCTGTCCTTGCCCAACTCTCTCTCAAGTTGTCAGTTTTCTACCAGTAGGGTGTCTGCTTGCCAGCAGTTACTGGGGAGATTGCTGGTTCAAGTTTGGAGCCCTTTCCATGGGACTGCCAATCCCTTGAGGCAGAGTGCCTGCCTGTCAGTAGTTGACAGGCAGACTGACAGCACCTTCATAGAATCATAGAACAAGAGGGTTGGAAAGGACCTCACGAGGTCATCTAGTCCAACCCCCTGCTAAAAAGCAGGACCACTCCTACTATATCACCACAGCCAGGGTTTTGTCTAACCAGGCCTTAAGAACCTCCAAAGACGGAGATTCTATCACCTCCCTAGGTAGCCCATTCCAATGCTTTACCACCCTTCTAGTGAGATTTTTTTTCCTAATATCCAACCTTGACCTCCCCAGCTATAATTTGAAACTATTGCTCCTTGTTCTGTCCTCTGCTACCATCGAGAACAGCCTAGCTCCCTCCTCTTTGGAGCACCCCTTCAAGTAGTTGAAGGTTGCTATCAAATCTCCCCTCAGTCTTCTCTTCTGTAGACTAAATAAGCCTAGTTCCTTCAGTCTCTCCTCATAAGTCATGTTCCCCAGACCCCTAATCATTTTTGTTGCCTTCTACTGGACTCTTTCTAATTTGTCCACATCCTTTCTGTAGTGGGGAGCCCAAAACTGGACACAGTATTCTAGATATGGCCTGACCAGTGTCAAATAGAGGGGAATTATCACATCCCTCGAACTGCTGGCAATGCTCCTACTGATGCAGCCTAATATGCCATTGGCCTTTTTGGCAACAAGGGCACACTGTTGGCTCATTTTCATCTTCCCGTCCACCATAACCCCCAGGTCCTTTTCTACAGCGCTGCTACTTAGTTGATCGGTCCCCAGCCTGTAGCAGTGCATGGGATTTTTCCATCCTAAGTGCAGGACTTTGCACTTGTTTTTGTTGAACCTCATGAGGTTTCTTTCGGCCCAGTGTTCCAATTTGTCCAAGTCTCCCTGGATCCTGTCCCTGCCCTCCAGAGTATCTAACATTCCCCCCAGCTTGGTGTCATCTGTGAACTTACTAAACACGCAGTCTATTCCATCATCAAGATCATTAATGAAGATGTTGGATAGAACCAGCCCCAGGTCCGACCCCTGGGGAACTCCACTCATTACCAGTTGCCAGCCAGACATCGAGCCATTGATTCCTAAACGCTGAGCCCGTTGATCTAGCCAATTTTCGATCGACCTGACGGTCCACTCGTCCAACCCATACTTCCTTAACTTGCTGACGAGAATGCTGTGGGAAACCGTATCAAAAGCCTTGCTAAAGTCAAGATATACCATGTCAATGGCTCTTCCTGCATCCACAAATCCAGTCACCTCATCATAGAAGGAAATCAGGTTGGTCAGGCACGATTTGCCCTTGGTGAATCCATGTTGACTGTTTCTGATCACTAATTTCCTCCAAGTGTTTCAGGATGGATTCTTTGAGGACCTGCTCCATGATTTTCCCAGGGATTGAGGTGAGGCTGACCATTCTGTAGTTCCCCGGATCCTCCTTTTTCCCTTTCTTGAAGATAGGTACTATATTTGCCTTTTTCCAGTCCTCCGGGACCTCCCCCTTTTGCCACGAGTTCTCAAAGATAATGGCCAGCGGCTCTGCAATCACTTCTGCCAACTCCCTCAGCACCCTTGGATGCAGTTCATCTGGCCCCATGGACTTGTGCACATCCAATTTCTTTAAGTGTCCCCTAACCTGACTTTCTGTCACCAAGGGCCGCTCTTTTCTCCATTCCGTGTTACCCCATGTAGTAGCCTGGGAGCTGGCCCTTCCTGTGAAGACTGAAGTAAAAAAAGCATCGAGTACTTCAGCCTTTTCTACATCACCCACCACGAGGATGCCTGCCCCATTCAGTAAGGGACCTACACCACCTTCCCAGGCTCTCAATCTCCAATGAACTTTCCCTGTGATTGACTGACTTTATAGCCTCGGGGGGGGGGGAGGAGCATGCCCTAATGTGGGTATGGGAGGGGCTGGGAGTAGAAACGTGCTAGAATGTCAAAATACAGAGGAGAGGGTGAGTGGAGAGGTCACAAGACCATGAGATCATCCCTAAAAGGATGGAGGAGTGAGGGGAAGAGGAATGTACCAAAGTGGAGAAAGAGGGAAGAGGGAAGATTATTTAAAGGCTGGAAAAGGAAAATATGGTTAAAGATTAATTCAGTAAAAAGATATAAAGTTTATTCAATAAAGTATTGATAGAATTTAGGAAAAATGTAGATATATAGGGCTTTCTAAGGAGTAGGGAAAAGGGTGATTAGTGGTTTAGCCCTAAGCTAAAAGGACTATCTACACTTCTCTGTAGGTGCTAACTATCCTAATTGCTTGACATAAAATGTTCCTTATTACTGGTTGCTACTTTGTAATTGTTTCCAATTATCACCTATTACCTTACAACTGACCCTAATTACTGACGAAGTGGGATTTTCTCCCACGAAAGCTCATGCAATAAAGCAAGCTATTAGTCTTTAAAAGTGCCACAGGACTCTGTTGGTTTTGTTGATACTTTGTAACACTATAGAACCCTGTGCTACTGCTAACCCGCCAGAATTTAAACCCCTTCTGAGGCTTTTCTATCAATTGCCTCCTTACATATAACTTTAGTTTAGATATCTTGGGACAAAAATCTCTGGTCACACTATAGGATGTCCAAGAGTATATGTACCAAGAATGCTTCCAAATTTGTTAAGGGTAACAAAAATTTCAGCAAAACTATTGCTTTGAAAATATTTTTTTCTGCGCAAAAATTTAGTGAACAAATAATAAAACAGGGTGTTTTTTTAATGAATATATTGTTGATGGCCCTGGCTGCATCTGGGGTTGCGCATGGGTAACTCGGGGGGTGGGGGGTGGAAAGCCATAGTGCCAATGAAGCCCCTCTGCTCCAGACTCAGACACAGCTGGGACACAATAACACCAACCATATAAGGATGTTCCCCCAGTTTCAGGAAGCAAGGTAGGTAAGCCTTGAAAGTACCAGTGGAAATCAGTCAAAGTGTGCTCTCTAAGAGAAGGGGGAGAGTACTTCCACCGCTTACAAGGAGAAGAGTATTGAAGTAAACAACCTGTCTATATAAGGGTCACTGCAATGGGGGTGGGGTGCGCATGATTTAAGACGTGCCTGTCTCCGTGTGCCTGCTTGAGATCTCAAATAAATCTTAGTGTGCTTCTCCGCCCTGCTGTGGTTATTGGTGCTGCGCACTCCGGGCAATGAACCTAAACGAACTGTTGCTAGCCCCAGCCCATCCTCGGGCGTCCCACCTGCAACAATATGACTTTGCAATGGTGAGAATACTTTAGACAATTCTAACATGTTAAACTCCTTTCTTTACATAGCCTGTAAATCTCTTTTTAGACATCTCTCCATCGCACATAATCTAAAATATTACCCAGCTTATTTGTGTTCAGCTGTCCTGATACATTTACCTGAAAATGTAAAATGCTAGCTCATTGTTTTGTCCACTAGTCTGTTCTTTTGTTTTGATTGAAAAGACTTATTTAGACTACTTCCTAGAGATCACATTTCTTTTTGGTTAAAGTTAGACTGCAAACCATCACATTATCTCAGTCTAACCTTATTACCTTCCATTAAATATGATTGATGTAGCTGTATGTTATATTTGAAAGAAAAACAGTTTTTTGAAAGTGTTTTAAAATTTCATTAAAAGATAATATTTGTAATTGTTCTCCAGTGTTTCTGCTCACCTTATTGCCTGCTTGTGATTTTTTTGGAGTAGTAATAAATACAGACTAGAAAGTTTGTTTAAGTCTCCTACCTCAGTCTACCCAAAAGTGATTTTCTCCTAACCTACCACCCACCTTTTCTTACATTGATTCACTGTGCTGACATATCATAGGATGCATTACTTTCACTAATGATATGTCAGGGACAGCAAATCAATATTTTTGCTTTTATAACAACTTAATCAGGCACCAAATTTGAGGATACTTTCCTGTTTTTTAATGTCAAACAGATATATGTCATTGCTCTAGCAGAGTCATTAGAAAGGGGTTGGCATAAGTGCTACCATGCCCTCAAGTTTTGAGGTAACAAAATTGTTCAGATTACTCAAGAAGACAGGCTAGTTAGTGATTAGTTCCAGTAGAGTATAGCCACAATTGCAGCTACTTATATGGCCACCATTACCACAACAACCCAGACAGGATGGCTGCAGCAATAGCTTAATGGGCCATTAAGGAAACTCACAAGTACAAGACCTGATGAGTCACCAGTTACTCATGTTACTCTGGACTCCATCTTATTCTTGTAAATTTCCACAAGCAGCATGGAAAAGGCCAAAGGACATAAAAGGCAGCTGCACCTCATTCATTTTGTTTTCATTCAGTCTTTACTCTTCAGTCATCATCAGTCTTCAATTACCTCTGGATGCACTTAACTACAACTGAAGTTGTGAAACAAAGGACTGAGATCCATCCAGGTACTGGATGCACACCAGACAGACTATACAAAGCTGAAGACTCCAATGCTACCGATAATCTGATATATATGGACTTTGAAATCATTAGTACGCATCTGATTGTTTAATCATTTAACATCTTATGGTTTGTTTCTTTTTATAATAAATCATTAGTTTTAGTTACTGAAAGATTGGCTGGTAGTGTGGTATTTTGGGTAAAATCCAAACTTATATTGATCTGGTAGTGTGTCTGATCCTTTGGGGGTCAGGAAAACCCTTTTGGTAAGAAGCATGAAGTTTTAAATAACTCAGTGGTTCCCACTGTTTTTGGCTTGCGGACCACAGATCTTATTCTTACAACTCTGAAGGGCCACCGGTCTTTGCATACAGCCTGCCTCCTGATCCCCCACTGCAGACAGAGAAGGAATTTAGCGAGGAGGCTGCCTTCTTCCTAACTAATCTCATCCCTCTGGCTACATCAGGGAAACCACACTCAGTCTTTAGCCTCATATGTTCCAGCTGGGTCCCTAGCCAGAGGCTCCTTTTTGCAGCCAGGGGATAGGAGATCAGTGATCTGTTTCCCCTGGCTTCAGCGAGGGCACTAATGCATAGGAACACAGGCAGAACACTGTGCCTTGCTTGCTGCCACAGCCAGGGGAGGGGAGGGGAGCAATGATGTCCCATCCTTAAGGCTTCAGCAAGGAGTCTGCACCTTTCTTTGACCCATGTGGCAATGTGCTCTGCCTAGGTCCTTTGCAGCAGCTCCCTTCTGAAGCCAGTAGGAGGGGAGCCGCGGGCCACTTTTGGCCTCCAGAAACAGGTTGGGAACCACTGAAATAACTTCTCTTTACTAGACCCAGTGGCTGATTGGGAGCCAGAGACCAAAATGCAGTGAAGAGAGCTGTTTATATTTTGTTTTGACTTTTTGAACACCAGTGTGGGGTAACAGAAATATTGCTTGTAGCTGGTTTGGAAGTCTGACTTCAGTGTCTCCCATCAGTTCTGGGAGAATTGGCTCTCCTTTGGCAGCCTGCCCTGATCTTGGCATATTCAGGTGGCAATCTTAGGCACGGATGGCTCACAATTACTCCTGCAAAAGTCTATTTCACATTCATGGGAGTACTTCTTGGGCTTCCCCCCCCCCCCAATAGCCATGTACTTTCCCACTGTTTTACCAGACAGCAGAGAAAGCTCATGCTAAGTACATATACTAAGACAGCAGTCAGCGTATTATCTATCCTGTCAAAACATCCAGTGACATGAAATTTAGGCATTCCCCCATGATTTAATAGCTCTGACCACATCATTAAAATTGCCACTTATAAAGGCTAACTTCCACAGAATCATGTCCACAGTAGGTATTTAAACCTTCAAAATTTTCATTGTCATAGGCAGTTTTCGAACATACAACTCTTAACAGGCTAGCTAGATACAAATAAATAAAATGTGAAGTTTAAAGTTTCAGTCAGTTTAAAAGTAGTCTCCTGAAAACAGTGCAATGATTTGCAATAATATTTGTACAGATTAAGCACTGAAAGTTTAAGAAATAGAAACAAGAACAAGTTTAAGCCATAGAAATAAGTATGGATTTGTGAAAACCTGGGAATTAAAATGGAAATTCTTTGGCAGACATGACAGAAGCATTGGTCTGTCATTAGAGGCTCAGCATGTCCACATTTTCATTGTGTTTTTTCCTGAAGTTCCTACACAAGATCTCCAGTCCTTGATATATCTCATCATGGGATATAGTGACCCAAAACTGTCAAATTAACATTAATGTAGATAATATTTCTTGATGTATACCTGAACAGGTTAGAGAACTACACTGAATGTTCAAGAATTAATTTCACTTATCTTTTACAGGCATTTCTTATGCTTTTCTGACAATAACTTTAGTCCCAAATGAATTCAATCTCAGTCCCTCCATTTAAAGGATAGCGAAAGAGAAAAACACTTATCCATGGAACCAAGTAGCACTTTACATAATATAAAGTTTCACCCACCAGCTCTATATATTAAATACTTCCCTAAAATTACTGTACCATGAAAAAAAGCTTTAAGGAACTTGTTTATTTAAAACAGACCCTGAAACTTTACCAAAATCTTTTTAAAGATCACTATAAGAAAGTTTCTTGTTCACCTAGGTGAGAGTGGAGCTCCTTATTTGCATCGTGGCTCCTACTTTTTCTTATTCCACCTATGCTCCAGTGAGTCATGTGCCACCATTCTTTATCTCCGTGTGAGTATTAGACTGCTGTAGGATCCAGAGCATCTCATTGGAAGGTGCATTACCATGGTCCCAACAGACAATCCAAATCTCATATGCTCTGGATGTACTCTAGAGAACTTGAATTGATCAACTATAGTCCAAATGGAGAGATTGTTAGAGAGGAAAGCCATTCCTGAGAAGACTGTCCCTTGGTTTTCCTTGAAGAGGAGCTATCCAGAATTTTTCTCTTCAATTGTGTTTGAATATCTGCTCTAGTTTTTGACATGTCTTCAGCAGTTTGGAGCTTTCCGTTTACACATGGGTACTTAAAGAAATAAGAGTTTCTCAGTCTCTGAAGATGACATCTTTGGGAGATAATCTATTTGAACTGAAGGTTGGGTCAGATCAAGAAAAACTATTAAACAAAGAATGCATTTTCTGTCTAGCACATGAATAAACCAGAACTGAGTATCATTTGCTAAATGATTAATAGCTAAATACTTATTTCTGTGCATAGTGGAAATTAAATGACCCTGCAAGAAAGAGAAATTAACATGCTTGTCTGTGCCCATTATTGTAATAGCATCTACATCCCCAGAACCATTTATTCAGCATTTCCAAACAGGCAACACTTTGCCTGGCCACCACACTGGCAAATTAAAATTTACATTAGGATGAAGGTCCAGGTGCTTTTTCTATACTTAGGGAGAGAAGTTCTGACAGTTTGGGAAAGTGCTCCAAATATGTAAAAAAATCTAGAATCGATTATTCCAACTCAAAAGACCAGCCATACATTTAAAAACAAATCAGCTGAGGCTTTTAGAACATGTAAGCAAAGACCCACTCTTTAGGATGTAGGCAACTGATTCTCTCTTTGTCATCTTCCAATGAGCGTATCACAGCTGATGTTGCCATTCTGGAAAGGTCTCAGCACTTGAAACTGAGTAGCTATTTACTGTTTTTAGTAGAATGCCTAGTCAGCTCAGCTAATCAAAAAATAAGGAATTTAGAAATACAGTACGTCTCTTCTGAACCACAGGATACAGATGCACAACAACCTTAAAAAAGTTATCCTCGCTATACATTTTGGGATTCCCAATCTAAACTGCTTTATGATATCTACTGGAAGAGACTATGCATTTTCTTTCTTAACCCATTAACCCAAACAAAAGAGAAATGGGAATGTCATTTAAAAACCTTGTGTATAACCCTTAAGAATATTCACTTAGAAAATGCATTATTAAGATTAAGAAATGCGAAGTTAAGATTGAACTTCAAACTTAATTATGCCCATGTGTTTATGGCTTAAATAAAACACAATATCTTTATATCATGATTATTTCAATTAATATTATATGATACAAGCTGGAACTTCTTATGCAACCTTACATAGACCAACTCAAGTAGTGCCTGGAATATTTTCTACAGTCCATACACTTTACAATGTTTGCTTAAAACAAAATATATATATATAATTATAGAATTATCTATGCACCCTATTCTGTGTGCTTGCCTGACAAAGTTACAACCCCTATTTCCAGGTCACATCCTTCTACAAGCCATGTTGAATATGAAATTATGTTGATTCAATAGTCTCATTCTATATGGATATATGGTACTTGTATTCAATATTCTTTCCAGTTGTTCAAGTGGATTCCCCATCACCACTCTGCATTCTTAAAGGCTTTGAAGCATCCATGTTGATTTTTTTTTAGTTTTTTAGTGTTTTCTAGTGAGACCAGTGACCACATTCAATTTCAAGGGGAACAGTGCATTGTCAGAGAAGTTAAAACCTGCAGACTTTGCACCATATCTAAAGAGGTATACGGTATACCCATTTAGATGTAGGTATATCATATACCCATGGGTCAGGCCAGTGCCGTCTCAGTGACATTCTCCTCCCTTTCACATCTCTGTAGAAGCTATTTCACAACAGCTTACTTGGGGCTGGGACCTGCAGATGAGCTACAGACAATGATAAGTGGTGGGATCACTCTCTGCAGTCTCATCTCACTCCTTCACAAGAATTAGTAAAGCTTGAAAGCATTAGAAGAGAACATTTTTCATTCAAAACTATTTGTTTCTCGATCAAAATGTTTGATATTTTCAAACATCCATTTTTGTTGGCTTTCAACCTTTCACTATTTTAGTTGTGAGGGTTTATCACCATTTTCTCTATGTTTATTTCTTTTTTTCCTTCCCTTTTTTCTAGAAAAATATTAATAGATCTCAAAAAATAAAAACTGAAAAGTTTTGGGGGGTTTTTGGGAGATAGGAGGTGAATTGTCAATAAATATATATTTTATGCAATTTTCTTCCAAAAACAAAAAATAGGGCATGTGTGTGTGCAAATTATGCTTATCACTTTTCAACCAACTCCGGTTAACACTAATTTACTCTGTTCCCTTAAGAACATAGAGCCAAAGGATGTGATAGCTGGAAAGTCCTGGCAGCCTTTCTTCTGCAGAATGCTTTTAGGGACCCAGAGAAGACTTAGGAAGACACAAGGGCTATATCTACACTGAGAAATTTAGATCGACTTTACCACTTTGACTTTAACTTGGCCTTACTAAGTCAACTTAGAGAGTCTACACTAGACTCTAAGTCGACTTGTTAAGTCCAGGGGGAGGTGAGGCTCCTTTGGAGCCTCGTTCTCCAGGCCAGTGTGGCTTGTCCTGGGGAGAGCCAGCCCCACACAGGAAGCAAGCCCTGGAGCAGTCTGGGGGAAAAGGGAGCGCAGCGCTCCCTTTTGGCCCGGACCGCTCGGCTCCCTTCTATCTGGTACCCAACGGTCCTGGCTGAAGGGAGCTCTGTGCTCCCTTCTAGCTGGGACCCAAGTGGTCCCAGCAAAAAAGGAGACGCGGCTTCCTTCTTGCTGGGACCTGTGGGGGTCCCAGCTAGAAGGTAGCACGGGGCTCCTTGCTGCTGGGACCCCAGTGGTCCTGGCCAAAATAGAATCCTGTGGATCCTTTTGGCTGGGACCATGCTCCAGTTGTTAGGGAGCCCCCAGGGGCTTCCTAGCAGCTGGAGCATGGTCCCAAAAGAGCTGCAGGGCTCCGTTCTGGCTGGGACCACTCGGTCCCAGGCGGAAAGGAGCTCTGCAGTCTCTTCTGGCCAGGACCACTGGGGTCCCAGCCAGAAGGGAGCCCCAAGACATGAGCCATCCCAGGGAGACAGGAGCTGGGACGAGCCACTAGCAGCTCATCCTGGGGTGAGCCAGTCCTGCATGGGACTGGTTCTCCCCAGGACAAGACGCTAGAGGCATCCTGGGGAGAAGGGGCTCCTTTTTCCCTGCCCTAAGTCGATTTAGGGCATCCACTTAATAAGTTGACTTAAGAAGTGAAGTCGGCTTAAAAGCAGGTCTTATGAAGTCGACTTTAAATTTCCTTAAGTCGACTTATGCAGCAGCTTAAGTCGACTTAAGGAAACTCCAGTGTGGACGCAGAGTAAATTAAGTCAACTTACGCAGAGTAAATTAAGTCGACTTAAGCCTGATTAAGTCTACCTAATTTACTAGTGTAGACACACCCAAGGTTACTGCAAATCCCCAAGGATCCAAAACCTAGTGTTTTGGTGTAAGCCGCTCCTCTGATTCTCACGTAGGGCTACCCCTCATCCCTAGTGAAACAATCTGTAACTAGAATTTTTTGAGTGCAAATTCTAGACTGTGCTGATGACACTAGGACTTTAAAATGTTTTTGTCTCTAAGTTCACAGTCAGGGTAATATTTTCTACCACTCCAATTTCAGGAAGAATAAATCAGTGATTAAAAAAGTCTGAGGAATAATGTGACATGGAAACTCAGCCATTTTAACTATGTAGTAACTTCTTGTAAGGTTTCAGTATAATGGGATTTCAGCTCACTGAGTAGCTTAGTAGTTTATCATTTTAAATCAGGTGTCTGCTTAAAATGTATCATGGTAGGGTGATTTGAGAGCTGAGCATCCTAGCAGTTAGTGCACATGACATCTGGCTCCCTGTCCCTCTGACAGAGCAGTAGAGGTCCCTGGTTCCTGACCCTAAACCAGTAATCTACAGTCAAATTTGGGCTTCAGCTGTTAAAAGGGCCTGGTAGGGGCACCTCGGCCCTCTCTCTCTCTCCTCCAGGTCCCAATGCAGGGCTCTCCCTCAACGGAATTTAGGTCCACTGCCCTGGGCTACTTTCTACTGATAGGTCTCTCCAATTTTGAAGCATGGTCCCAGTAGTCCAAACAGTCACTCACTTAAAAAAAAAGAAAAAAAAAAAAAAAGAAAGAAAAAGCCCTGGAGGTTGTCAGGTGGTGGTGGGACCCATTCTGTGGTCCCCTCTCAGTCTGTTGGGTGTCCCAGAGAAGGATTCTGTTCTTCTGCAGCCTGTCTATCATCCTGTGCCTGGACTTCTGAGCAACTTTTAATTCACTCCTCCATTTGCAGTATGCATGACAGACCCATTAGGGAACAGGTTATCTGGGCCAAGTATTGCCTTCAGGCACAACTTGATTTGTATACTTCAGCACAATACCCTTGATGCTAAAAGAACTCTATTATATAATAACTGGATTATGGTCTAACACTGACCAGAAATTCTCATGGTAAGCTCTTCAGATAGTTTAGCGACTCATTATAAGGACTTTGCTCCATATTATATCATATTATAGTAGAACTCTCTAATTCTTTCTGATATGAAGTAAAAATCCTATTGTGCAATGCTCTGGCAAATTCCCATTATACCACTTTAGCTCAATATTTCATTAAATCCAAAACCCACTGTGTTAATAACTTTCCTTGCAAAATCCTGCCAGAAGCTTTTATCATTGGATAGCATAAAATCTGAGCAACACTCAACAGATTTGAAAGTTTTGTGGATAATATGCAACTATCCTATCTGCAGCCAAGAAAGCAAGCGTGATAGGAAATATATCAAACAATTCCTTCTGACCACAATGCCTCATGGCAAAACAGCCCCAATATATTTTAAATTCCAAATTACTGTGGACTGGTATTTTTTACAATAGCAAACACACACACAAAATTACAGTAATTGATTTGATTCTGACACAGCCCACACTCTGCGGGTGCATCTACACTTGTAAATTAAGTCGACTTAAACTTGGCTTAAGTCGACTTAATGTGCCCTACATCTACACTACACTTTGCTTAAGTCGACTTAAGCAGCTTGCATAAGTCGACTTAAGCAAAATAAAGTCGACTTAATGAAAATTAAGTCGACTTTATTAAACCACCTTTCTAATCGACCTAAGGCTTAATTCGACTTTCTAAAGTCGGATTAAGCCAGTGTAGCTCTGGGGTAGCCCTAAGTCGACTTAGGGCTAGCCCAGGACTACACCAATGCCCTCCCTGCCGGGGGGGTACAGGGGGAGCCTGGCATGCCCCCCAAAGGGCAGGGCATGTGGGCACAGTGTGACACTGTCTGGATTTAGGGAAGCATTTATGATATTATTTTCTATGGATAGCTCATAAATGCTATAATCCATAGGAACTATGTCATGTTTGGTATCATTAGAAAGGTAGTCATTTGCTGGGAATGATTATATAGTTTAGGTCTAGGAATTCTATTTTGATTAGAAGTTAAGAATTTATGTTATCTCCATACTTTAACTTGTGTCATTCTGGACAAATGCCTTAGACAGAGGGTGTGAACAACCATTGTCTCCTTAATATTTAGGAATTTGCCAGGTGGTATGGTTCCAGGGAGTAAACTAATGAGCCATTAAGGAGACAATGGTTGTATTCTTTAAGGAGACAATGGTTGTTCACACCCTCCATCTAAGACATTTCTCCAGAAGCGCGCCATTGGATAGAAACAAAATCTGCGTTAGAATGGATCCTGCTCTGGTCTCCACTCTCGCCCTCCACATGCTGAATACATCTCGGATGGTTGCTCATTATGTTTTGAGCTCCCTGCCAGAGGATGACACAGAGGAGCAGGGGCTGATCAATGCCCTGCAGATCAACAGCACCGCATTGCTTTGCTCCTTCACTGATCATCTGCACAGGGTGCAACGCCATTTCTGGTCGCGAGAGACGAGCACCGAGTGGTGGGATCACATTGTTATGCAGCTGTGGGATGACGAGCAGTGGGTACAGAACTTTCGAATGCGGAAAGCAACATTTCTGGAACTGTGCTCAGAGTTGGCACCTGCCCTGCGACGTAAAGACACCAACATGAGATCAGCCCTCACTGTGAAGAAGCGTGTAGTGATAGCTCTTTGGAAGATGGCGACTCCTGACTGCTACCGGTCCGTCGCAAACCAGTTTGGAGTCGAGAGGTCCACCGTCGGAGTAGCCCTAACACAAGTCTGCACAGCCATCAATCACGTGCTGCTACGGAGGACAGTGACATTAGGGAATGTCAGTGAGATTGTGGACGGCTTTGATGCCATGGGATTCCCGAACTGCGGGGGAGCCATAGATGGCACACACATCCCCATTTTGGCACTGGATCATCTCGCTACCGAGTACATCAACAGGAAGGGCTACTTCTCCATGGTGCTGCAAGCACTCGTGGATCACAAGGGGTGTTTCACTGACATCAATGCTGGGTGGTCGGGAAAGGTGCATGATGCCCGCATTTTCAGGAACTCCGGTCTGTACCGAAAGTTGCAAGGGGGTACCTTTTTCCCTGATAGAAAAATTACAGTGGGGGATGTGGAGATGCCCACAGTTATCCTTGGAGACCCAGCCTACCCACTGATGCCATGGCTCATGAAGCCATACACTGGCAACCTCGATCAAAGCAAGGAGCGGTTCAATTACAGATTGAGCCGCTGCAGAATGACTGTGGAGTGTGCCTTTGGCCGTTTAAAAGGCCGTTGGAGATGTTTGTATGGACGGCTGGACTTGTCGGAGAACAACATCCCTGCTGTGATTGCGTCTTGTTGTGTCCTACATAATATTTGTGAAAGTCGGGGAGAAAGGTTTTGCTCAGTGTGGGCAACCGAGGCACAGCGCCTCGAGGAGGCATACGAACAGCCAGCCACTAGAAGTATTAGGGGGAGAAAGGGGGAAGCTTCTCACATAAGGGAGGCACTCAGGGAGCATTTCAGTCATGCCCTCCCCTAGTTCTCTTATATCTGCATCTGTAGCACCTTATGAAAGTACTCATGTGTGAAAATAAAGCCTTAATGAAATGATTTTATACTGTTTTTATTCATACTTTTAAGGTTGTGGTTACAGGTGTGTGTAGCTGCAGGGCTCTAGAAAGTAGGGAGGTGGAGAACTACTTTTTGGAATGCTATGGTGGGACGGGTGCACTTCATAAAAATTCTTATAGGGACTACGGGGGGAGGGAGGCAGATGCGGCTGCAGTGTCTGCAATGGAGCCCTAGCATTAAAAACATGGGACTGCAAAGAAAGCATGCTCTTGGACAGTTCTGTTTGCTCCTTCATCACGCTTATCAGTTCCTCGGTCTGTGTTTTCCACATCTGCTGGTATTCAGCTCTGAATGCTCTTGTCGCAGAGGAGGATTCCTGTGCTGTTTTCAAGGACTCCTGTGTTGCTTTCAACACATCATGAAACATTTCATCTCTGTTCTTTCTCGCACGAGCCCGAATGTTTCTCATACGTGCTGCGGGGTAGACAATGGCCTTCTCAAGGTCTGATCTAAAGAAAGAAGTAATTGTCAAGCTGCAGTTTACACATAGCCAGGATAAGAAAACAACACTTACAGTCTCACATTACTCTGGAAGGTGCAGTGCGGTCCACAGCCCATTTGTTGCTGAAGCGTAAAAGGTACGTCGAACTAGACAGCTTTACTGGGGGCTAGTAATCTGCGTTGGCCACAGAGATGGAACCCGATATCGCTCTCCTCAGGGTGCCCCTGGCCGCTAGAATACATCTCCTACATGCTGCCGCCAGTCAGCCTGGACCGTATGCAGCAGCACTGTTTGCAGCCATGGTTCCCAGGGCTGTGCTTTGCAGCTGGTGGGGCAAAGTGTCCCTGTTTGGGAGCGTTTGCACCAACGCCATCCCATCCAACCTGAGTACTAGGCTCTGGAGGTACATCGAAGAATCATTTACTGACCTAAAGGCAGATGATTACTTCACAATCACTGCTTGTGTTGATGCCCTCCTCGTGGATGGGGAGTAAGGAGCCTGCACAGCTGGGAGACACAGCAAGCACCCCTGCAACGTATAGTGTTGTTTTAACGTGAGATAGACTTTTAGCATTACAAAGCAGAAACTTACCAGAGCTCCCCTCAGCAGAATCAAGGGACATGCTGGAATTCATGTCTTCCATAGAGGACGTATCAGCGGGGGTGCAGAACAGCTCCTGGCTACACGCTGCCTCGCTTTGCCCCGTGTTTTCCTCCGTCTCCCCCACCGCCTCCTCAAGGTCCTCATCCAAATCCATGGTGGCAGTAACTACATCTGTGGTTACAGATGTGTCCACTGTGGTGTTTGGAGTTGTTGTGGGGTCACCACTGAGGATAGCTCCGATCTCCTCATAGTACCTGCATGTAGCAGGCGCTGATCCTGATTGCTGGTTTCCCTCCCTCGCTCTGATAGCTGATTCTTAGCTCCTTCACCTTTGTTCTGCACTGCAATGTGTCTCTATCATAACCTTTCTCCATCATTGCCCGAGAAATCATACCAAATGTGTCGTAATTACGTCTGCTGCCGCGAAGCTGCGCCTGCACAGCGGACTCCCCCCAGATGCTGATCAGGTCAAGCACCTCTGCCGGGGACCAAAGGGGTGCGCGTCTTCCGCGACGGGACGCCATTGCAACTGAGAACACTGCTGCACTACAATGCACTCCACGAGGAAAACACCAGGAAGTGAAAGTAACTAAATGTTTGAAAATCCTGGGAGTCACCTGTAGGTGGGGACTGTTTCGTCACTGTCATAGAGAGGGTGGGGGGAAGTACAGACAGGACGACTTGGGAATGCTGGGACATTTCCGGACTCCAAACAATGCTCAGACAGTACTGACGAGCAGAAACGCGCAGCAGATGATCCGGAACAGCTGTTACCACTCTCGGCGGAGTGGTGGTTGGAATGCGGAGCAAGAAAGCGCTTAGTGCGCAGGAAAAACATTTCACGTCTGTACAGTTCGCTTATTAATGCGCGGTAATGATTTTTAATGCGGATTACGGTGCTCGTGTAGGCAAGCCCAGAGTTACAGTGGTGCGAAATCAGTGCAAGTTCAGAATCAGGTCTATTGTGTCTCCTGGAGGCAAAATACTTCCCTGAACTCCCTCAGGGTGCAGCTACACTTACAAATTAAGTTGACTTAAAGTACACCATGTATACACTAGGCTTTCCTTAAATTGACTTAAGCTGCTCCTTAAGTCAAACTAAAGTTAGTTTGAATTAATAACACCTCGTTTTAATTCGAACTAGTGCCTAAATTGACTTTATTAGGTTGACTTAAGCCAGTGGAGACAGGGATTAGTGCCTTGGTGGAGCTTCTTAAGTCAACTTAAAAATGTTAAGTCAACTTAATAAGGTCAAAAAGGGCCCACTTGTACACTTGAAAAGTTGCCAACTTTTTTTAAGTTGACTTAATACGGTCCACTTTAAGTTTTCAAAGTGTAGACTTAGCCTGAGATATCTGACAAAGTGGGATTTTCTCCCACAATAGCTCATGGAACAAATAAATGTCTTAGTCTTTAAAAGTGCCACTGGACTCCTTGTTTGTTTTACCTCAGATATGTTACACCTAGGTCCTGCCCCCAGTAAGAACTCTGGCACTGTCATTTCTTACAAGTAATAATCAAATAAGGATTCGGATTTCTGGAGTATCATCTTAGACTGAATAGACAATCAAATCACTTAAATGCCAGGGTTTGCTTCAGGGCCTCAGTATAGCCAATAAGACATCATCCATTTGGAATACTAACCATAAAGAGAATCTGTTAAGAACATAATTGCCATAAACACCATTAATGTAAACTGCATGATTTTAGTATTGGTTGTACTTTTCCTCCAAAGGAACTCTATCTGTAAGCAACACTATTAAGAGCATTTACAACTATGGAATTAAGTAATGATGTATGTGAATTGACATACCGGTAGACCACAGAGAAATGAAAAATGACTATTAAGCATCAGCTTGCTATGTTATTCAAGAAGAGTCATTAAATATCCAACTTCTGATGCGATTCCCTCTCTTCTGGATCAAGGTTAAGAAGACACAGGGTTTGTTTTGTTTTTTAAGTCAGCATGCAAAATCATGTTTTTCATTATATTATTAGTGGAGTTCCAAAAGCACAAATATGCCTATCTTGCCACAAAAAAGGAAATTGTTTCCTTAGATTGTTTTTCATACAGATTTGCTTCAGTGCACTGTCTGTTGCTACATAAATATACACATCTACTGCTTCAAAATTTGTAACAGATTTGTTCAGGTGATAGTATTAACTATATGAGGTTTAGTGTCATCATGAAATGCACTTGATAGGGTAATTGACCAAAGCAGGATTCAGGAGTTCTGTTTATAAGTCTTACTAGTGCTAACTGCTGTGCACTATGAAAATATAACGATGTGTTATAAGGTATAAATATTAACTTTAGAAAGCAAGTTTGGCAAAAGCATTAATATCATTGAGACCTTTTTCTAAAGTTCTTATTTTGCAACCAGATTGATTATAGGATTTTTACACCTCTGTCAATTAGTCTTTTTGTGAATGCTTTATATATTCAGAAGCTGAAATAAAGCTAGACATCCACATTAACTACTGCAGGGAAAGGGATTATTACCCCACAAAGAACTCTATGATTACCATTTGAAGACTTTTCTGGCTCTGGAGGAGGTTTTGCCAACTCAAGTAATTTCAAATGCCAGGATTTTTTTTCTTCCATTTAAAGGTTTCTTACAAAATAAAACAGTAACAAATAGCAATATAATTGCTGTCAGATAGCTACCATTTTCAACTGTGATGTGTTAGAACAAAGCTCAAAAACATTTTGAACATATAATGCAAATTCAGTGTCTATTTCTGCTTTTATCAACTAATCCCATGAACAATAAAACTCCTTTGCACCAAACTCTCTCTCCTGTTCAGTACAGTTATATCAGAATATTTGTTTCCAAATGATTCAAAATGGACAAAGTGATAGCCTGTCTACAGTATAAAAGAGTGCTAAACAAGATTAGCTGAAAAAGCACTCTGGTCAAGGCTGCACCAATCAAGCAATGCAGAATGGAGCTGATTAAAAAAGCTGTGCTTAATTTGTTGTTGGAGCAAACCCAGAAGGCTAAATAAGCCATTAGGCAGAGGCTACAAATAGGCACAGGAAGGATGCAAAAAGAGGGAAAGTAGGTAATAGCAGGAGGAGAGAGAAGTTAGGAGGCCTCTCATGACTGTTGGAACAGAGCTATACATAGTGTGAAGGCAGTGGGAATTGTCATTGTAAATAAACACTACAAGATGTTTGATCAGCAAAAGGCTCTCTGGGAAGTTTCTGGACCAGAACAGAGGCAGGAGCCAGAGGGACCTGTCACACATTATACATCTGTGTCCAGGAGTTTATTGTCCTTTGGGACTGGGAAAACCTTTACAAGCTATACATTAAAATCAATGGTATCGATGTCTCCTATGAGACTAACTTTGATCTTGAACTTTGAACTTTGGACATTAGATGTTTTCCTCTCAGAAGAGAGGAGGGAAATCCTGCCCACCCAATTCAAACTGAGTACAGGCTAACAGGCAGAAAAAACAATGTTATTCCACCGCACAAATCAGAGGTAGGAAGAAATAGCTCGCTCAGGTAGCTCTATGCCTTTTGTGTGCTATAGACTGGGGCAGCAGGTACCTCATCCACGGTAGTGGAAATGTGTTTTGGTACAGTGGGGAAATAAGTGGATCCAAAATGGGGTGAATCTCAGCCAAACTTGACATCTCTGTGAGGGTGTGACTGCACCGACTTGGGGTAACCACCTGAAAATGCCAAGGTCAGCGCAGGCTGCAAAAGGGAGAGCAGATTTTCTCAGGACCCGTGGGTGACAGTGAAGTTACATTTCTCAGTCAAACAGTGCTTCTGATCACCCACACCGGTTATCAAAAAGCCACAACAAAATATAAGCAGCCCCCTTTACTGCATTTCAGCCACTGGCTCCCAGTCAGCTATGGAGTCTAGTAAAGAGATAAGTTACTTTAAGTTCCATGTTCTTTACCAAAATGGTTCTCCTGACCCTGAAGGATCAGCCACATTGCCAGATCAATACAAGTTTGGATCTAACAAAAAATATCATGCTGCCAGTCAATCCTTTAGTAATTAACAAAAGGTTATTGTACAAGGAAAGAAACTGAGAAATGTTAAAAGATTAAAGCAAATCACATACATTCAATGATTTAAAAGTCCATGTAAATCAAGTCCTTGGTAAAATTTGGAGTTTGCAGGTTTGTGTAGTTCATCTGGTGTACACCCAGTACTTGAATGGGTCTCAGTCCTTTGTTTTACAGCTTCAGTTGTAGATGAATAGATCCAGGAGTATGTGCTGGCTGAAGGCTGTCAAGACTAAAGGACAAAATGGAGATGGCACTGCTGCTCTTTTATGTCCTCTTACTTTTTCCATGCTGTCCGTGGAATTTTACAGAAACAAAATGGCATCCAGAGTCACATGGGCAAGTCCTGGTGACTCATCCATTGTACCTTTGAGTTTCTTTAATAGGCCATTAAAGAGACAATTGAGGCATCCATCCTGTCAAGTGGCCTAAGAGGGAAGGGTACATGGGGTGGGTTCTGAGTTATTACAGAGAATTGTTTCTTGGATAACTGGCTGTTGAGACTTGCCCAAGTGCTCAGGGTTTAACTGATCGTCATATTTGGGGTCGGGAAGGAATTTTCCCCCATAGCCAATTGGCCTGGGCTCTGGGGGTTTTTCACCTTCCTCTGTAGCACAGGGCATGGCTCACCTACTGGTGAATTCTCTGCATCTTAAAGTCCTTAAACCATGATTTAAGGAGGTAAATAACTCAGTCATAGATTGGTGGCCTATTGCTGGAGTGGATGGGTGAGGTCTTGAGGCCTGCATTTTGCAGGAGGTCAGACTAGATGATCGTACTGGTCCCTTCTGACCTTAAAGTCTATGAGTCTGTCTGGTGTGTCTCCCAAAAAACACATCACAAGTTGGAATGCAGATGTATCAAAGGCTACACTTGCAAGTTAGGTTGACTTAAGGAGACTTAAGTAGACCTAACATAGACCCAGTCCACACCAGGTTTTCATTAAGTCGACTTAACTACCATCGTTTAGGTCGACTTAATAGCCAAGTTGACTATAGCCAAAACTAGTCCTTATTCTCAAGTTTTCATCCTGTGTGATCCAAGTGTGTTACTCAACCAGTGAAATGACTATCTTACCACACAGCATTTGTTACATGTGGATCTTTCTCCCAGGCCAAATCAAGAGCACATACTTTGCACTTGAAATGATAGGTGGTGTAGTTTTTTGGTGATTCATAGGTCTGGTGGGAGTTGGTTACACAATTTTGTACCAGCTCCCTGTAACAGTCTTGCAGCACAGGACCCACCAGCAGGGCACCTCCTGGCGATGTTATAGGGAATCAGTCTCAAGTAGACCCCCTGCTGGTGGCCAGTGCTCTGCTTTGCACACAGCCAACTCAGTCCCTGAGTCCTCTTCCTGGACCTCAGCCCTCTGGCTGAGCCTCAAAGTTCACCCCTTCAGGCCTTGTCCACTGATCACCTCCTGCAGTCCAGTCCAGCTCACCACAATCCAGCCACACATTAAAACAGTCTAGGGCCAGCAAACTTGAAACCCCACCTGCCACTCCTGGCACACTGGGAGAGGAGGGAGGGACCTGGGCCCACCCTCTACACCAGGCCCCAGCCCAGGGACTCTGTGTGCCTCCTCAGAAGCCTTCCACCTCCCACCAGTCTCTTCACTATATATACACACTTCAGTTCCCTGGGCCTCTTCCCCACTGATGCCTCTTTCACCGGCTTGGATCCAGTCACTACCGCTCCTGGGTCCTTACCCTCAGGACGCTGCTCCAGCCGCTTGCCACTGTCCACTCCCTCCAGGAGGTTCAGCTTCTCCAGGCAGGGGCAGCTCTGCACTCAGAGCCCTCCAGGGTCCTGAACCCCTCCATCTACCAGCCCAGGAACAACCTTCTCTCTGCTAGCTCCCCAGGCAAACTGACTCTCAACCCTGCTGCTCCTACCTTTATACTGGCTCCTGCCTTCTTATTGGCTCAGGAGCCCTCCATAGCTGATTGGCTGCCCCTCTCCAGCTAGTTAACCCCTTTCTAGCCATAGTGGAGAAGTAGACTCCTCAAAACTTCTTTTTGCCACACAGACAAGTTTTATCTTTGCTATGGAATTTTGCTTGTGCCAGAAAAATGTAATTGTTTTCCAGGAGCTTTAGGCCATCTTTTAGGTATCGTAACTGCAAACCTTGATGTGTTTGAAAGGCTGACTGAAGCTTGAAAGATCTGCTAAGTGTTTTTTTATGTTTAATTGGATATCCAATCAGTCTTTTGAAGCATGCTGCTTTATTTCCTGTGCTGCGTACATTCTAAATGTGAGCTAAATGGGGGGGGGGGGGGGTTGTAATTATCCACAGGATTAATCTGCAGTTAAGCAATTTTCCATTTGTATTCTTAGAAAGCCAAATTCTGTTCTCAGTTACTCCACTGTAAACCTGGAGTAACTCCACTGACTTCAGTGGAATGACTCCAGGCTTACATGGGGGTAACTGAGAGCAGGAAATGGCCCAGAGTTTATTTTATTACCTTTGTTAAGAGGTGATAACAGAAGACAGCAGGATAATGCAGAGACACAGTAATAAAATGTCAAGGTTATATCTGCCTTCTTGTGAGAAATTAGTAGTTATTTATTTTGTTCATTGCAAATGTAGGACCAGATCCTGAAAGCTGTTCCACTTTATTTATTAGGTAGATATTAAGATAGAATGGGATCAGAAATTGATTTTATGAATAATATAACCTACAACATGAAGAGTTCAATTCACAAACAGAAAAATATCCACTACCCAGCAAAGATCAGCTATCAAGAAAGCTGAAAACTGCATCTGAGCAATTTACTAACTCTTTCTGTCAGGGCTGTGAACACATATAGTGTTCCCTTCGTTGATGATCCCAGAATCTATTATGGTTAGCTTCCATGGTCTGGAGCAACGGTTCCCAATCTTTTTGGCTTAAGGGCCACAAATATCATTTTTACAACCCTGAAGGGCCACCAATCTTTGCCAGCAGCCCTCCCCACATTGCAATCAGATGGAAGGAGCAAGGAGCCTCCTTCTTGCTCTCCCATCTCCCTGGCTGTAGCAGGGAACCTGTATACATCCTGTAGCCCCGTGCATTCCATTTGGGCCCCTAGGTGATGGCTTCATTCTGCATCTAGGGAGATGAAAGATCAGTGCTCCCCTTCCTCTGGCTTCAGCAGGGACCCCAGCAACTATGGACCTAGGTGGAGCACTTTGCAGGGCTCCCTGCTACTGTTATGTGGAGGGAAGCATTGATCTCCCAGCCCTTGGCTGCAGCAAGGAGCCTACGCTGATCTTTTAGTCCTGCAGAAACTCACTCCAGGTGGGTCCTTAGGCAGTGGCTCCCTTCTACAGCCAGCAGGAGGGAGTGGTCACTCTACTCCAGGGGCAGGGTTGGATGGCATGCAGCATGGCTTCGGGCACCAGAACCTGAACCAACATGCAAGTTGGGCCCCCAACCCCTAGGGTTTGACCAGCCAGACTGGGGCCAGCATCTTGCCCCAGGACCCTTCAGCTCTGGCGTGCCCACAGGGGGCCAGGGTCCTAGGCTGGAGTGGGGGCCATGGCCCCAGGCGGGTGTATGTGTGGCTCCAGCCAGAGAAGGGTGACCAAGGGGAAAGGCTCAGGGGCCCTGTGGCCCCTAATGCACCTCTGACTGCAAGGGAGGAGAAGGTCTATGTGTCTGGAGCGGCAGAAAGGAGAAGGAGGGAACTGGGAATTCTTTCCCCAGAAGCCAGCCTGAATGGAGAGAGAAGGCTGCTTCCCGTAGCCAGACACTCAAAGGCAACTGCCACACTGCACAGAGCAGCATCCCAATTAGCTGAGTCTGCTCTGCGGCAGGGTGTGGGCTCAAGGGGTGCTGGATAGGCCTGCATTCTTGCTGACTTGGCTGGCAGGCAAGTCGGAGGGTGCCCTCAGGCAAGAAGGAGAGGGTTGGCCTGCCAAGGGGAGGGGAGCTGCAAAAGCTGCACACTGGCAGCTGCAGCAGTGTCCCCTTTCAGCCAGAAGTGTCTGATCTCCCACATCCACCTCTGCTCCTGAGTCCTAGCTGGTGAAGTGCAGAGCAGTACAGGGAACTGGAGGAAAGGGGAGGGACTGCTCTTGACTGGCATGGGACTGGAGGGGAGGGACTGATCCTCATCTCCAGCTAGGAGTGGAAGAGGGCTGCTGCTGCACCTGGCGAGCCAGATAGTAGCCTTTCCACGTTCTGGCCCCCAAACCATAGGTTGAGCAACCCAAGGCTTGATGATCAAAATGGCTACATCTACACTTGCAAGTTAAGTCAATCGAAATAAAGCCACGTCCACACCTGCCTTAGATTAAGTCGACTTAATAAAATCGACTTAGGTTTTCTAGTGTAGACATAGCTAATGATCCCTTCTGGTTTTGGAATCGATACATCCTAAACTACTAATTGTAGAAGTAAAGTTTAGAGTCACATTTTCTCCTCCTGTGTAAATCATGCAGAAAAGAAAAAACATACCCCCAGATCTGTACAGTTTCTGACAAGCTGCAGATATAACATCATTCCCCTTGGCAAAAGGGGAAGAGATCATAGTCAACACAACATATTTGAGACCTAGGATCTGTGATAATCCAAATGTTTTTAATCTCAGCCCTTTTGCAAGTGTGTGGTGAGTCTGTTCAGGCTTGCTCCTCTGCCATACCACCGGCATTACTGGGGCTATGTCTACACTGCTGGTGGTGCTGCTGACAGTGCAGGATTGATTTTTCACGTTTGATTGAGCGTCCGTAAAGAAGCACTCAATTAAACCCAGAAGTACCCTGCAATTGACGCATTAAGACCACCCCCTCAAGTGGCATAACGCTGTGTCGACAGGAATGCATTTCCTGTTGGAGCAGCACAGTGAAGATGCTGCATAGAAGAGGAGTTATGAAGTCGACGGGAGTTAAACAAGCTACTCAGCTTGAGTAACTCCTGTCGATTGCCACCAAATTTCACATTAAATGTAAGCCTCAGTGTGTTGCAGTGTTTCTGGTTGCATCATCCCCTCTGGATTCTCTGATATGACCTATCCGAAGGGAGACCTAGAGCACACAGGTCAATTTAATACTGCTCTAAGCAGTGTTATGAATATAAGCAGCTTATTTCTGATGGAAATCACACTTATCTGGAAGGGGAACATGCTGCATAAGGAAGATGTTTCCTAAAACCTCCTCTAGTTTTTACACCCTTTTCCCATTCATAACACTGCCCTGCTTGTGTTCATGAGGATGGGAACTAGTAGCAGTCTGTCTGTGTCATAAGGTGGGTTTTCCCTCACCCCTGAAGTCCTTGCTGCAAACAATCCTCAAATAGAACTTGTAGCAAATTCACCAAATGCTTTATTTACAGTGTGACTATAACAGAACAAATTCTGTACAGTTCAAGATTCTTACAGTCTTCTTAGTGACAGGGAAAGAAGGAAGAGATCTCACTTCCCTGAGATTTCACAGGGTCTCTGGACCTTCCTTCTAGTCTCTCCCTCTTTTTGTTTCTCTTTTAGTTGTCCTCAGCTGATTAGCTGTGCCATCTTTTTAATTGGTTAATCATTTAATTCTTAATCAATTATCTCCCTAATTTGTCCTATAGGGGGGATGCCTACCAAGAAACCAGAGTGGTGAGCGAGCCTTAGGCTACTCATATTCTGTCACACTCTGATGTTGTGATGATGAGCTTTGTATCTACCACGTGATCACTACAGGTATCTGTAGACTATGGGGCAGTATATGATATTGTCCTGCAGCATCATTTCTCTTCCATAAAGTCTCACAAGGGCTATGTCTACACTAGCAATTTCATTAAGTTGACTTAAGAAATTCCTCATGTCGACTTAATGAAAGCTTAAGTTGACTTAATAAGAACCACTCATTAGATCGACTTAAGCCTCAAGTCAAATCTTTAAGTCGACTTTAGGACGGTGTGGATGTGGAGTAACCCTTGATTCGACTTAAGGGTTATGTCTACACTGGCAATTTAAGTTGACTTAAGGAGGTTTAAGTTGACTTAAATTAAGCCATATCCACACTAGGCTTTCATTAAGTCGACTTAAGAAAGTCCTTAAGTCGACTTAATGAAAGCTTAAGTCGACTTTGTTACTACCACTCATGAAGTCGACTTAACCCTTAAGTCGACTTAAGGACAGTGTGGATATGGAGTAACCCTTAAGTCTACTTTATTAAGTCGACTTAAGGGTGGTTAGGTCGACTTAACAAAGTGGACTAAGTCTACATAAAGCTAAGTCAACTTAGTCCACTTTGTTAAGTCGACTTTAATAATTAAAAGTTGACTTAAATTTTCTAGTGTAGACATAGTCAAGGGTGGTTACGTCAACTTAGCAAAGTAGACTAAGTCGACTTAAAGTTAAGTTGACTTAGTCCATTTTGTTAATTCGACCTAACTTTTCCTAGTGTAGACACAGCCAAGGAGCCTTTCTCCTTTGCCAGCTTAGTCCTCTCTGCACTTTATAAGGGAGTGGAGTATCAGGCTTTTCTTCAGTCATTTTCATACACATTTTTTCTGATTTATTTTTCTACTCTTCTGCTCTTATTTTTAATGACACTCCAGATAAAATGTACAACACAATAAAATCAAGTCAGTGGATTTTTAGCAGTCTCCCATAACCAACAAAGCAAATATAAAGAAAGTCAAAACGGATCATAAGAAGAATTCAAATAATGGCTCTTCAAATAAAATAAGAAAATGTATCGTTTTTTTTATAGCAACTGGAGCAAACCGATTCAGCAACCTTGTGACCCCCATTTAAAATATCTTGCCATCAACTTGCCATCCATGTCTGATCACTAGTATGATATATGTGGAAAATAATTCGTAACAGTAAAAATAAATAAAAAATTAAAATAGGTAAGAGGGTAACAGCTGCCATTACTGAATTACCAACAAAGCAGTAAGGGAGTGCAGAAAGTTTCCTTGCTGCTTTGCAATTAGTTATGAATTTTTGGCTCTCCACTCTGTTGACAGGTGTGGAACAGTGGAAATAATGAGAGCTAATCAATAGTGAGCAAACACATCCTTTAATGTCTTTTGTCATAGTCGCAACTCTGCTAAAAGGCTCTGATTCTTGAAAAGCCAGTGACAGAGAAACTTGAAACAGGCATAATTATTAACAGATATATGAATTGAATGAGTCTAGTAAGAAATTGTAGGTAATATATGCAAAAAGGATTCACTATCTTTTTCTAGGCTATGCATAATGCTAATTTTGCATTAGTTAGGCTACAAATAAATGAAGGCACAGTCATTATCTGCTGACCACTGTAATTAAAAAAGTGATTGCTTTAACAAGTAATTGGTAGCAAAATGCCTAACCAGGATCATAAGCACAGGCCATATGTTTTTAAATATGACCAAATAATTTGCATAGTGTTTATGTTCAATAAATTAGAGCAAAATGAAAAATCTGTTGACGGGAAATAAGTTGCAATAAAGGTAGAGTGCTGTGTTAAATTCTTCATTCTGGATCATTTAGGTAATGTTCCATTCATTTTAAATTCATGAGTAGAGGCCTTTACAGATTGGGCATGTATACCATAAATCTCAGGTTATCCATTATTAGGTGGCATTTTGCTGTTTGCAATTGTACATGTTTACGTTGTGTATAATTAACTGCATAATAGCTGTCTGTGTTCTGCACAGAATTTACACTCAAGCTCTCATCAAAACAAATGGTTCTAGAAAGTAGGGCACTTCCATTAAGCTCACTGCAATCAGCATTGACTAATACAGGTTTGCAGAAATGGGTTTTGATTTCCAACTCCAGACTGATTAAAATAAAATCTTGCAAAAGGCCACTGTTTGTGTTTCCGTTTATTTGGCTAAGATAAATGGCTAGGGCTCTGAAGTTTGGGTTAGAATGAGGCAGAGAAATACCTAGGAGTAGCAGGGAAAAGGAATTCCATAAAAATATCAAGTATGGAGCAGATCTGGACAGGCAATTGATCATTTTACAGCTTCCTGCTATGGATCAAAGACTTGAACTAGCAGTTCTTCTATTTCAGTGTGTGATTTCTACTAGGAGGTCAACAAGTCTTGGCTGAACAGTTTCTTTATACACAGTCTGTCAGAGAAAGCACCATGGCTTTGTATGTCACACGGAATGTACAATTAGATAGAAAAAAAAAATGCAGAATCAAAGAAAGAAGAAAAAGCTGCTAATTTTAATGTTCGTAGTAGGAATGAAATAAGGAAAGATAAAATAGAGAATTGTGGGGCATTTCAGTAATTCATAGCACTGCATGCTGAATTCTATTCATATATAGATGTTATTGTATATTCTATACAAACAGCATTGGTACAAATGCAGGTATACTTAAAGTTCATATTATTTTGCTGATGATCTGCTGAAAGAAAGTATTTTATATGAGGAGAGCTTTTTGAAGTGGCTATTATAAAACAAGAGTGTGTTTCTGAAAAAAAATCATATAACCTGCCTTATGTTTGAAAGAAAAATTATTATAAAATGTAACTTTTATTATGTGGAATAATCTAACTATTCGTAATAAAGAAATGCACTCAACTTGAGGCAGCTTTAAGCTAAAAAGCATGAACAATATAAATAGTATACTAATTCTAATGAGCTTCTTTCTTTCCCCTAGAGTGATCTAGGGCTACACTTGAGGAAAACAAATGAAATGCAAAATTAATTGCAAAGATGATTGCATGTTTTATATAAACTGCTTTGTTTCTGTTGTTTTTCTGGTTACCATAATGCAAATTTATCTTTTTTTTTTACAATCAATCATATACCCTAGTCAATTCTATTGTTGTTTTCTTTGTCTAGCTACAGTCTATTGCTTTGCCTTTTTCATTTGCAAAATACTCAGCTTGCTTTCAGGATATTTTCCTCCAACCCCCAATATTTTCTAATTGGTTTATGTGATTTTGGGGTGATTTTTGTTTCTGTTTCCTGTATTTGATCAATGTACATTTCTGGAAGTATGATTCCCTGCATGAAAAAGGTTCTTTCTCACTAAGTATGTCAAATCTAGAGCTCTTAATACAAGCAGAGACAGTGTCTCTCTAAATGTAATGTAAAAAATAATTATGTATTTCTACAACTTGTCATTTTTTTTAAATTATTATACCCAGATCTTAAATAGTTGAGAAAAAATACATCAAAATGACCTGAAATTCATTCACCTCAATCTTTGCACTAATTAGTGCTTATACATAGTTTACCTTCCCTTCTGGAAATCTACAGAACCATGAAACTAGATTCTATAGATGTGATTTCCTTCACTGATATTTAATAAAGAAATAAATATATACATAAATAAAATGTCAATATATAACCCTGCTTCTTTACACTGTCTTTTAGTAAAACCTAGCAATATTGAAAATGTCTCCTGCAGACAATCATTTGTTTCATATTCTTTTTAAAATATATTTATTAACCTACATGTACACCAGATTTATAAGGTTCAGTTTTCAAGTGATGTTAGGCACCAAATTCCCACTGTAAGAAAACGGGACTTAGGTTCCTAACTCCCATTTATACTTTGGAAAATCTTTCCCCTAATGTAGTTGTAAAATATGGACTAGGTGTATGCATCCATGAAACATTGGCACATAGCACAAAGTCCACACTTAAACTCTTCTATCTGCAACACTTACTATCCTTCTACCTGGAAATAAATACAAAGAGAGAAAGGAACAATTCTTAAAAGAAAAATACAATTAAAGTAGGTTCCTTGATTGCGATTGACTTCAGTCGGAAGCCACACAGAAGCAAGCATGCACAGTTATTCAGTAAGGTACAAGATCCAGGTCTTGATAACTGCTGTACATCTCAGCTATTACACAATGTTATTACAAAATAATATAGCACTTCACTTACTGTATGGGAAGTATTCAGCTTAGTTTTGGAAATTAGTGTAGTTTATAGGTAACCCATCACCACAATGCAAATATGAAATATAATGAGCAAGCTCCTCAGCTTTTGTGAATCAGTGTGACACCATTGATTTTCATGTAGTTATGCTGAATTGTACCTGCTGAAGATCTGGCTTCCCTATCTTTATTCCTAGTGTGTCTTGTAACAGAAGAAATATATACTTAGAGGATGGTGTGGTTTTTTAAACATAAATACGTATGATTGCTTTTACAACTCTGGGGTATGTGTGGTTTAAATATCCTTGTGATAATACTTTACACCATGAGAAAAATAAGTCATTATAATTAAGAAAAAAAGAGCTTCTTCAACACTTGTGTTAGCCTTGTGATAGGGACTGTGTATAGACTGGCTCTTGAAGAGCACACCTGACAGAGACTAGAGCAGTATTTGTATTTTTATGGATACATATTAAAAACCCTTACATCACTCTTTTCACCAAATATGCTTCCTTTGTATATTTAACTGTCATATCTGATGTTTTCAGAAATGCAGAAGTTTGCCTATTACTGACTTCTGTTATTACTGCAGAAACAATATAACTATGACAGGATGAGATGGGTCCTCTCCCTTCTTGCACATCACCAATACAACATCCAGGAAACACACAAGACGCTGCCCAGGTGGAGGGGAAGAGAAATGTGCCTCTGCTCCCTCTTTGTATTTGTACTGAAATAGCCCGTGGCATAATCTGAGGTCACATGAAGGGGTGCTCCAATTTAACACACACTTCACAGAGCTGCCTAAGGACTGAACATCAGTCTAGGTTTTCTGTAATGCTTAGCATTATGGGCACTTCTTCACACTCCCTGATCCACTCCCTACTTCAAGGCTTGTGAGGTGGGGAAAAAGTGCAGGGCTGTTTTTCACTTTGGGTGCATCTACACTTACAAATTAAGTCGATTTAAGCCTGCTTAAATTGACTTAAATTAATCTGCGTCTACACTACAATTTCCTTAAATCGACTTAAGCTGCTGCTTAAGTCGACTTAAGGAAATTTAAAGTCGACTTTATAAAACCTTGTTTAAAGTCGACGTTACTGGCTTGACTTTATAAACTTTTAAACTGACTTTATAAAGTCGACTTAGCCAGTGTGGACGCAGATTAGCCCTAAATCATCTTAAAGTTGACTTAAAGGGCTCCAGGACTCCCCCACTGCCCTCCCTGCCAGGGTGGCTGGCACAGCCAGAACCTGGCGTGCCTCCCCACAGGGCAGGACAGAGCCCTGCCTACCCCGCTCCAATACCCTGCAGTGTCCCTGTCCTGCTCAGTCCCCATTGTACCCAGGTACAATGGGCTAAATGCTGAGCCCCCTGGCACTTTGGAAGGGGTACCCCCCATCACCGTGAACCAGTCCCAGGTCCACCTAGCCCCTAGAAGTCGACTTAGGTGTCCAGTGTGGACGCTCTAAGTCGATTTGGCAGGGTCCCCTTTAAGTCGACTTAATTTTTGAGTGTGTACATGCTAAGTAAACTTATTTTGATAAGTGTAGACATAGCTTTGGTCCTAATCTGCTCCAATGACAGGAATTCTCTGCTGACCCCTTGAGCTTCCATAAAGCTCTGATGGCATAAAGGAACCAAAACTGTTGGGGCTGTGGACTCCAGAACTCCTAACTAAAGGCCCAATCCTGTACAGTTCTGAGCACCCATGATGCAAAACTGGGGACTCTGTGTAACTTTCCGGACTGAGCCCTCAGTTATACTTGTGCAGCTCTGTTGAAGACAAGGGTTTACCACACATACAATTTATCCTGAATATTCTAATTCTATTGGTGATAATACACAAGCAGGAGAAAACCAAAAACTCAATTTTCAGATTTCAAGTACAATTTGCAGAACTAGGAGTTAGTAAAACAGTCTTTTTATTCATAAATGGATCAAATGTGGACTAGACCACCCAGCATGTCATTTTGAATTATTTTTCAGAGAAAAGCTATACATTGAGCTTAGACCTCAAGAACAGTGTCCAAATCAATTTTAAATCTTGCTGTTCATCGAGTCTCTAAGGCTATGTCTACACTTTGCCAAATAAGTCGATTTTGCTAAGTCAAGCTGATTTGTTTGGCCAAATAGACCACACGGTTTGTTTCTGTTTCCTGGTTAGGTCTTGATCCTGCAAATGTTTAAGCATATTTGTAACTTTACTGACATGCACAGAGGCAGATAAGGGGCTGCAGGGTCCCTGAGCCTCCCCCACTGGTGAGAAACCTCCCCCCCTCCCCCACTGGTGGGCCTCCCACCCCTGCCAGCATTCCAGCAGCAGGGGCAGGGAGAGGGGGGTGGGGCCAGAGGCTGTCCGTGGTTTGGCTGGTTGGCCTCCGGGGGTTGAGGGGTCAAGTGGCACGTGTGATGCGGCTTCCGGTGCGGCCCCAGAGGCTGTACTGCAGGTGCAAGTTGGTCCCGCCATCCCGAGGGACCAACCAGCCAGGCCGCAGCGAGCCAGCCCCATCCTGCCCTTGGGGGCAGACGTGTGTGGGGTGGGGCTCAGAGCCCAGCCTTTGCGCTACCCCGCCCTGCTCGCCTCCCCAGTTCCAGCAGAGTGGAGGGACCCCGCTTTGTGGGGGTTCCCAGGACATGGGCCCCATTGTCCCATGTGGTAATCTGCCCCTGCACATGCATACCCCACTGGGACTGCTCCTGTGAGAAAACTTATACAGACATGTAAGTATTTATAGGTGTTATCTCTGATGCACAATGCAGTGCAATTATATATAGTCTTCCAAGTTTTTTACTTAGGGCACATCTACATTACAAATAAAAATCCCAACAAACAAAAAAACAAACAAACATAGCAGTGAGTCACCGACACTCGCTCTTCTCTCTGGGTTTCAAAACACAAAATTTCTTCTGAGGTGAAGATTTACTCTTAATCCATGAGCAACTGTTCAGTTTTAAAAGCAAGGAGTCCTGTGGCACTTTTAAAGACTAACAAATTTATTTATCTAATGAGCTTTCATGGGAGAAAATCCCACTTCATCAGTGGTTGTTAGTCGTGGTTATTCAATACTTAGGCCTTGTACACACTATCAGTTTATCACGCATTAAAACTAATTACCGCGCGATAGCAACAACGGCGTACACACGTGCAACAGGGCTGTTGCGCATTAACTGCCTTGTTGTAGCGCAATACAAAAACCACCTCGATGAGGGTGGTAGCAGTTAACACGGAACAGCTGTTGCGCCTTTGCGCTCGTGTGTACGCTTACCATGCAATGATTGGCCTCCGGAAGTGTCCCAGCATTACAAAGTCATCCTCTCTGGTCTTCCCCCACCTGCTCTGTGGCCGTGACGAAACTGTCCCCACCCCGAACTGATGCCCGGGATTTTCAAATTTCTCGTCTGTTTCACTTCCTATTCTCTGCCTCATGCAGTGGAGTGCAGCTCCGATCATCAGTAGCAGTGGCGGCCCGTCGTGGAAGACGCGCACCCATTTGGAGCATGGCAGAGGTGCTGAACCTGATCAGCATCTGGGGAGAGTCCGCTGTGCAGGCGCAGCTATGCGGCAGCAGGAGGAATTATGATACATTTGGCATAACTTCTCGGGCCATGTCAGAGAGAGGGCATGATAGAGACACAGTGCAGTGCAGATCAAAGGTGAAGGAGCTAAGAATAACCTATCACCGAGCAAAGGAGGCAAACCGCCATTCTGGATCAGCGCCTGCTACATGCAGGTACTATAAGGAGATAGAAGCCATCCTCAGTGGGGACCCCACAACCACTGCCAAGAGTCCCGTGGACACATCGGCCCCCCCTCATCCAGTGAATGCCAGAGCCGAGCAGGATGAGGACGTTGTCGAGGAGGAGATGGAGGATGACATGGAGGAAAACGCAACAGCGTGTAGCCAGGAGCTCTTCTGCACCCCCACTGAGACATCCACCCAAGGCTTGAACTGCAGCATGTCCTCTGAGGCGGCAGAGGGAGGTTCCGGTAAGTTTCTCCTTCGTGCAGCTATGGCTCCTGCTAAAATATCATTGTCCGGGGTGGGGGTGCTTGCTGGTCTCCGCTGTGCATGCTATTTACTCTGCATTCATTAGAAGTGCATCAACACAAGCAGTTATTGTAAAATAATCTTCTGCATTTAGGTCAGTAAAGGTTTCATCAATGTACCTCCAGAGCCTAATACTCAGGTTAGATGGGAGAGCGTTTGTGTCTACGCTCCCAAAGACGGATACTCTGCCTCTCCAGCTGCAAAGCACAGCCCTGGGAACCATGGCAGCACACAGTGCAGCAGCATAAGATCCTGGCTTGCAACCGGTGGCATGTAGGATATGTATTCTAGCTGGCAGGGGCACTCTGAGGAGAGAGATATCTGGTTCCATCTGTGTGCCCAGTGCAGATTGTTAGCCCCTAGTAAGCTTTCTATTAGGACGTACCTTGTCCGCTTCAGCGAAGCATAGGGTGTTGACCGCCCTGTACCTTCCAGTGGAATGTGCTACAGTAAGGTTACATTGGTTATCTATGCTATGTGTTAACAATTTCATTATTGTTATTTTTTTATTAGATTCAACCTTCACAAGGCCGGTGTCTACCCCAGCTGACAGAATGAGAAACATTTGGTGGCGTGCTCGAAGAAACAGTGAGGATATGTTTCAGGACCTGCTGAAAGCAACACAGGAATCCACAAGGGAGAATCGAGCCTGGAGAGAGGAATCCCAACAGAGGAGGCAGAAACATAGGGATGAACTGATAAGCGTCATGAAGGAGCAAACAGAACTGTTCAACAGCATGATTGCTTTGCAGTCCCAGGCGATTAATGTCCGGGCTCCAATCCAGACAGTTCAGCCATGTCTGCCTCCCACTCCCCGTAGTCCCTCAAAGCATTTCTTTGAAGGCCACCCTTTCCCCCGATACAGTACAACATCCAGCCCCCCCCCCCCCAGCTACTTTTTAGAGACCCAGAGCTACACCCACCTGTAACCCCCACCCCCACCCCACCTTTTAGGTTTGAATAAAAACAGTAACAAATAATTTGAAGAGTGGCTTTATTTGTACACACACATTGAAAATCTCATAAGGTGCACCTGATGTGTCCTGGAAGTTAACTAGGGGAGGGAATAATTGAAATGCTCCCTGAGTGCCTCCCTTATGCGAGCAGCTTCTCCTTGGGCCACCCTAATCCTCATAGTGGCTGGCTGCTTGTATGCTTCCTTGAGGCGCTGTGCCTCCGTAGCCCACACTGGGGAAAACTTTTCTCCCCTACTTTCACAAATGACATGGAGGACACAACACGATGCAATCACAGCAGGGATGTGGTCCTCCGCCAAGTCCAGCCTCCCATACAAACAGCGCCAGCGCCCTTTTAAACGGCCGAAGGCACACTCCACAGTCATTCTGCAGCGGCTCAATCTGTAATTGAACCGCTCCTTGCTGCGATCTAGGTTCCCGGTATACGGCTTCATGAGCCATGGCATCAGTGGGTATGCTGGGTCTCCGAGGATGACTATGGGTCATCTCCACATCCCCCACAGTAATTTTTTGATCAGAGAAAAAGGTACCCCCTTGCAGCTTCTGGTACAGACCAGTGTTCCTGAAAATGCGGGCATCATGCACCTTTCCCGACCACCCAGCATTGATGTCCGTCAAATGCCCCTTGTCATCCATGAGTGCTTGTAGCACCATGGAGAAGTAGCCCTTCCTGTTTATATACTCGGTCGCGAGATGGTCTGGAGCCAAAATTGGGATGTGTGTGCCGTCTATGGCTCCCCCGCAGTTAGGGAATCCCATGGCAGCAAAGCCATCCACAATCTCACAAACATTGCCCAACGTCACCGTCCTCCGTAGCAGAACGCGATTGATGGCTCGGCACACTTGTGAGAGGGCTAATCCGATGGTGGACCTCCCGACTCCAAACTGGTTTGCAACGGACCGGTAGCAGTCAGGAGTCACCATCTTCCAGACAGCAATTGCTACACGCTTCTCCACGGTTAGGGCTGACCTCATGTTGGTGGATTTCCATCACAGGGCAGGGGCCAACTGGGAACACAGTTCCAGTAAGGTTGCTTTCCGCATTTGAAAGTTCTGTACCCACTGCTCCTCATCCCACAGCTGCATAACAATGCGATCCCACCACTCGGTGCTCATCTCTCGCGACCAGAAATGGCGTTGCACCGTGTGCAGATGATCGGTGAAGGAGCTGAGCAACGCGGTGCTGTTGCTCTGCATGGCATCAATCAGCCCCTGCTCCTCAGTATCCTCATCTGACTCGGAGCTCGTTGTGTACTGAGCAACAAGCCAAGATGTATTCAGAATGTTGAAGGCGACAGTGGAGATCAGAGCAGGATCCACGCTGTCGCTGTTGTGATTGCTTGCAAGTGGTGCAGTGTGTCACTGCACTGTTGAAAATAGGCGCGAGTTGCTATTGGAAATGAGGAAGATGCAAGGGGAACACAAAGCACCACAGGAAACTGAGAGTTTACCCATGGCGCTTTGCATTCCTTTCCTTCATCCCATGATTCCAAGCTCCAATTCAGGGAAAATGGAACGATGGGATAGGTGCCCAGAATTCATTGCGCTCTTCCGCGATAATGCAAGGAATTCTGTTGCGTTGCAAGGAGCGACGTGTGTACGTGTTATCCCGCAATAAAGGTCACGTGTTTTTTATAGCGCGATTGCCATGTTGTGCTTTAATCTGATCGTGTGTACATAGCCTAAGTGTAGAAGGAGTTGTGCCAAGTAAAGATTGCTTTTTTTTTTAATGTCTGTTTCGAATCAATTCTTGACGTAGAGTTGCTCCCTGGGAACTGGGCATTTGTACTGAGATGAGGTACCTGAAGCAAGGGATGGCTTGAATCTCTGTTCCGGGACTGGTCTGTATTTGTAAATAAAGCAAGTAACACTCAGGGATTTTGTAGATAAACATTTACTTTGTCAAACTAGAATATGAATCCATCCTGCACTAGCCTATCTCACACCAAATGCTGTTTTGGAGTCTGCAGACACACATTAACAGTTCCCTAGTATTTTTGGATTTATCACACTTTGAAATGGTGTAGACTCACTCTCTATGGCTATGTCTACACTTGGTAATTTAAGTCGACTTTAGCTAAGTCGACATAACTAAGTTGACTTAAAGTCAGCTTTGTTAAGTTGACTTAGCATGTCCACACTTAAATTTAAAGTCAACTTAAGGGGGAACTTACAAAGTCGACCTAGACCATCCACACTGGATGCCTAGGTCGACTTCTAGGGGCTAAGGGGACCTTGGGCAGGTCCACGGTGGCAGGGGGACACCCCTTGTCCAGTGCCAGGGGGCTCAACCTTTGCCCCATTGTACCTGGGTACAATGGGGCAAAGGGGGACAGGGACCCTGGTAGGGCATGGGGCAGGGTTCTGCCCTGCCCTGTGGGGGGCATGCCAGGCTCTCCCTGTGCCACCCCCCTGGCAGGGAGGGCAGTGGGGGAGTCCTGGAGAGCCCTAAGTCAACTTAACAAGGTCGAAGTGTTAAGTCAACTTAATAAGGTTGACTTTAAGTCAACTTAAAGTTGACCTTATTAAGTTGACTTTTAAAGTCGACTTAACTTTTCTAGTGTAGAGATAGCCCTTGAGAGGTTATGTAGTCCAGCCCTTACTGCTGAGACAGGACAAAGAATACCTAGACTCTCCCTAACAGGTGTTTGTCTAACCTGTTCTTAAAAACCTCTAATAGGGGATTCCACAACTTCTTTATGAAGCAATTCCAGAGTTTCGCTATCTGTATACTTATTTTTTTTCATAAATATCTAACTTAAATTGCCCTTGCTGCAGATTAAGCCCATTACTTTTTCTTCTCTCTTCAGTGGACATGGAGAACAATTGATCGCCATTCTCTCTATAACATCACTTAACATATATGAAGCCTGTTATGAGGTCCACCTTCAGTCATTTTTTCTCTAGGCTACATATGTACCTGTTTTTGAAAAAAAAAAAAAAATCCCCATATGTCAGGTTTCCTAAACCTGTCATCATTTTTGTTGCTGTCCTCTGGATTCTCTCCAATTTGTCCATCTCTTTGTTTAAAGTATGGGTCCCAGAACTGGACTCATCAGTGACAAGTAGAGTGGGACAATTACCTCCCAGTTTTACATATGAAACACCTTTTTTATATCCCCCAGAATGTTAATATCCTTTTCATAATTGCAAGAGAGTGTTGAGTGATGTTCAATTTGTAATCCACTATAACCCCTAGATCCTTTACAGCCATATTACTGCCTAACCCATTATTCCCCATTTGAATTTGTGAATTTGATTTCTCCTTCCTAAGTGCAGTACTTTGCATTTGTGATTACTGAAATTCATTTTGTTGATTTCAGACCAATTCTTGAATTTGTCAAGGTAATTCTAATCTTGTTCTCTGAGGTTTTTGCAGTCCCTCTGAGCCTGATGTCATCTGCAAATATTATAAGCATCCTCTCCATTCCATCATACAAGTCATAATGAAATATTGAATAATATTTGACCCAGCAAAGACCCTACTGGGATCCCACTATCGATATGCCCTTGTTTAACAATGAACCATTGATAACTGTCTTGAGTATCATCTTTCTGCCTGTTTTTATTTTATTTATTTATTTATTTATTTATGCCCTTATTTTTATTTAATTCAGACAACATTTCCCTTGTTTGCTTATGAGAATATCATGTGGGATTTTGTCAAAAAAAATCTTATTGGAATAAATCTATATTATATCTATCATTTCCCCTATACCCACTAGATCAGTAACCCTGTCAAAGAAAGAAATTAAGTTAGGTTGGCATGATTTTTTCTTGAATATCTATGTTAGCTATTAATTATCACCCTGTTATCTCTAGGTGCCCACAAATTGGCCGTTTAATAATTTGTTCCAGTACCTTTCCAGTTATTGAAGTTAGGCTGACAGGTCTATAAGTCCTGGGGTCCTCTTTGTTCCCCTTTTTAAAAGTAAGTACTACGTTTGAACTTCCAGGGCTCTGGCTCCTCTAGTCTTCTCACTGACCTCTTCCTGGAAGATTTTCCCAACTCTAGTCCTCATGATAGAAGGGAACATTTTGGATCCATACTACATAGCTGATTTTAGGTTGTCATCAGAAAAACATGACAAATATATATCAAAAGAAGGCACCTGAGCATATATGAATTTTTACAGCATTTGTGGGTTCACTTGAGTTTCTCTGTAATCTGTTATTTATAGATATTGAATTGAGAAGATAAAGCATAGGCTGTGTCATTGTAAACACAAATGTTGCTCAAAATGTATTGGCTAACAATCAAGTTTGCTTTAAGTTTAAAGTGCTGTCCATGGTAATAATTTTTTCAATACTCCATGATTGTTGCACAACAAAATAGATTGGGAATGCCAAGAAGCAATTTTTCATGCACTTATAAATTCAACCCCCGCCATAACTCATATTAATCAGATCTCTTGTATAGAATATTTCATTTATTTTCCAACTTAAGTGACTCAGACACACTTGAATAAAATGCATTTCAGATCATAATGCCTGGTTTCTATTCAGTGATAGCAACTACAAATGTATAGTTTGGCATCAATTTGTGTCAAAAACACTGTCATGTTATTTTAAGACTATATTTGACAGGAAGTTTGAAGTGTTATGAATAAGGCCATTAGTGTCTTTATCATCTATACCTTCTTTATAGGCAATTTTCATCAGGTTTGGAGATGGTTTTAACTCAGGAACATTTGCTATAAGGTCCAAAAACTTGACTTCAACATCAATCTTTTTTTAGTTACGTTATGTTAATGTGAGTGTGTTAGGTATGTTCTGATCATGGTTAGCAGTCTAGCTTGGCTTATGGAAAAGAAAATAGGAGAAAGCCCCCAGCAGTTTCCTTTAAGCACACATTTAGCAATGGTGCTGCCTGGCCTTTTCTATTGTGGTTATGAGAGAACTTTTTTGTTTAAATGGTAAAAACTAATTAATAATTTCACCTCCTTCTTCAATGTACTCTGGCATGCTCTTTTTACAGGGGTAGAAAAATTCTTGTAGGACCATCTTGGTAAAATACTGGCTCAATGATCACAAAGGAGCATACAGCTCATAGAAAAATTCTGCTCACAAATCTGAGTATCCATTTTTGACTTTGTTCTGAGTTGTGTTAATTTTCCATTGATACAAGTGATACAAGTTCAGCACTTAAAAGGACAGCAAAGAATCATCATGTAAATCTGAATGAAGAAGTTTTCCCCAACTCCAAAAGCCCAGATAGCTGGTAAAACGTTGATGAAACTTTCCATAATAGTGGAAAGAAAGACCTCTTTTCCAATTAGTACCATTAAAATGCATCTTCTGTAATTTGTTCTATAGTCATCATAATTGGTATGCTAGTCATCATTAATGAACCATTTATTAATTGACAGCTTCACAGATGAAACAGCATTAAAGTACAAGCACCAAAAAAAACAGGCAAATGGCGTAATTTATATTTCAATTGTTTCATATTTCAGTTTCTTCTATTATCGGTAAATACTGTAAGTGATAAAATATTTCTACATTTTACCACATTTTCTTTCTCACTTGGCTCAAAAATCTTCTCTGAGATCTATTTTGTTTTGTTTCTTTATTATAAGTATTGCTCTCTCAGTATTAGTGGTAGCTGGAAGAGGGGTTTGATCACTTAAAATGGCTATACCAGTACCAAAGGCCCTCATTGTCCAAGTAATTCTCATCTTATTAACAGTAATTGAGCTAAGGGCCATTATTTTGAAGGAAGATGACAATGCTACTTAAGCTAAGCACAATGATTCAGGCTATCAGATGGACCAGGTACTGATTGTCTTCTTTTTTTGACACATTCACCCAACCAAAATGTAGATCCCAAAAATGATATTTGTAGAGTGATGAAAAATAGAATATATGGACAGGAAATGGTGAGAGAGAGGAGGTGGTTCAAAGATAAATTCTCAGAAATAGTCTCTGCTGTGCTTTGGTGTCTCCTCTAGGACTAAGAAATGAATATCTGAAGTATATAAATAGCTCAAGTAATTCTTGAGAGGAAGTCCTGACAGTCATGAGAAGACATGGTGTTTAGAAGAAGAACCAGCACACTTGAAAGACTATTTCAGTCATACGGTAGCAAATTGCCTAATGAATATGTGTACTGTAAACAACACACACAGGCCTTCCCCACTTTACCACTCCTCATCCCGTGCCAGGCACACACAGGCTTGTGTAAACTTTATCTAGTTGGTGTTGGTTTGCTTAATATGACAATAGGAAAATTGGTGACTCTTAAACTTGGAGTCTAACAGCCCCAGAAGCTCCCCCAGATCAGATCAGATCAGATCAGAAAAGTTCCAGTTGTCTGCAGCTTTGCCCTTGGCTTGCTGTTCCTCCTAGCACCTCCTTTCTCTTTCTTCTCTGGGTGCTTTTATGGAGCCTGGTTAATGAGCCCACCAGCTTTTCCCATCAGCTCCCTGGCCAGCCAGCTCGCCCAGCTGGCTTCACTTCCCCCATGATTAGGGATCTGGAGCAAGGACTAGCCCAACAACCTGCTACATGTACCAGATTTCTTGAGCTGTACCTGAGAGGATATTTTTTTCTTTGAGCTCAAATTGTGGCAACCTATACTTTTGCAGCAGATTGGTGGGGGTTCTTTCCTTGCTGCATCCATGAATGTATCAAGGAGCAATGATGTTCACCGTATAATGACATCCACAGAAGTACTAAGTAGCCAACCATTTATTCTAAGACATTTAATAGTGTTCATTAAAGAATGTCAGCTGTTGGCAACCACCCTCTGCCTCAACCTCTGATCTTGACATACCAAAACAAAACTCAGAAGTCGAAGATGAAAAGCTCTACTCATAGAAACTAACCACTTCATAATCACAGTATTGCTAGACAAAGAATAATAGACAATTGAGCGGTTGGGTGGGGCAGATACATTATCATTCCCAGTAATTAACCTCTGTAGGTCCATTTCAATGAGATGCAGTTAGGGATAACCTGACCAACTTTCTGTGGTGCATAGCCTGCACATAGTGCAAGGGAATATTGACTCCATTGTGTACTCTTTATTTGTTTGCCTAAATAACCCTCCATTCTCTAACTGGATTTAATTTTTAGGTATTACATGGTTGATCATAATTTCAAACTTAATTGTTTCTGAAGGTATGTCTTTTTATTGTTTGTTTCTCTTTGGTTAAATCATACAAATTTTGACTAAGCATGCTCACTGGGAGGATGTTGCCCTGTTGTAGCAGCTGTTCTCTAAATGAGATTTTAAAGGGACGTCTCTTTTGCTCAGCCACATCTGCTTGTCTGCCTAGACAGATGGAATCTGAAAGGCCCCCAGTAGTCCTACAGTAATGTTAATCCCGGTTTCTTTGCCAATATTCTATCTATCAAGCGATCAAGTTTTGATGTCTATGGCTGTGGGGGTTGGCTAAATGGTCACTGCATAGCCATTATTTATAATTATTTACAGAAACGTTATCTTGGGCATGCAGTTTACCGTATAAGAAATAGATTCTGCTGTGAACCAGAACCATAGATCCGAATATCCTTGAATTTTAAGGAATTCCAGATCCAGAGCTGGATCCATAGTCTAGTCCTGATTCTGACCAGTTTAAGATGGGTAAATCAGAAGTAAATCTATGTTCTGGAATTGCTACCATGTGAACTTGATGTGAAATCAGACTCAGCCCCTCTGTAAGTAGATCTTGTCTCTTCGTTGATATGAACCAAAGCCTGGATCCAGACATCCTGACACTATGATCTGAGCTTTAATGCTCAGGCTGATTTCTAATGTAAGTCAAACTATAGTATTTCATCCTGCAAAAAATGATGCAAGGACTTTATTTACTCATCTCAGATAATAATTGAAGATTTAGTTCTTCATCCTGTTTTCTAATATAAATTCAAATTACTTTTATACTTTTTTCAGTTGAATTTTTAAACGAAAACTAAAAAACCCCACTAATTGAATATTCACTTTGACATTCTGGCCCCAGAAGAAATAACATTAGCTTCATACTTATCCATCTGGTTATCAGTTTTAGCTAGAGAATCTCTGCTTATAATTTTCTAGGGACATGTGGGCAACCTTCCAGTTGTACCATTAAATCTCTTACATCCTAACAACATGCTAATTAATGTCCTCTGATGTTTGTGCATGAACAGCCACAGTAGAAAATTTGTCCCAGTAAGAAAATAAATTGTAATTCCAAAGCAAAAATTAGTCTCGTTTTCTTCAGTTCAAATGAAACCCCATCTTAAAAATGGAATCAAATTTTAAAATAGCAATAGTTTCCATTTCAGAAAATAATGCAAAAATATTATTTTAAAGTCAGCTCTCACTTAAAGGGAACTAACTGACCAATTACATTCCTTAGCAACTCCATATACTCACAGGGAATCCAACATTGGATTGTAATGAATTGGGAAGTGCTACTTAGAAGTAATAATTTACATGAGAAAGACACCAGTGTCTGTTCTGATTAGGAACAACATCTCTTTATTAATAGTGGTCAGCAACGGTCCAGAGTCAGCCATCTGTTGAAAAATGCTTTTCTTTATGTGGAATTGTCCCTATGACAGGTGAACATCATATCACCAAAGACATGTAGTATGGGGGAATAGATTGCTTCAGCAATGAATAGAAAAAGGAATCTATCCTGAGCTTTTGCACTAATCAAGAAATAATAAAGTGTCTTTTTAACATCATGTTTTATCAGAGAATTTCAAAGCGTTAATTTCATCAGACATCAATTACTATAAGATTGGTGCACAAATGATTGAAAATAGTGCTTGTGTTCACAATGATTATAAATGTAACAGAAAAATAATCATCCAGAATATCCATGCCAAGAAACTGACATAGCGATTTCAACTGATGCTTTAGGCATGAACTCAGTGAGTACTCACATGTGTAGGTAGTCTCATGGAAGTACAATTGTATTAAAGTCAAGGGGTGCGTCTACACTTGTAAATTAAGTCGACTTAAGCTTGCTTAAGTCGACTTAATTTACTCTGCGTCTACACTACGCTTTCCTTAAGTCAACTGAAGCAGCTGCTTAAGTCAACTTGAGGAAAAATTAAGTCGACCTTGTAAAACCTCCTTTTAAGTCAACTTGCTCCTTAAATCGACTTTAGAAAGTCGACTTAAGCCAGTGTAGATGTGGAGTAGCCCTAAGTCGACTTAGCGGACTCCAGGGTTTCCCCACTGCCCTCCCTGCCAGGGTGGCTGGCACAGCCTGGCATGCCCCCCCACCCTACCCCTATGCCCTGCCAGGGTCCCTGTCCCCCTTTGCCCCACTGTACCAAGGTACAATGGGGCAAAGGCTGAGCTCCCTGGCATTTGGCAGGGGGTGCCCCCCCTGCCACAGTGGACCTGTCCCAGGTCCACCTAGCCCCTAGAAGTCGCCCTAGGCACTCAGTGTGGATGCTTTAGGTCGATTTTGTAGGGTCCCCTCTAAGTCGACTTAAAATTTAAGTGTGGACATGCTAAGTCGACTTAAATTAACAAGTGTAGACATAGCCAACGGGTCTATTCTCATACTTAAAAGTTAAGTCCATGCTTACACATTTAGCTGGATTGGGGCTTGAGTCCCTATGGCAGGTATGACAGAATAGACCCCATATCCATGCCCTATACACTATTGTAATATTTTATACAAGGCATGTCTTGTAAGATATCATTTGAAAAACTTGTAATTTGCTAATAGTATCATCCTGATAAAATATGTGTGGCAACATTGTTTGCAAAATTATAAGATTTCCCAGGATGATGTTTTTAACACATAACACATACCAAACCCCATAGCCCTGCCCAGAGCTTGGCAAACAAATCTGTCCTAAATAAAGTAATGTTTGCTTTGCTTAATTTTCATTTAAGCAGTAAACAGAGTGATCAAGGGGAACATACAATTACAACACATTAAAAAAAAAAGCCAGAAGAGAGCATCTTTTCATGTAGATTATGTGTTTCCTAAGTCCCAGCTGGAAATGTTTTTTTCTAGAAAGGGACTGAAACTATATAAAAAGGGACAAACACCACACTTCTCTTTCTCATCCTGCTCATTGCATTCACTACACCTGAAGAGAAAAAGGAAGCAAGAGTTGGACTCTTGGGAAAGGGTCTTGATCTAGAAGATTTGATCAAACGTACTTCTAAATGAATATGGTAAGAAACTTTGTCTCACTTAACAAATTATATCATATTCAAGTTTTAATAAAAGTTGTCTTTATTTTTCTTGTAATCATTTCTGACTTCTATGCCTCACTATTGTACTCATTTAAATCAATTTCTTTATATTTAATATACTTGTTTTAGTGTTTTAGGTTTTGTCTACACTTAATTAACTTAATTTTAACTAGCATGGCCCCACTAGAATGCTAGTTCAAACTAAGCAAGTGCCATGCGTGGCACTTGTTTAGTTCAAATTAGTCAATTGCGTTAAGGTCAATGTACTGGTTAGTTCAAACTACGCTCTTAGTTCGAACTAACATGTCCACATTGGGTTAATTAGAACTAACTAGTTTGAATTAACCATTAGTTCGAAAAGTATAATCAAATTTATTAGTTTGAATTAAGGAAGCCCTTAATTCAAACTAATGAAAGCCTAGTGTGGCCAAGGCTTAAGTTAGTACGAATTAAGCTTCCTTAATTCGAACTAACTTGCCAGTGTAGACATAGCCTTAGTGTTTTATCTAGTCCAGTGTGCTTAAATTGAAGTATTTGATTAACTATTTGAGATAATAATCTGTCCTATGATTCCCTTTAAGAAATTAAGGACTTAAAATATTTTGTGCTGTCCAGGGTAAGGCTGGGCAACACAGGACATACATTTCTGGGGGTATATTGGGGTTATCCTGCAGCATAACCAAGGCTGGTGAGAGCCAGAGCGTAACCCAAATGTGGCTTGAAGGCTGCAGTTACACACAGATAGTCAGGGTGTGGTCTGCATGCTGGAAGGCTGTTTGGAGCAGCCAGCTGGGAGCCACTTCATAAGCCATTGTAAAGCACCTAATGTTGCAGAGTAAGAGTGACACGGCTGCTCACTAGTCTGAATGTACCCCAAATCCTTTGAAATCAGTTGAAAGATACAAACAAAGTGTTAGAAAACAAGAATACAAGATGTGAACAAAAGTGTTTCTATGAAGCCTTTTCTTTTATTATGTGCTTGTTGTTTCAGAAATATAAAAAGAAAACCTTGATCAAAATGTTTTAAATCAATTCTTCTATTTGAGCAACTGATATGGACACATGAAATAATGTGATTTGAACATATGCAGAGTCAGTAAAAACTTTAGTTTTTAGCAATATTTCAATATATTTAGAAATTGACAAGTATTCACACACAAAACAAACAAACAAACAAACAAACAAACAAAACCAAACAAGATTGATACTTGAGATTGCTGCAAAGAAATATGCAGACATGTTGAGTAACCCCAGCTTCTAGGGACTCCAAATGTATGATCAACATTTCTGCAAATCAGGCCTCCTATAACTTTTTTTCATAATATCAGGAATAATATGAGAGCCAATGATTCGTTTATATGCACTTCTGCTCAAATGCCAGGTCAGTAAGAATACACACTTGGTAGTATGGCCTGGGATAGAAACTATAATACGCATGAACTAGTTTGGTTCTGAGGAAAATGCATAAAATACAAGTACAGACCTCAATCTTCACTATCTACTTCATCTTCTAATGTCAGATTTTGCACAAGACTGACCTCAAGACCATCAAATAAAATAAAACATGCGGAGTGTGAAATAAGCAGTGCTGGAAGAAAGGCAGCTAAACATACTGAGCTACTTAAAACAATATATATATTACATCTCTCCAACAATTTGAACTGATTACTGGTGAACAAACTTCACTTAGACTGATTTAATTATTTTAGATATAGTTTGCAATTCACCTAAGAATAAATCATAGGCACAGCTAAGACTTTTATTGCTGTAGCTGAATAGCCTGTAATCACTAAATGGTGCCATCCAAATGCCCTGCCACTGGACAGGTGGATCGTTAAGGAATAGGATGTACTGATGATGGGAAGGATGACTAGCCTCAGAAGAGACCCTTAGAATAAGTAACATACTGCATGGCTTCCATTCATCACATTCATAGAAAAGGTCAATCATATAGCCAGGGAACCATCAACTCTTTCTGGTTTTTCACCACATTGAGTTAAACCATCTGTTAAAATACCAGATTATAATTATTTTCATCTACATTCCCTCTTTCTCTATTGAGAGGAACCACTGTATCTATATCATATTCTTCTGATGGTTTTATTTTATGCCCCATAGTGTATTGCTGTTGTTAATTCTGTGACCTAAACTAAATAGAATGTTCATATGATTCATTTTTATCTATAATAAAAAATAAATTAGATCTGATGATACTGAAACTATCTGAGTTGTGTGCTAATTAGGTCAATTAGTTTTGAAATTAAACCTTTGGATTGGAATTAAATGTATTTATTTATATATTTTATATTTATATTATATTATATTATATTTATATATATATATATATGTTATTTTGTTACATGTTTGCCTTGTTCTTTTGTCTAGACCAGGGGTCTGCAACCTGTGGCTCCGGAGCCACATGCGGCTCTTTGGTTGCTCCTCTGTGGCTCTGAGCTCCAGGTTCGCCCCTGCCACCAAGGGATCTTGCATGACCCATGCCTGGCTTCATGTTCTCCACCAGCACTGGGGGACCCTGCGGGGGGGGCTGTTTCTGGTTCCAGCCCCTCCCCCCTGGCCATGGGACCTTGCAGCAGGTGCCCTGGCCCAGCTCCCCCCAGCCCCACCAGCAGGCTACACACATTACAGCTCTCAAAACACTTAGTTATTGAAGGAATTTTATAAAATGGCTCTTCTTATCTTTTGGGTTGCTGACCCCTGGTCTAGACTTTGTCTATACTGTAAATAGTGTACCATTCACTTGTTTAAAAACAGTTCTAGTTTCTCTGGCATAAATCACTAATATAAAAGGGTGCATCTACACTTAGAAATTAAGTCCACTTAAGGAAGCTTAAGTCGACTTAAAATACTCCGTATCTACACTGGACTTTCCTTAATTCGACTTAAGCTGTTCCTTAAATTGAATTAAGGAAAAGTTAGTTTGAATTAATAACACCTCATTTTAATTTGAACTAGCACTTAAATTGACTTTATTAAGTCGACTTAAGCTAGTGGAGACACGGAGTAGTGCCTAGTTGGACCTTCTTAAGTTGACTTAAAACGTTAAGTCAACATAATAATGTCGCAAAGGGGCCACGTCTATACTTGAAAAGTTGTCGACTTTTGTTAAGTCAACTTAATAAGGTCCACTTTAAGTCGACTTAAAATCAACATTAAGTCAACTTCATAAAGTCGACCTAACTTATCAAGTGTAGACATAGCCAATGAGTAGAACCCAGTTTTACCCTGGTTTATAATGATTTCACTTGTGTGGGTCAACTCAAATTGATATAAGCTAGAATTCAACTAGTTGAAGTGCCTTTTTTTAATGAACTGTGATGTTCCTCACAGAACAGAAAAAACACAGACTGTAAAAAAATTAGGCTAGGATACTATGGGGTAAAAATGTCACTCTTTAGTTGCCAAGTTTGAAAACACACTCACCTTTCCATACTCCTCCTCCCCCACCCCCTCAAAAAACTCAACTATGGCAGACACCTATTTTGTGTTGTTTTGTGGCTTAAATTGGCTATTAATTCTAAGTTAGTCCCATTCACAAGTGGTAAACAGAAAAAAGTCAGCATTATCCGAAGGATATCAAATAGTATTATTTAGAGCAATTTAGGACACCACAATTACTTCCTTTCCTTAAGCCAAGTCTACACTGATGGGGGCGGGGGGAGGGAGACAGAAGAGAGGGAGACCATATTCACCACTGTTAGTTTGATTTTTCTGGTTTCCTGGAGTGGTCACTGAAGACTCACACAGTTGATCTGGAAGTCGATGCAGTAAGTCCTCCCTCACAAGAAGAGTAGCACTGTGGTGAAGGAAAGGCATTTCTGTTCAACTTATCGCTTATTTTGAGTCTGGAAAGAAATGAACATCTAGACCTATAAGTTTTCTGGATTCTGTGCTGACATTTATCTCTTAATTTTTCTGCATTTTACATCTCTGATAATAAGTATTTGGGATTTTCAGAGATATGTATGGCGTTAAAGTGTCCAAATGCCAAAGAAATCAATAACGGTTGAGCAATTAGTCCCATATTTTCAATGATATTTAAGCTTCTAACTTCCACTGAAACCAGCTCCTAAGGAAAATCTCAGACATTGCTTTTGGTTTTGCTCCAGTCTAACATAAAATGTGGTTCAAGCAGTTCATGGCTTCTTAGTATGTTTTTTATTTGCTTACCTTGAGAAATATTTAACAACTGTGTTATCATCTTTATGCATATTATGTCCCTAGTTATGTTGTATGTGTTCTGATATTTATGCTGCAGCTTCACTGATGTTAGCGTATTCTAGACATTCAGTCCAATCTTAACAGGCAAATAAGAGAAGACAGAAATTTTTTCCAGTCTTATACATCAATGCTTTGCTTTCATTTATAGTCTTTTCAAGAGCAATTACTTTCTCCAACAACTACGTCTGTGCCTTTTATCAGGCCATGTCCTATACCTTGGGCCCCTTGCCTACCGCAATTCATCAGCATTCTGTCCGCAGCATTCAAATCCTTTCTCAGGAAAGAGGCACTTCTTGGAATGTTTACAGGAGCTGATTCAATATCAAGCTGTGATTAAAAACACAAACAAGATTTTTAACTGAGCAAACTGCATACACTTTCAGTGAGGAAATGTGATTTTATTGCTGTCATTCCTGTCTTCCTTCACCCACTTCCCTCCTCCTCTTTTATATTCACTTTTATTTTCCTATTGTTCTCTTTGGGAGCAGTTAGTTTTTCTCTACAGTATGCTTTTCACACTGCTACTGCTGTACCTTTTTTCCTGCCACCTTCGTAGTTAGGAATACCTTCACTTTCCCAGCCCAACCAACTCATTCTCATTCATTCAAATCCTTGTTAAGGTGCAGTTCTTCTGTGATAACCACAAAGAGTCAATCAATACATCATTAACAAATGTATGAACATCCTTTTAGCAGAGTCATCTGGATGTGCATATGCCTAATCAGAATAACCATGTGATTTTGTTTCTGTCAGCTTTATCTTTCTTCACTCCATCCTCTCTCTATTCTTCATTGCGTCCACTTTTTGTAAGAGTCTGATTTATGTCTAAAATTAGATTGTAAATTCTTGGGTGCAGGAGCCAGAGATTTGCTCAGGAAAGCACCTAGCGAAGTTTTGGTATTCGAGCATGATAAATAATATTAAAAATAGCAAAAAGTATGAGGAATGATCTAGAGAAATTCCTTCATTTTGAGAAATACATAGCTGCAGTCTTAAAACCACCCAAAAGCTCTCACCTCATTGCAGCCATTTTGACTCATTCAGACCTTGAAAGGGTTCCTTCACTTTTGGTACCTTAACATTTGATTATTGCAACTACCTGCTGCCTAGCTCACTCAATAAGGTCAGGCAAACTACAGTTGTCAAGTACCTTGTGAAAAAGGGACGTTATATAATATATTAACTAGTTTCTGCTGCTTAAACAATGTGCTGATTTTAAAGCTTCTTATTCAATCCAGAAAGCCATATAGGCGTCTCTCCAACATATTTACCAATTTTATGTTTCTAGCCATCTTCTAAAAATCAACAAAGCACATCTGTTGGTTTTCCCCAGGTCTAGTAATAATTTTATGGAATGAGAGCCATTAGTTACTATCTTCCTTGTAGCATTTTTTCTATCTTCAGCATACAGAACTTAGACTATTTCTGGTTTTTAAATGTATATTGGAAATTTAGTTCTGGCTGCTTAATGGAATCTGTGTCAAAGTCATATCTTGCAATATCACTTTACTGTTGATTAACTATTATTTGGAAAGCACCCCACCTATGGATGACAGGCATTAAATAAGCATAGTCTGATATAATAAACTGGAATGCTGTGTTGGCAAAGAGTAATTTTGCACATACTGATACATCACCAAGCTCCAGAATGTTGTGGGTCTAGAAATTAAATAATTATGTGCTTTTCTTTTTACCACTTTATCAAAGTGCATCCACTGGAACCATGCCTACAAGTGGAAACTGCTTCCATGGGAACATGGCAGTATGAAATATTATCCAGTAACCAGTGTAATTATTCATGTTAGGTGGAAGCAGGTTGACATCAAAGGGATCTAGCTGAAGAGATTAGAATAGTGAATAAAACTAATTAGCGCCTCATTTCATATCTCTATATGGTTTTTGTCAGCTTAACAGTATGTGTGTCCTTCCCACGACAAGTAATATGTCTCTTAATTTTTCCGCCTTTAATCACTGTAGGTCTCCAGGTTAGATAATACTTGAATAATATGAATATCACAGGAATTTTTAGAGAAGTATTTTAAGCTTTTCTCTACCATGGCAGAAAGAAAGTTAAAAATAAAAGTGCTTTACAGCTATTGTTTCAGTCTGATTGTTGGGTAGTCATAACTTCTGTTTTAATACCATCATGCACCCAGAACAAAAAGGACTGCATCGTTTATTCTGAATAGGTTTTTGCAAAAGTACCTTACGAGTAACAGAAGGCACATGTCTGTTTTTAGTTATGTGGGAATGAATTCAGAGTAATTCCACTGAAGTCAATGGAGTTACTGTGGATTTACACTAGTGAAACTGAGAGCAAAATGTGGCTCACTGATTAGAAAAATAAGCAGTAGAAGTAATTGTTTCTCCTTACATGTAAACTCAAGTGATATTTATTAGTGATAACAAAAATCTCACAAGTGGTATGTTTATACTTATACAAAAAAAATATTTCAAGGACAATAATTATGTCATGCAATTCATAGTTCTTAAAAACAAGTTATGATATCCAAATAATTTTTATTAATGTTCTTATTAATATTTGCTTTTCAATATAAATATCACACTACAAAGAAAAAAAATCAAAACCTCTCTGAACATTATAAACTTATGAACTACACAGAATTAAAGAAATACAGGCTCCATTTTCAGAACCCGAAAGCATATTTTTAAGGTTAACCTAATTTGCTTCTGGAGAGGAGGCATTGCTTTCTTTTGGCCTGATCTGCCCTGAGGAAGTGTGAGGAAATGGTTTATGCCAAAGTATTATTTGAAAGGAATAAGTGGGGATCAAGAACCTCTCTATTCCCATTCCTCAAAGAGTCACTGTAGGTGTTCTATGGCGGCCACTGTACCCCTAGATACCCTCATAGATTCAGTTGCCTTGCCCATCCCTCAGTCCACCACACTCTGAGTTACGGTGGGTATAACCTTCATGCAGCACCATCCCCTGGTGCACAATGGGTGGTCATCATACATGGTTTTACCTCTCTCTGTACACACCTGTGCAGCAGTATAATATCAATTCTGTTTCCTTTCATGGCCTTTCTTTCCATGAAGTGAATTGACTTAAATAGAAATGTGAGAACACTAACATAACAACCGCTGATCAGCAGAAATGGCACAAGGAAATACAGTTTGATTTGAAAAATATTATTAACACAATGGGACATGCTAGCAACTTTGCCACAGGAAGCTCTGAACTGCCGAGATAAACAACTTTGATAACATGATAGGAGAAACCTGATGATCATTGTTATTTTCTATAAACAACTTTAAAATAAGAGGAATTGTAAATAAGAAGTTTTGACATAGACATGCTGACTAAGGCCCTGATTCAGCAAAGCACTCAGGCACGTATATAAATCCATCCTTACTCAGAAAACACACACACTTGTTAATTTGATTAGCACATATTTAAATGTAATGCTTAATTGGTTTGCTGAATACCAAAGTGACAAAAATTTAGAATCTCCCCACAAGATTTGCAATTACTCCTGTGTTTGTGGAAGAATCAGCATGCAAGCATGACCTATTTTGTTAAGCTGGCCTGATACAGTACACAGTTTTTTTATAATGTTACGATCCCTTTTTTCCAATTAACCTTTGTTGTTGTTTATTTTTCCCCCCAGGTTTATGCCTGTTCTGAAAAAAACAACAAAACAAAAACAAAATCCCCCACATCTATTACATAGTGAGCTTTTAAGAGTATTAATTCCTCATCACCACAGACACTGAGACAATTTGGACAATCTGAATTAGGAGACAAGAAAAAATTTATTTGAACCAGTGCTCATCTTATTGATTCCTGATTTTTATTTAATGACTAATTTCTTTAAGGTACAATTCCTTTCTACAGGCACTTGATATGATTTCTAAAATCCACTGTTTAGCAGCCATGGGTCCCCCATGACTTCTAAAGAAAGTTGAGTGGTCTTTCTCTGAAGCTGGAGATTATCACTATCTTCCTTTCTGATTGATACAGTGTTTCATGAAGCTTTGAATTGGAACATCTTGAAATATGCTATGTTGTTAGAAAAGGGATAGAGCCTTAAAGTATTTAGAAGACTAACTCCCAATGGAAATTAAGCACCTATTTGTTTTTTAGGATCTAGAGTGGTGGCTTTCAAACTTTCTAGGCTACTGTACCCCTTTCACAAGTCTGATTTGTTTTTCATACCCAAGGTTTCATCTTACTTAAAAACGACTTGCTTACAAAATCAGAAATAAAAATACAAAAAAAAGGATCATCACACATTATTACTGAAAATTGTTCACTTGCTCATCTTAGCGTATAATTTTATAAAATAAATCAATTAGAATATAAATAATGCATATACATTTTCATGTATCATATTTGGAGCAGTATAAGCAATTCATTGCCTATATGAAATGTTAGTTTGTACTGACTTTGATAGTACTTTTTATGTAGCCTGTTGTAAAAGTAGGCAAAAATCTCTATGTGTTGATGTACCCCCTGGAAGACCACTGCATACCCTGGTTGAGAACCACTGATCTGTTCCTGTGTGATGTTAAACAATCATCTAAATCAAATTCTTCATAAGCAGTCAACTAGTTGTCTATTACTCCTTTTCTGGGGGCCTGAGTGGAGATGCTGGGGTCTGATTTGTGAAAGTAATGAGCACTCCCAGGTGCAACTGAAGTCATTGGGAGCTGTGCTCTGAACAAGTACCATATAATGGTAAGTTCTCTAAAAAACAAATTGGGCACCCAAAATTAGTGGAAACTTTTCACCTTAATCACTCTGTGCTTCATTTTGCTATCTGGAACTCTGAAATAATTTCATCCCATCTTTCCTCATTAAGATGTTGTGAAAATAAATACATTCATAGTTGTGAAGCACTTAGAGATGGTAGTGATGAGCACCATATAAAAGCCACAGGAAAAAATATAACTCTCTCTTTAGAGGAGGATTAGAATACCATGAAGTGAATACAGCCTGGGGCTACATTCTGAACAAGGAGAAAACAAAACATTGCATAGCTGATCATTAACAAACCCAGAGGTTCTCAACCTTTTCAGAGTCTCAACACAGCTGGGATCATTCCCAGCTGTGCACACTGCAGCAAGGGTCCCCCACGTCCAAGGTTCCCCCAGTCGCATCAGTTTCAGCAGTGAGTTCAAGTGTGACACTGCCCCCCTCTCCCCCCGTGTTTTTGGCCAAATGCCACCACTTAAAGCACTGGTGAGGGGGAGCCAGGCCCGTCCCTGGGGGGGCGAATGGGGCGATCACCCCAGGCCCCGCGGTTAGGTGGGCCCTGTGCTGTCCTGCTCCCAGTAGGGCATTGCGGGGCCCACATCATGGGCCCCCATGGCCGCGCTTCCCAAAGGCAGCGGGGCGAGCCAGGAGCGCTTCCCCTGGCCCTGGGTCGGCCCTGTTCCCTGCCCCCAGGGCGGAGCAGGCAGGCCCAGGGGCGGGGCAGGTGCAGGGTCCCACAGCCTCGCCCAGGGCTTGCTCCCCGCCAGCAGGTGGCCGCAGCCTCGGATCCCCGCTCCTCCCAACCCCACAGCATCGGCTCCCCGCCTCTGAGGGCAGAGTGGGCCGGCCCGCTTCACTCCCCACCAGCATGGGTGATTGGCCCTGGGCCCCGCTCCAACCAAGGGATGGCCCTGGGGGGAGCACACTTTTTTCCTGTTGGCCCTTTAAAGCTGCAGAGGCAGCAGGAAAAAAGCACTCCTCTCCCCCAGTGCTTTCAGCCAAGCTCCACTGAAAGTGCTGGGGGTGCAGGATGGGCTGCTTTTTTCCTGCTGGTACTTAAACTGCCAGCTTTAAAGACCCAGCAGGAAAAAAGTGGCCCCAAAGAGTTTTCGGCAGAGGCGCTTTGATCAAGCTGCTGGCCCTTTAAAAGCTACTAAAGAGGTAGCAGCTTCTAAAGACCCAGCAGCTTGGGTTTGAATATCCAAAAGTCCATGTGCTTAGCAGAAATGCCCAAAGCTGGTAAGTCTAAAAAATGGAGTTCAAAATTTAGTGGATGAGAACTGCTCAGGAATTTATTTGTTTTTTTAACAATTCCACGTCTGATCCAAGTCACAAGATGAAAAGCATTCATATGAACATTTCACAACCTCAAATGTATCCCCGCCAGTCATGCAGAAGTCAACCTTTCAAAGCTTTCCCCTGAAGAGAGAACCTTTGGCTACTGATAAACTATTACAGGAGTACAAGATCAGTGGCCTCAGCTATACAAAAGAGTGACTGACAGATTCATGGGTTCTGAGCCCAAGTAATTATGAACTTGTAACCATAGAAACTCCCTTTGGTGGAGTTGGGGTGATCTCTAATCAACTTCTTAGCATGTGTGTAGATTATTTTATTGTTTTAATTAATTAATGTTGTAATGCTTTTACTTTAAGAATAAATATGCTTGCTTAGAAATTTTCTCATAATACTTCATAACTATTTGCGATTACATTGTTGATAGCCTCTGAGGCAGTCTGGCTTGATTGGGGATATCACAATATAGGCTGGGAACCATGCAGATTGGAAAAATCCTGCCCTGGAGAGACAGAAATGTGACAGAGATTTCTCATCAAAAAAGATGGTGGCTGGGAAGCCAGAAACTTGAAAATGACTGCCCTTGGTGGACCACAGAAGGGGAATACAGGTGAAATTGCCCTGAATTGTGACAGATATATACTGTCTGATATATACTATACCAGATGTATCAGTGCAAAGTATTAGTATGTGTACTTTTTATTCAAAATAGCTGCCTGAGATAGATCTTTTTTTAAATACTAGCTGCATGTTCTACTGTCTTAGTATTATTGCTAGCAGTAGATAGCAAAACTATTGACTGCAGTCTGATATGGAAATGGCATTTTGTGGTTTCTGTACTTGATTACTGGAACTCTGCTGGTGTCTTTAACAAGGCTCTCCATTATTTGCAGATAGTTCAGAATTCTGCTACCATGGTCTGAGGTAGGCAATCACAGTAGATCAGTGCTACTTGGTAATCAGTTCATTGAATCCCTGTTAAGCAGTATATTGACTTTCCATTGCTCTTTTTGCCTCTAAATCATTACTAGATGCTAATGATTGTTCCTTCATATGTAACTGATCTATTCTCTAGCTGCACTTTTTAACTCTTAAAGATCAGCAGGTGCCAGTTTTCTTAGCATTCAAATTATCATTAACATTACATCAGTGCATATGATACAGTTGAGATCGGGGCATCATTGTGCTAGGAATTATACGTACACATAGTACAAGGCAGTTTCCACCTGAAGTATTTATAATCTTAATAGACAAGACAGATAAAGAATGGGAGAAAGAAAGTGTTATTCCCATTTCATTGAAGGGAAACTGAGGCATGAGAGATTAAGTACGTTGGCCACAGTTTCACAAAACCTGTCAGGGAGATCCTGAGCTTAAACCCAGATTTCTTGAGTCCCTGTTCTCCTACTTAAGCACAAGACCATCACTCTTCTCATTTGGAGTTACATGGTTGTAACTTCAGTGAGATTACTAGTGGTGTAAGATAGTGGTGTATAGATATTACAGTCCATCCCTTGAGTTTAGAACTCATAATTGAAATATTAATGCCACATACTTGTGATATTTCAATTTCATGACAATTTGAATTTGTTTTTCTCCAGTTTCAACCCTGAAGCCAGCCTTTCCTGCCCAAAAGTTTGGTTTTTTTTTCCCCGCTGTCCAGTAAATGCCTAGCATTTGGGGTAATTTAAAATAAAATAATCATATTCTAACTAATTTCTTATGCTCTCTGATGCCTGAGTGATGAACATGATAAACAAATATAATTTTAGAGCCTGATACCGGTCCCATTGAAGTTCAATTGCAAATTTCTACTTATTTTGGAGCCTTGGATCAGTGCCTTGCAGTACAGGAAGTAAATTAATTTTATTTTTTTTTATATTGACAAACTTTTTTAATAAAGTAGATCCCACCACCAAGAAGGACTAGTCTGGGTGGTCCCTTCTATGGTCTAGACATGCTGTGTTGCCTCCTAAACAACAACAAAGTAATCAAATCAAATAAAGTTAAACTCTTGCATTCCTGCTGTTCTACTACAGTTTTGTACTGTGAAGGCTTCAGGCACTGGTATGAAGGAGAATAAGTGATGGCTAACTGAGCCACAGCCAACAGCCAGGTAGAAGAAAAACAAAGCTGAACTCCTGCCTCTTCATTTTCTGCTGCTCCTTTCCAGCCTCAGGCTGCAATGCCATTTCCAATATTGATTTTGAGCAACAGACAAAAAATCAAAATCAAAATGTAATATACCCTTAAATAGCCAGTATATTTCTAGAGACTACATCTCAAAATCAGTTCAGAATTTAACTGGGTAAGCAAATTTCAGGTACCACTGTGTATGAGGGTAGAAACATCACTAACACTTATTCTCCCAGTATGGCCAGAGGCGGCCTTTAGCTATCGGGGGCCCTAGGCGAAGGCCCATTGTGGGGCCCCCTATAGGGCCATTGCGGGGCCCCCAGAGGCCCCCAGGGGCCCCCCCTCTGTGGCCCTGGTTCCCCGCCACCAGCCCACCCCGGCCCTCCCCCCTCCACAGCCCCAACTTCCCACTGCCCCGGCTCCCCCTCCACCGGCCCCAGCTCCCTGCTGCTGGCCCCGGCCCCAGGGGACAGCTCCTCCTCCTGCTGCCCACCAAGGCAGATGAACATTTGGCGGTAGGCAAAGCAGACGATGGGGTCCCTTACTGCTTGGGGTCCCAGGCGTGCGCCTGCTTCGCCTAAAAAGCCGCCTCTGACTATGGCCAAGCTCTCCTAGTCAACATAAATCTCATGCCTAGGCTCACTTATGCATATGCATAACTTTACTTGTATGAATAGCCCTACTAAAATCAAAGGGAGGGATTACTAATGTGAGTAAATGAATACCTGTTTAACTAGAGCTAGGTGAAATTGTTTTTCATCAAAACATTTATTTCATTTATTTTTAACTAAATGAAAAAATTCTGTAAGATTTTTCATCTTGGTGAAATTTCGTGGTTTACTTAAATATCTTCAATTTTCAGATTGTTTCCTCTACGTTCTTTTACTCTTATTTTCTTCTTTTTCCAGTGGAGAAATGGGGTGGAGAAGCTTTTTCAGTTTTACTTACACTGAAAAGAAAAATAATTGAAAAAAAATCAAATGAGGCAAAGCCTTTATATTTCATTTGAAATCTATCTATCTATCTATCTATCTATCTATCTATCTATCTATCTATCTATCTATCTAGCATTATATATTTAGCTATTTATGTGTAGCATTTCTCTATCAGTTATGTCTGTGGCTATGTCTACACTTGTAAATTTAGGTCGACTTTAGCTAAGTCGACTTAACAAAGTCGACTTAAAGTCGACTTAGTTAAGTTGACTTAGCATGTCCACACCTAAATTTTAAGTCGACTTAGGGGGGACCCTACAAAGTCGACTTAGAGCATCCACACTGGATGCCTAGGTCGACTTGTAGGGGCTAGGGGAACCTTGGATAGGTCCACGATGGCAGAGGGGGGCACCCCTTGCCAAGTGCAAGGGGGCTCAGCCTTTGCCCCATTGTACCTGGGTATAATGGGGCAAAGGGGGACAGGGACCCTGGCAGAGCATAGGAGCAGGGTGTGCAGAGTGTGCCTTTGGGGGGGCATGCCAGGCTATCCCTGTGCCACCCCCCTTAGAAAGTCGACTAAAGCCTAAGGTGAACTTTAAATGAGGTTTAACAAAGTCAACTTAATTTTCCTTAAGTCGACTTAAGCTGCTTGCTTAAGTTGACTTAAGGAAAATGCAATGTAGACGCAGAGTAAATTAAGTCGACTTAAGCAAGCTTAAGTCGACTTAATTTACAAGTGTAGACGCACCCTGTGTCCCAGATGACTGGAAATAAAATGGAATACAATGTCCATCTTCAAAAAAGGGAAGACAGGAGAGCCTGAGAAATATAGATCAGTCAGACTTACCTCAGTTCCAGAAAAAATCATGGAGCAAGTCCTGAAGAGATCTGTTTTGAGGTACTTGGAAGAGAGAAAGGTGATCAGGATCAGTCAACATAAATTTACAAAAGGCAGGTCATGCCTGACCAACCTGATTTCCTTCTCTTATGAGATGACTGACTCCATGGTGTGGGGAAAGCAGTGAATGTGATGTATCTTGACTTTAGCAAAACTTTATATAGTCTCCCACAGTAATCTTGCCAGTAAGTTAAAGAAGTATGGTTTGGCTGAATGGACTATAAGATGGCAGAAAGCTAGCTAGATCATTGGGTTCATCAGGTAATGATCAATGGCTTGATGTGTAGTAACAAGCAGAGTCCCAGTGGTCAGTCCTGGAGCCAATTTTGGTCTACATCTTCATTAATGATCTGGAGGATGGAATGGATTGCACTCCCAGCAAGTTTGCAGATGACACTAAATTTGGAGTGGGGGAGGTGTAGATGGGATATAGACAACCTAGACAAATTAGAGGATTGGTCCAAAAGAAAGCTTGTGAGTTTCAAAAAGGACAAGTGCAAAGTCCTGAAGAATTCCGTGCACTACTGCTGACTGGAGATTGACTGGCTAGGCAGCAATTCTGCAGAAAAGAACCTGAAGTTTAGAGTGGACAAGAAGCTGCATATGAATCAACAGTGTGCCCTTATTGTCAAGAAGGCTAAGAACAGATCTTCTCCGAACAAGCCATTCATTCAAGCCTGTGTTCTCTCATTCCTCAGTAATATCTTCACCATGTGTTTATAGTGCTAGAACAGTGAGATCAGATGTGCTAGAATCTACCTCAACTTTCACGGGGTGGAACTCTCTGGGATAATGCATAGATCCTGTCAATTATGATGAAATGCACCCCTCTACCCCCTCCCTTTTCTCTGTATGGACCACATAAGACCATGGATGTAGTTATTCTTTAATAGTAATCTTTTGGTCCCAAGTCTTAAAGGTGTGATTCCTCAGGCACACTCTTTCTTCTCAGTTAAGAGATGGGAAACCATGTGCCCTTCTGTCAAAATAATATTTCTTTTCTCCTCTTCTGATTTGCTTTCATCTTCCAAATCTTAGCATTGTTCTCAGATCAAAGCAAGTTATCAGTTATAGATAAATTAGATCTGATTATTCTTCCTATTAATAGCCATTCTCCAGGGGTGTATTACTGTAACCCAGCAATGCTTTATACATATTGCCTCTACTGTCAAAAGTCCTTTTCATCAGGTCCTTTACCCTCTATATAGACCTTTCCACCACCACAATTGATTGGGGTAATTTGACAGTAGATTTCATGATGAAAATCCCAATCTGAGGCAATTTGCCTAAACTTGGTGCTGGAAAACTGTGGCCCATTATTGCTAAAGACCTCATCTGGAATTTCCATGTCTGGAAAGTATTCCTTTCAGCCCAGTGATCACTGAATTATTACCTTTCAGTGTGCAAATTTCTGGATACAGAGAATAATAATTGGTGACTATTAAGTAATCCTTAGAATCTCAGGTAAAGAAATCAGTGCCTACCTTCTCATAAGGTCTTTGTGGAACAGGATGGGGTCTCAGTGACTCTGTCTCTTGGCATGACTTGTATTTCAAGCATGAAAAGCAGTTCCTTTCCCCATTAGTGATGATGTCATTTATCCATGGCCAATATAGCACCTCTTGCACTTGTTCTTTGCACTTCTCAATTCCTAAATGACATTCATGGATCTTTTCAGAGGCTCAGTAAAATTATGCCCTTACTGCCCTTGAAAATCACCCTATCTATCACAGTTAGTTTATGTCTGCAGCAGTTCCAGTAGTCTCTTATACCTAGGCAGCAACTGTGTATGACTTCAGATAACCCTTTAATTATCAGTTCTTTAAGGATTCACAATGATTCATTTTTCTCCATCTCCTCTCTTATTTGTTGCAGTCTCCTGTTATTGGAATCGATAATTATATCTATCTATGTAAGCTTGCTCTACTGTCTTCTTCGGTTCCCAGGGCACTGCTGCTCTGGAAAGTGCATTTGCTGTGAACATAAATTTACCAGCAAATCATATTTCTACACATTTATCATCATTCTTTCAATACTTAAGGTACAGTCATTAAGCAGTTTGCTATGAAAACAGGGACTTGTGGTCAGTTTCAACTTCTGTTGTCCCTAAATATACTGATTGAATCTCTCACGGGCAAACAAGATTGCGAAAACCTCCTTCTCAATCCGTGACTATCTAACAAGGAGTCCTGTGGCACTTTTAAAGACTAACAAATTTATTTATCACATGAGCTTTCATGAGAGAAAATCCTGATTAATGAGATAAATAAATTTGTTAGTCTTTAAAATTGCTTGTTTGTTTTTTTTCTGAACTAAACTAATACCCTTTGGAACTTGTGCATATCTAATTTCTGTGTCAGTCAATGATTTGGATGCATATTCTGCTGGTTGCTAGCAATCCTCATTCTTTTATAAAATCACTATATCCAACCCAGATTGTGATGCATCTGCTGAAATATTAATAGGCCTTCCTGGTTCATAGAACTTCAATATTAATTCTAGTATCAGGTGTTATTTTAAACAGTCCAATGTTTCCTATTGTTCAGCACCCAACAACATTCATTTTTGTCCTCTATGCATTGCCTTAACAACACTACTTCAGCAGAAAGATAGGGTATGAATTTTCCAAGTTAATTAACCATTCCCAGGAACGTTGGACATCTTTCTTTGATTGGGGATGTGGCATCATTTCAGAAGCTGATATCTTTTTCTCATTAGGTTTTACACCTTCATGGGAAATAATGTCCCCAACAAAAGTCAGTTCTCTAAATCCTAAAATACATTTACCCCTGCTTAATTTGAGGTTTGCAGCTGTGGTTGCATCCTGGATTTTCTCATGTCAACGATCATGTTCCTCTTTCATTGAGTCCCAGTCGTTGTCATCCATGGAAGTGTCCAGATAGCTAATATGTTCCTAGACCACGTGTAAGGTTTTGTAGTATACCTCTGGTGCCGAAGCTATGCCAAATGATAAACCTAAAAATCTGTATCTTCCAAATGGAGTATTAAATTTTGAGCTTTCCTCACTAATTTTGGCTGCCCAAACCACAGGGATGCATCCAATTTATTGAAATAGTAAGCATTTTCAAACTGAACCATAATCTCTTCTCTGGTTGGCAGTTTGAAACGTTCTTTTTGAATAGCCCCATTGAGGTCTCCAGGATCTAAGCATTTGTGTATCTGGCTGGTGCTTTTCTCATGGTGACGAGGGACCCCACCTATTCCTTTGGCTCCACAATTTTTTGTACTAAATTCATTGCTTCCAGCCTTCCAAGCTCAGCCTTGAATTTATCCCGGAGTGAAAATGGCACCTTTTGACATGGATGAATAATTGAAGGCACCTGCTTGTTTATCCAGATTTTATGTTCATCTTGCAAGCAACCCAATCCCTGGAACAAGTCCTGAAAGAGTGTCTTATGGCTGTGTTCAGTATAATCTTGTAGTGAGAGCACTCTTTTTACCAGATTTTATTTCTCATATGCAGCCTGGCCCAAAACTGGTGTCATCTCCTATGGCAGTACAATGAAAGAGAGTCTGTATATGGTGCTTTAATGGTTAACACAAATGAAGCATCACCACTACTATGGTGTATTTGTTCCAGAATACCCAGTTACTTTTGTTTGTTGATCCTAGTTCAGGTTTTATTTTCAGTATCTCTTAATCTCATGCAGATAGAATATTAACCTGAGATCCTCTGTCCATTTTCAGGAGAATGATTGTTCCATTCACTGTCAGAGGCAGGATCCAGTCTCTCTCATCAGGCTTGTTTGATCCCAGTACATCTGTAAACCACTCCTCAACCATATTGGCTGCATCTACACTTGTAAATTAAGTCGACTTAAGCTTGCTTAAGTCGACTTAATTTACCCTGCGTCTACACAACAGTTTCCTTAAGTCCTTAAGGACACAATGGTTGTATTCCTTATGTCCCTAATGGCTCATCAGGTTACTCTCTGGGCCCATTGTACCTGACAGCTTCCTTAACATTAAGGACACAATGGTTGTAGACAGTTTCCACAGAATCACACCAGTTAAAGTATAGATATAACAACCATATTCCTAACTTCTAATACAAATACAATTCCTATACATGAACTATATAATCATTCCCAGCAAATTACTACCTTTCTATTGATACCAAACATGACATAGTTCCTATGGATTATAGCACATATGAGATATTAATAGAAAATAATATCATAAATGCTTCCCTAAATCTGGACAGCGTCACACCCTGTCCACATGCCCTGCCAGGGTCCCTGTCCCCCTTTGCCCCATTGTACACAAGGGGTGCCCCCCTGCCACTGTGGACCTGCCCAAGGTCCCCCTAGCCCCTAGAAGTCAACCTAGGCGTCCAGTGTGGACAGTCTAGGTCAACTTTGTAAGTTCCCCTTTAAATCGACTTTAATTTTAAGTGTAGATGCACTAAGTCGACTCAAAATTACAAGTGTAGACATAGCCATTGTCAGTAACTAAATGCACTTGACTTTTTGCCTTTGGGATTAGCAGCATGTTGCAAAATGATTGTTTCCCACAGTTATGACAGAATTTTCCATAGGCAGAACACTGGTTTGTGGCCTTGCTGTGATCCACACTTCTCCAGATGACCATCTAGGTTCAGTTTTTCCTTTAGCAGTGGTTGGCTCCATATTGTGATCTGAGCCAGTCTTGCTATATGCTGCTTTCCTTAATGCATGGATCGCATGGAAGGCCCCTTCTGGAGAATTCAGTTGTGTTTGTTGTTGTTTTAAACTGTTTTGGCAGCCCTGCCAACTTGGAGAGGTTTGTTCAAAGATAACTCCCCCTCCCGCAGCAGTCTCTGTTTTAACACATTGACCTGGTTTATACTGCAGGCACTTTTTGATGGCAGTCAAAGAGAAATATGCAAGTTACTAAAAACAACTTGAGAATCTCCCTTCAATTGTGTAACACCTACTCATTGTGGTGTCTTCAATATGCTGATGGGAAATGCCCTCCCATTGACTCAACAGTACACTATCTGAGGAGGTGGTCTTTATGGATTAACTTCCTGATTGACTGAACAAGTTTTCACAGACCCGTATACTCAATCAGGACGATTGATCAGACAGCAGTGAATTTTCCAGCGTCAGTGAATGCCTGACCTTTATCTTTAATGCCACAAATGAATCTGTCTGTGATCTGAGACTCGATCAAGCTACCAAAGTTACAGATTTTACTGAGTTCCCTTATTTCTGTGACATATCATTCAGTGGTATCAACTGTTTTTTGTATACATATAGAAAGATCTATGCCTCTCAAAAGTCACATTCCTTTTTGGCATGAAATATTATGCAATGTTCTTCAAATTTAGTCAGTATTATATTTAAAGTCATGCTTTCATAATCCTCAAATTTATTCTAAACATCCAGTGACTCCTCCCCAGGAACATGTTAAAATATTGATAATTTTAGGTTTTTGTCTTTATTCTTTGCCCCAATGGCAGACAAATACAACAAAAATTGCTGCTTAAACTTTACCCAGTTCTCTGAAACATAGCTTGACATTTGCAAAGTGGAAGGAGGTTTTAAAACATCCATTCTTAGAGCTATGTTTTCATTTACTTGCTGAAGGCTTCAAGGCATTCTCTTTTGTCTTCAAAGCACTGTCCTTTGTTTAGTTGTGTTTTCACTTATCCCTATTCTCTGTGCTTTCAGTTGCAAATGTAGGTGTTTTCCTCCAGACCCTTGCAGTTTCCAGACTTATTCACAACTTCTGACATCTTGTAAGGGTCTTGAGGGCTCATTAAAGAATAAACTATTGAATGAGTAAGGAATAGAACACTAATAACAGAGGCTATGTCTACACTTGTAAATTAGGTCAACTTAGCATGTCCACACTTAAATTTAAAGTTGAATTGGGGGGGACTTACAAAGTCGACCTAGAGTGTCCACACTGGATGCCTAGGTCGACTTCTAGGGGCTAGGGGGACCTTGGGCAGATCCACGGTGCCAGGGGGGCACCTCTTGCCCAGTGCTGGGAGGCTCAGCCTTTGCCACCCCCCCTGGCAGGGAGGGCAGTGGGGTAGTCCTGGAGTAGCCCTAAGTCAATTCAGGGCTACTCCAGGTCTACACTGGCTTAAGTCAACTTTAGGAAGTCAACTTAAGCCTAAAGTCGAACCAAAAGCAGGTTTAATAAAGTCGACTTAATTTTCATTGTCAACTTTATTTTCCTTAAGTCGACTTAAGCAGCTTGCTTAAGTCGATTTAAGGAAAGTGTAGTGTAGACGCAGATTAAGTTAAGTCGATTTAAGCAAGCTTAAGTCGACTTAATTTCTAAGTGTAGACGCACCCAGAGACAGGAATGATTTCCAGGTGTGCAGCTGAGAGCAGTCATTTTAGATCTGATGTAGGACATATCTGCCAACAGGTACATCCCTAGGGGGTAGCGGATCCCAGGGCCAATTGGCCTGGAGGCCAGGGAGGCCCCCCACCCTATCCCACGGTGGAGGGGGGGGGGAAGTGGGCCCACTCCGCCCCACCCCGCCCCTGGCAATCAAGACTACCCCAGCGGGAGGGTGGGGGATAGGTAGGGGTAGTGGGCTGAGCCTCGTATGTCTGTTCTTGATCGACGGGCTGTAGTTATATTTTCCGAGGTGTTAAACCATTAAGCAAGCAAACCACCTTGATTTTACCATAGAATAGTGTTTTTAGTAAACTTAATCCAAACCGCTTAAAACAGTCAGGTAAACTGAGACACTGAGGTAACATACTACCTAAATGCATCACCAAAAAGGCACACAACTTTCAAATATACATTATTAGAGATTTGACATAGGATTTGAACCCAGAATCCCTCTCTCTTGTGGTAGTAGAAAGCATTGTCATTAGAACAGTGGTTTTCAATCACTTTTTCTCAGGACCCAGTATAAAAAAAGTCATTTATGCTCACAATCCAACAATTACATCTTTTAGCAATGCATTCCAGTCATTTGGTGGTGGCAGCACGGGGTGTCATGATCCAGTACCTGCGGGTTTGTGACCCAGTACTGGGTCCCGATCCATAGTTTGAAAATCACTGCACTAGGACATGGCATTGGTTCCATATGTTATTAAAATTTTGTAATTTTAATTCTTCCTGCAGAGGAGATTAGGCACAAAGTACTCTAGATAAGATCCTCCCACCATAGCTGTCAATAAGAGTTTGGCCTTGACTTCAATTAGGCCAGGTTTTCACACTGTGTTTGTAATGCTGGTGGCATTATTAAGAACACAGGTTTCAAAGTAATTAATAAGCAATTTGATCATATGCACATTTTAGGACTCAATGACCCCCCAAATGCTTGAAAATCCTCGGTGAAAGCTAGACATGACCCTTTTAAAATTTCAAAACAGAATTTGCTGCTGCTATTCTCTTTAAATCAAACTGAGACAGAGGAAACAATACCACAACACTAAGGTTGAGTTGTAAAAAAAAACAATTTATTTTCAGATCAGATACCTGCTGCTTCCAATTTAGATATTGGATAAAACGATCTGAAATGAAAGCAGCAGACTGAAATGGAATGTTTTTCTCAGCTCCCCTAATTAGAATTCACTAGTTCAGTGCAGCTCTAGCCAGAACCACCTCCTCTTCTTTGGCTGACCATAGTGACCTACAAAACAGAAGTGTGAGTGTTGTCAAAGAATATCTTAGCCAGCAGATAAGACATGAAGACTTTGAAGAAACTGTGAACACCCTCTGGGGAGGAAATTAGACTTGTGAATTTAGGGGAAAAAAGGCATGCAAACAGTTTAAATAGGAACAGAAGACAGAGGTCAACAGGGATGTTTCCAACTGAAAATCACCTACTGTGGAAGAAATTAGTTTTGAACACCTAACACAAATCAACAGCATGTGTGAGGAAAAACTTTAAGTTATTCATCTTTGTCACAAAGTCCTAATATTTTCCCCTCAATCAAGCTGGGTAACTGGAAAAAATATAATCTTCATTCACACAGGAAAAAGTGCACACATTAATATTAATAGGCTCATATTGCAGAAGACCATTTGAGCAAAGAAAGTGACATTAATGGCTCTTTTGATACCTGGACCACTGACAAAAGTCTTCTAATCCTACACAGCACAGGTGTAGTGCAAAAGGTAAGAGACAAGGAGCAGAAAAATATTTACTCTTCTATTAAGTTATTGCCAGGTGGCACCATGCCTTCCTACTTAGTAACTTCTAAATAAGAAAAATATGAGTAAGCATCTCATTAGAATAATGTGAATTGTGATTAAACCCGTCTCACTCCATGTCCTGGTCCTTTTTTTAAAAAAAATATTTTTACCCCTGAGAGCATCCACAAAGTGCACATGTGACAAAGTTCGATTTATCATCATAGAAGGTGTCCTGCCTCTTTAATGCCGGAGGCCTGGAACTGGCCAAATCTGTCCAATTACTGCTGCTTGCCACACTTGGGATGGGGCATAGAGTTTATTATGGAACTAGCTGGGTATGGAGGAGCTAAGTCTTGTATAAAGAGCAACAGGAAATTGCAGAGAAGGGGGACGTGATCAGGGAGCGAGAAAATCAAAGTGAGGTGAGAGTGAAGCCTACAGAGAATGCTGGGGGAGGGTAGGCTATGAAAGGGTATTCTGACCCTTCAGGAGAAAAGCTTCAGGCAGAGAAGGCACAGGATATTCACAGTGGGAAATATGAATTAGGGACTTGATGGGGAATTTTGAGAACTTTCTTTTGGGAACTACTTTTATTATTTTAATAAATCCAGCCCCAAGGAGTGGTGAAGCTGACAGTTTGATTGAGGGAGCCCAGTAAAGTGGGGAAATTGAGGCAGGGCTGCTGCAGTGCCATGAGGGAACACTCAGGAGACAGCCAGCCTGTTCACAATTCTAAAAAGTTCCCGAAATGTTTTATAACAATAGCAATATATGACTTAGAATATTTCCTCACACATTCCTCTGACAGATACTGACCTTGAAAACTGCTCCTTATGAGCAGACTTCTTGTGACTTTGCACAGCAATTCACAAGATCAGGGCCATATTTTATACAGTACTTTGCTAATGGTGGTATAGTTTCACTTGTTTAGGTCTCAGATTTTTAGAAATAATGTTTTTTTGTTCATTCTCAGGTGTAAAAATAAAGAAATCTGTGTGATAGTCCAGGGCCATCGTTTGGGAGGGGCAGGGGGGATGAACGGGGTAATCGCCCCGAGCCCCACGGTTATGTGGACCCTGTGCTGCTCCCAGCAGGGCAGTGGGGGGCCCATGCGATGCCCCCCCCCAATGGCTGCCCTTTGCCCTGCTCCCTGATGCCTTAGTTTGGCAGCGAGCCAAAGGCAGTGGGGTGAGAGTACTTCACCCTGCCCCTGGGCTGGCCCTCCCCGCCCCCAGGGTGGAGTAGCCAGCCAACCCAGTGGCGGTGCAGTTCCCTGGGCTGGGACAGGCCTCTCTGCTCTGGGCCGGTCTGCCCAGCCAGCCCCACCAGTGGTGCGGCCATGGTTGGGGCCGGCTCCTGTCCTGGCAGTGACTGAGCCATGGCGGCAGCCGTAGGTTCCTGGCTGTGGCTGAGGTGCCAGTGGCCTCAGCTGGGGCCAGCTTCTGGCAGCAGCGGCCTGAGGACCGCATCCAGGACCAGCTCCCCTTCCCCAACCCCGGCCCAGATACCACCCTCCACTGCCCTGCGAGCCCCAATCCTCTTCTCCCAGTCAGAGCCACCCCTGTCAGATCTGAGCCCCCGATACCAGCCCGAGCATCTTTTCCCCTCGTGAGCCCCGGCCCAGTCCATCCACCTATCCCCCTTGGAGGTGGTCTTGATTGCCGCTGGGGTCCCCGGGGCTGAGCGGCCTGGCCCAACCTGCCCTTTCCCTCTCCACTGTGGGTTAGGGTGGGGGGCCTTGAAAGGCCAATTGGCCCTAGGGATGGCCCTGATGGTGTCCGGTTGCTGGTGAGTATTTGCTTCAGGTTGGGGGGGGCTGTCTGTAAACAAGGATTGGTCTGCCTCCCAGGGCTTAAGAGAGTGAGGGATCATCTTCTAGGATAGGTTGTACATCCTTAATGTTGTGTTGGAGAGATTTTAGCTGGGGGCTGTAGGTGATGGCCAGTGGTGTTCTGTTCTTTTCTTTGTTGGGTCTGTCCTGTAGTAGGTCACTTCTGGGTACCCATCTGGCTCTGTCAATTTGTTTCTTCGCTTCCCCAGGTGGGTACTACAGTTTTAAAAAATGTTTGATAGAGATCCTATAGTTTGAGGGATCTGAGCAAAATTTTAGGTTGTGTTATTCATCTGCATTAGAAGATATTCTTTTAAATAGCCAATCCATGGAATGGCCTCAGCAACAGACTCCTTGGGTAAACCAGCTAAATCCTACTAATGTGAAATAAGTAGCTTTAAATTCAGGAGGAGAAAAACAAAATGGTTTATTTCTGCAAGAGGACCAAATGGCACCGATATGCTTGTGTATTTACATATGTACATTATTGTTATCATTGTTCCTTATGGTATAAAAAGTAGAAGTTAAAGAGGATGTATATCTGAGAAGTGCAAAGAATGAGTAGACCAATTAACTAACAACAAACTGATAAAACCTCTCACATTCCTTATTATCACATTATTTATCACTGCAACGCTTTTTGTAAAGGAATTTTCACACAGCATCTCAGACTTTATTGGAAAATGCCTACAACCAGAGCCTTACCTAGTATAAATAGGTATAACTTCAATGAAGACATCAGCCTATACCAGCTGAGGATCTTACCATGGTGGTATGTTAACATACAGTGAATAATAAAAATATATAAAGAACAATCAACAAATATATGGAGGTTAAAGATGAAGTATGTGGAGAAGTTAAATGTGGTAAACAAAAGCTTGTTTTGGAAAAAAAATTGTGAAAGTGTTATAAATATCTGAAATTGCTAACTTTAAGAAACATATAACTTAATAGAAACAGACAGTGAGAAAAATATATTTACTGAGGATTAGTATTTGTATGCCAAGTTTTAGCCTACAGTGATTTTTTACTGATGAATTATAGTCTGAAAATAGTAATGGTAACAATTGAAATGGATTATGGATTTATGGTAATTTAATAGCATGTGAAAAGACACCACTGTAATAGTGTTTTTATTTGCATAATACTTCAATATATTTACTAAAATATTTTAAACATGTTCTAAATAAATGTTACAATCATACTTCATAGTAAGTCACTGTAAATTTTACTATTTTCAAATATTGTGTTGTATTTTAGACAGGGCCAGATTAATGCAGGGCTACAGGGGCTAAAGCCCTGGGCCTCTGCCTAGAGGGCCCCAGGCCTCCAGGTTCTACGGCGTTCTACCTAATACAGACCCCTCCCCTCCTCACTCCCCTGCTCAGTGCCGGCAGAGCTTGGAGAGCACTGGGAGGGTCCCTGCCTTGCTGGCGCTGAGGGAGGGGAGGTTGGTGGGGCCCTTGGGCCAGAGGCTGGGCTCCACATTCCCACCCTGCTCCTGGGCTGGCTTGTCCACTGCTGGGGGCAGGGTGGGCTGGTACCTGTTCACTCCACCTGGGGGGCAGGCCCAGCTAGTGCTCAATGTAGCCTTCCAGGACCTGTGGCTTTGGGGGCTACACTGGCAGCCACGCTGTGCACCAGCTGGCCCCATCCTGAGGCAGACTGGCCGGAGTGGGGCCTGGACTGGAGGGCCCTCTGCCCCCCCCCAGCCCCAAGCAATGGCCCACCCACAGGCTGCTACAGGGGGCCATGGTGAGGGGTAGCCAAGGGCTCTGAGGCTGGTTAATTTGACTCTGATTTTAGATTAAAACTGTGAGTTATTTTGCAGTACCTATGTTATTGCTTAACATGTATCATCTTTGTACTTGACACTGCAGCTTTTATCACCTAAAACAATTATTTTCTGCAG
>ML685895.1:602588-628092 GCA_007922175.1 Pelusios castaneus
CCTTCCTTTCTCTTTCCTTCCTTTTCTCTTCTTTGCCTTCCTTTCTCTTCCCTTCCTCTTCTCTTCTTTGCCTTCCTTTCTCTTCCCTTTCTCTTCTCTTCTTTGCCTTCCTTTCTCTTCCCTTCCTTTTCTCTTCTATTTAGTTTACCGGTACTATTTTGTTCAGAATATTTTTTTCTTGTTTTCCTGCTCTAAAAACTGGGTGCGTCTTATGGTCAGGTGCATCTTATGGTCCGAAAAATACGGTAGTTTAGCACCAGCAAAGCTTACTTTTGCTGAAGCAAAAAAGTAACATAGTGGCTCACAGTACTGGCAGACACAAAAAAGATATCACAAAACTTACCCAGCGTCCTAATTTGAGGATCCTACTAGGGCAAGTGCCCAGACTGAGATGGCTGTGTGTGTGTAATCTGTCAGAAATTTAAGTGCCTGGGGGATTTTAAAGGTGCAAAATTGTGATTTTCTAGAGTCCCTGAGAACCTATAGAGTTAGGCAGTAGCTGAGTGGATTAAACCCCCAAATTTTCAGGATCAGCATATCAATTTAATCCTTGGTCTCTGATAAAAGGTATGAACAAACAAGATGGTGTCTTTTTGGATTCTGACATAAATCTAATACGAATTCAGCTGAGTTCAATTTCACTTATTAACCACAGAATAGCTGTCAGAGAGGAACGACATTCAATCACTACTAAGCTGAGCCACATATGGGTTTGTCAACACAGGAACATTTAGGAGTATTAATTTGAGTTAACTTTCAAAGAACATTTGTTAAACTGCATTAAAACTCCATGTGGATGATATTATTCTAGGATGATATTATTATGAAAGTGAACTTAATTCAATTTCATGGAATTCACTTAAATCCTAAATAACACAAACACAAGATTTAATGCAATTTTACTAATCCACTTTAAATTTACATCTTTAGTTAGTTCGAATTAATTTTCCTGAGTGTTCCTGTCTAATGACTTGAACAAGAAAAAGTTGTTAGCCCATTCCCAGTTCCCATTGACCCATTACTTCTAACTAACTGATCTGTACAGGAGATGTCTCTGTGATCCTTTGGATGTATTTTTAAAATCAAATATTTCAAAGCTTTTTCTTATACATTTACTAAGCTTTAAAGCTGTTTCTTTTCTCTGCACCTACCATATGTACACTTCAAGCCTAGAGAAATATTAATACTTGTCACACAATTGGGGACAAACTGAAATGTCATTTTGCAGTGTTGGAAAGTTAGAAGGAAGGTCATATTTTGTGATAGAATGTCATCTAAATAAATGGGAAAAAAAAAGAATTTAAATACCCGTGATATTTTTATGAGTGCATCCACATATGGCACTGGGAAGTGCCTACAGAATTTTTTCTATTGCTATAAAGCTGGAGGTTGAGGGGGTTTCCATGCAGTTCCTGCTTGTTTCCTCTAAATCTATAACTCTGTTTATGACTGATGAAGATTTCTGTCCCACGCTCCCTTGCACATCATTGGGAAAACATGAGTTGTTAGCCAACTCAATTTGAGAAATCGTACAAATGAATATAATTACAAATCTCCTGATGTACATATTATGCTGCTGCTGTTTTATTTGCTCTTAGGGAGGCAAGATAAAACTCAACAAAAACACTTCAGAATTATCATGCTCCCCATCCTATCCAGTATTAGAAATAATGAGAAATATGGTTTGGGCTTGCCCACCTCCACACACCTATCTCATCTGAGTACTTGGAATAAGGTATGATGAGGGAGTGTTCATAATTTACAAATTAAGTCGACTTAAACTTGCTTAAATTGACTTAATTTAATCTGCGTCTACACTATATTTTCCTTAAATCGACTTAAGCTGTTGCTTAAGTCGACTTAAGGAAAATTAAAGTCGACTTTATAAAACCTAGTATAAAGTCGACTTTACTGCCTAAATCAACTTTATTAAGTTGACTTAGCCAGTGTAGATGCAGATTAGCCCTAAATCGACTTTAAGTCGACTTAAAGGGCTTCAGGACTCCCCCACTGCCCTCCCTGCCAGGGTGGCTGGAACAGCCAGAGCCTGGTGTGCCCCCCCACAGGGCAGCGCAGAGCCCTGCCCACCCTGCTCCTATGCCCTGCCAGTGTCCCTGTCCTGCTCAGCCCCCATTCTACCCAGGTACAATGGGGCAAATGCTGAGCCCCCTGGCACTTGGCAAGTGGTGCCCCCCCCTGCCAATGTAGACCAGTCCCAGATCCACCTAGCTGCTACAAGTCAACTTAGGCGTCCAGTGTGGATGCTCTAAGTCGATTTGGCAGGGTCCCCTTTAAATCGACTTAATTTTTGAGTGTAGACATGCTAAGTCAACTTATTTGTCCAAGTGTAGACATAGCCTTCAGGATAACATAATCCATTGTATTTTAATGGATATATAATATTACAAGTAAGACACAAAAAGTAATTCTTCCTCTCTGTTCACCAGTGATAAAACTTCAGCAGAAGTAATGTGTTCAGTTCTAGGCACTATACTTTAGGAAAGATGTGGACAAATTGGAGAAAGCCTGGAGGAGAACAATAAAAATAACTGGAAGCCTAGAAAACATGATCTATTACTAAAGAATTTGTTTAGATTTGTTTAGTCTGTAGAAGAGATGACTGAAGAGGGACATGAGAACAGTCTTCAAGTACATAAAAGGTAGTTATATATTTTTCCTTGATTGCTGAGGACAGGACGAGAGGTAATGGGCTTAATTTGCAACGAGGAGGATTTAGGGTAGATATTAGGGAAAACTTCCTAACTGTAAGGGTAATGAAGCACTGGAACAAATTACCTAGGGAGATTGTAGAGTCTCAGTCATTGGAGGTTTTTCAGAACAGGTTAGACAAATACCTCTCAGGGATGGCCTAATACTTAGTCCTGCCTCAATGCAGGGGATGGCTAGGTGATCTATCAAGTCCCTTCCAGTCCAACATGTCTATGATTCTATGATTTTAACACTACAAAATTCAGTGTGTTATCACTTCTGCTTTTTGGTTGTAATGTAAGGTGCATAATTTAGTACTCTGTCATGAGAAACTGGAGCACTTTCTGATCTCACACATAAATCAGGAGTGAAATCTGTGAAGTTGCAGTAGTATAATCTGGAGTAAATGAGAAAATAATCAGACCCCATTGCTGGCATTTATTAAATTCTTAAACCTATTTCCCAGTATTATTGGTCACTGACCCGTGTTTTGTTGGTCTGCCACAAATGCTTTAAGACTTAATCTAGTCAGAAATTTTCCAGCCAAATTTATAAAGTAAATGCTTTTATGTTCCTCCCAGTTTTTTATGACCAGTAATCAGCCTGCTAATAAATCTGTTCATAAAATACAGACTGAACAGAGATCTATTATTTCATTACTCTCTAGAAAATATTTAATGAGAAAAGGAAAAGAAAGGGTGAGCTAGCTTTATAATTTCTTTGCCTCATGCACAATTCAGCATTTAATATGACCAAGACTCTTCTGTTGTTGCCTCATAAAAATAAGCTTGATGAAATGCTTAGTATTTTTAGGGCCAACTCTGCCCTTTCTGACCCCTATATAACTTGTATTATATTATCATGAAGTCTAAATAAAAAGTGACAGCAGACACAGATATCACACAATCGGTATTCTTCACTCAGAGAAATCCAGAAAACTTGTCACATGAAGAGAAAGTGACAAAATTGGGTATAAATTGTGAAGTAAACTGACTCTTTAAGAAGTAGTAAGAAAGAATTAAATAGTAAGCTTTCAGATTGTGGAACAGCTTTCATTTATATAAGCTACCCTAATGCAAAATAGTGCTGCCACTGAGTTCTTGTGAGTAAACACCATTGTGCAATCTTTCTCTAAAGAGAACAACATTTGAATTAATCATGTGCAAAGTCTTACATGGTGTATAAATCTGAAGCCCCAGTCCTGCAATGAGGGGGGGGATTGCTGAGCCTTCTTGGAGTCCAGCTGAAATCAATGGGATTCCATGCAGGCATTGTAATTTGCCCCCCCAAACAATAAGTTAAGGGATTGGCTCACACTTAACTAAAATTTTGAAAAAGGTAAAGGCTCATAATTACATAATAAATTTCTTTTTTTTTAATGATTTTAATGATGACTTGTTTTAAAAAGTGTATAGCTGCCACTTTCCTTTTAACTAAGTGATATTAATGAAATTCCCACAAAATACTCTATTATTTCTTATTAATGATATCACAAAGAATATTATATCTATGCCGGATGTAAATGTAGTTCTGAACAGTGCTTTCCAGGTTTAAGTGCCACATGGGACAAAGCTCTCACTATTTCCCTTTGGTGATCATTCTGAAGAATAATGGATCTCAACTCATCAAATGTTTCCTCCTATTCAGTCCAAACTGTCCTTTTCTCAGTTTCAAGTCTTTACCCTTGGGCCTATCCAAAATAATTCCTCACTTTCAACTTTGGTTCAACACGCACATTGCTTTATTCCTTTTACTTATCATTTATTCAAGATATAGGGCCTGATGGTGAGAGACACTGACAATGAATCTCAGTACATTTCTCATTAGGTGCTCAGCACCTCACAATACCTCATCCAGTGCTCTATATGCCCCAATAAAACTATGTGGTTGAAACCAAACAATCACTATGCTCTCTAATGAACTCATGCAGGAAAACGATAAAAGAGAATAATGGCCTATCACTAGTGGTGAGCACTTTTCACAAAGTGATCACTCTCTATCTGACATTGTATCTTGAATAGCCTTTTTGAATATGTGCTAACCATTTATACTTACACTAAACTATCTGTTTGAATTTGTTTTCAGCTATAACACTCTCAGTACCTCTCTCTGACCTGAATAAGAGCTCTGGGTAGATTGAAAGCTTGTGTCTCTGTCCCTCACCAACAGAAGTTGTCCAATAAAAGATATGACCTAACCTACCTTGTCACACCAAAATGAGGACATTTAAAATGACCAGTAAAAAGAGAAACTTTGGAATGTAAAGACTGTGTTGTTGGAAACATAGCCCCACAGGCAAACTCTTCAGATTATCCTTATTGAAGTGGCATATTATGAGGTAGGAATGCAAACTATAGTCATTAAAAAAAGGTACAACAACTAACGGTCTTTCTCAAGAGTTTCATAGAATCATAGAATCATAGAATCATAGGGTTGGAAGGGACCTCACGAGGTCATCTAGTCCAACCCCCTGCTAAAAAGCAGGACCACTCTCCCCAGCCAGAGTTTTGTCTAACCGAGCCTTAAAAATCTCCAAAGATGAAGATTCTACCAATTCCCTAGATAGCCCATTCCAATGCTTCACCACCCTTCTAGTGAGAAAGTTTTTCCTAATATCCAACCTTGACCTCCCCAGCTGTAATTTGAAACCATTGCTCCTTGTTCTGTCCTCTGTTACCCTCGAGAACAGCCTAGCTCCCTCCTCTTTCGAGCAACCCTTCAAGTAGTTGAAGGTTGCTATCAAATCTCCCCTCAGTCTTCTCTTCTGTAGACTAAATAAGCCTAGTTCCTTCAGTCTCTCCTCATAAGTCATGTGCCCCAGCCCCCTAATCATTTTTGTTGCCCTCCGCTGGACTCTTTCTAATTTGTCCACATCCTTTCTGTAGTGGGGAGCCCAAAACTGGACACAGTACTCCAGATGCGGCCTGACCAGTGTCGAATAGAGGGGAATTATCACATCCCTCGATCTGCTGGCAATACTCCTACTGATGCAGCCTAATATGCCATTGGCCTTTTTGGCAACAAGGGCACACTGTTGGCTCATATTCATCTTCCCGTCCACCATAACTCCCAGGTCCTTTTCTACAGCGCTGCTACTTAGCTGATCGGTCCCCAGCCTGTAGCAGTGCATGGGATTTTTCCGTCCTAAGTGCAGGACTTTGCACTTGTCTTTGTTGAACCTCATGAGGTTTCTTTCGGCCCAGTGTTCCAATTTGTCCAAGTCTCTCTGGATCCTGTCCCTGCCCTCCAGAGTATCTACCATTCCCCCCAACTTGGTGTCATCCGCAAACTTACTAAGCACGCAGTCTATTCCATCATCAAGATCATTAATGAAGATGTTGAATAGAACCGGCCCCAGGACCGACCAATGGGGCACTCCACTCGTTACCGGTTGCCAACCAGACATCGAGCCATTGATTCCTAGCCGCTGAGCCCGTTGATCTAACCAGTTTTCGATCCACCTTACGGTCCACTCGTCCAACCCATACTTCCTTAACTTGCCAACGAGAATGCTGTGGGAAACCGTATCAAAAGCCTTGCTAAAGTCAAGGTATATCACATCAACGGCTCTTCCCGCATCCACAAATCCAGTCATCTCATCATAGAAGGAAATCAGGTTGGTCAGGCACGATTTGCCCTTGGTGAATCCATGTTGACTGTTCCTGATCACTCTATTGTCCTCCAAGTGTTTCAGGATGGATTCCTTGAGGACCTGCTCCATGATTTTCCCAGGGATTGAGGTGAGGCTGACCGGTCTGTAGTTCCCTGGATCCTCCTTTTTCCCTTTCTTAAAGATAGGTACTATATTTGCCTTTTTCCAATCCTCCGGGACCACCCCCGTTCGCCACGAGTTCTCAAAGATAATGGCCAGCGGCTCTGCAATCACTTCCCCCAACTCCTTCAGCACCCTCGGATGCAGTTCATCCGGCCCCATGGACTTGTGCACATCCAATTTCATTAAGTGTTCCCTAACCTGACTTTCCATCACTGAGGGCCACTCTTCTCTCCAGTCCGCGTTACCCCGTGTAGTAGCCTGGGAGCTGGCCCGCCCTGTGAAGACTGAAGTAAAAAAAGCATTGAGTACTTCAGCCTTTTCCGCATCATCCTCCACGAGGATGCCTGCCCCATTCAGTAAGGGACCTACACCACCTCTGATCCTTTTCTTGTTGCTGATATACTTATAGAACCCCTTTCTGTTATCCTTCACATCTCTTGCTAGCTGCAACTCCAATTGTCCTTTGGCCTTTCTGATTTGATCCCTGCAGTCCCGAGCAATATCTTTATACGCCTCCCTTGTCATCTGTCCAAGCTTCCACTTCTTGTAAGCTTCCCTTTTATGTTTCAGCTCCCCGCAGAGTTCCCTGCTAAGCCACGCTGGTCGCCGTCCACATTTGCTGTTCTTTCTGCACATCGGAATGTTATCTTCCTGTGCCTTTAACAGGGTTTCTTTAAAATACAGCCAGCTGTCTTGGACACCTTTCCCCTTCAGATCAGCTTCCCATTGGACCCTGCCCATCAGCTCCCTAAGGGAGCCAAAATCTGCTTTTCTGAAGTCCAGGGTGTGTGTTCTGCTTCTTTCCTTCCTTCCATTGATCAGGATCCTGAACTCTACTATCTCATGGTCGCTGCTGCCCAGGTTGCCATTTACTTCTACTTCCCCAATCAATTCTTCTCTATTTGTGAGCAATAGGTCTAGAGGTGCAAGGCCCCTAGTTGGTTCCTCCAGCATTTGTACTAGGAAGTTGTCTTCAATATTCTCCAAAAACTTCCTGGATTGCCTGTGCACTGCTGTATTATCTTCCCAGCAGACATCAGGATAATTGAAGTCCCCCATAAGAACCAGGGCCTGCGACGATCTGGAAACTTCTGTTAGTTGTCCATAGAACGCCTCATCCACCTCCTCTTTCTGGTCTGGTGGTCTGTAGCAGACACCCATCACAACATCCCCCTTGTTGCATTCTCCCCTAAACTTAACCCACAAGCTTTCAACCATCTTGTTTCCACTTTCATAGTGGAGCTCCGAGCAGTCATACAGCTCTTTTACATATAAAGCTACTCCTCCCCCCCTTTTTCCCTGCCTGTCCTTCCTGAACAATTTATATCCATCCATGGCAGTGCTCCAGTCATGCAAGTTATCCCACCACGTTTCTGTTATTCCAATTATATCATAGTTCCTTGTCTGTGCCAGTACTACCAATTCTTCCTGCTTGTTTCCCAGGCTCCTCGCATTTGTGTACAGGCACCTAAGATACCGGGCCCATTGCCCTACTTTGCCCTGTCGATTCTCCCTCCTGTCACATCTTCCCCCTTGCAATTTCTCCCAGTGTCCTCCTTCCCCACTCGCCTGAGGTATTATGACTTTATCAAGAAATAAACAATTATTTGACCCCAGCCCCCAGTTCCAACTACCCTCTCTTTTATTCCTGCTGTTACAGCCCCAGCATCCCCCAAGTTCCATCCCTTCCCCCAGGTTTCCCTCAGTTTCACTTACCTGTGGGTCTTGGTCATCTTCCCCCTTCGGACCTAGTTTAAAGCCCTCCTTACCAGGTTAGCCAGTCTGCTTCCAAATATGCTCTTTCCCTTCCTGGATAGGTGGAGTCCGTCTCTGCCTAGCAGTCCTTCTTCCTGAAACAGCACCCCATGGTCGAGGAAGCCAAAGCCCTCCTGGTAACACCATCTCCGCAGCCAGGCATTCACCTCCAGGATGCATCTGTCTCTGCTCGGGCCCCTACCCTTGACCGGAAGGATCGAGGAGAACACCACCTGTGCACCGAACTCCTTCACCCGTGCTCCCAGAGCCCTGTAGTCACCTTTGATCTGCAGAGGGTCACCTCTCGCAGTATCATTGGTTCCCACATGGATGAGTAGCATGGGGTAGTAGTCAGAGGGACGGATGATTCTCGACAATCCTTCCGTAACGTCTCGGATACGGGCGCCTGGCAGGCAGCATACCTCCCGAGAAGCCTTATCTGGGCGACAGATGGGTGCCTCCGTCCCCCTCAGAAGAGAGTCCCCAACCACCACAACCCGACGTTTTCTCCTGGGTGTGATGGTTGTGATCCTCCCAACCTCGGGGGTGCACGGCTTCTCCTCTTCCATATCATCTCCCGTCTGTAGTGCTGCGTAGCGGTTCTTTACCACAACGGAGGGTGGGATGGGATTAGGGGTGGAGCACTGTCTGCTGCCAGAAGTAACCAGCTGCCAGTGTCCACCCTCTGCTTGAGCCATCCCATCCTTCTCCGAGGGTGTGGCAGCAGTCCTTTGCCTCTGGATAGTTTCCTCATCCTTGCATGTTTCCTCATGAATGCTATCCAGGAACTTCTCCAGGGCATGGATACTCCTGAGCCTGGCCACCTCCTCCTGTAACTCCCCCACCTGCTTCCTGAGAGATTCCACCAGGAGACACCTGTCACATTGAATGATCTCCCCAGCCTCACCATCTGAGAGTGGGAAATGCAGGCCACAGTCCTTGCAAGTCCACGCCAGGATCTGGGTAGAGATATCCATGGTCAGTATGTCTGTCTGGATACAGTTTGTTCAATATTACATTACGATGGACTACTGTACATATTTGCAGAGTACAAATTGAATGACATTCCATTGATTTTAGATAGTATGTCAATGTGCTTGGCATACAATTTTCTTCATGGGAGCACTGCAGCAGTAAAATATAAATAGGCCAGGCAAAATTATATCTTTTTTTCCCCTAATATTGATTATTCATATTGATTTTTATTTTTATGGTATATTGAATGTTATTTATTTTTATTTTTACAGTTGTGGGAAATTAAGTGGAGGTAAAGTTGGGATTAGGGTTAGGGCACTGCTGACAACAGGGCTGCAGAGAACTGAGGGACTCAAGACATAAGGACACTCAGTGTGAGGGATGCCCAGCCAGAGCTGGGAGGAAGATGACGAGAAGCCCTTGGCCACAGGAAAGGTCACCCTATTGCTGAATGGCTCAGTCTCTCCTATGACTGTGGTTCATTCTTCTTTTGGCCCTGGCTGACAGTTTCTCCTGTGCCCCACCAGGATCACAGCCTTTCCCACACCCTGCACCTGCAGGGATCAGGCATCGCTGGCTCTGTGGAAGCACAGGGGGTGCGTCTACACTTACAAGTTAGGTTGACTTAAGGATGCTTAAGTTGACCTAAACTACTCCACGTCCACACTGGGCTTTCCTTAAGTCGACTTAAGGAAAAGTTAAGTCGATTTAATAACACCTCGTTTAAGGTCGAGTTAAGCCAGTGTGGACGGGGATTAACCTAAGTGGTAAGTTGACTTAATAAGGTTGAAAAGGGGCTATGTCTACACTAGAAAAGTTAAGTCAACTTTTGTTAAGTCGCTTAATAAGGTCGACTTTAAGTCAACTTAAAATCAACCTTATTAAGTCGACCTAATAAAGTCAACATAACTTTTCTAGTGTAGACATAGCCAGGGAGCCTTCTGTAGTTCCCCTGCCATCGTGGGGTGAGGAAGCAGATCCGTAGTAGAGGTTTCCTTGCAGTGGCACACAGGTAGTGACACCTGGTCCCTGTAGGCACAGGAGGGAGGCTGTACTCCTCTGACTATAACTAATCAATTCTTTTTGTTAATTTTAGTGTCAGCTGAAATCAACATTGACCAACATTTATCACTTGAACTTCAATCTTGCCAAGCCTACATATAAAGCAGGAAGGTAGGTGATCTAGTGGGCAGATTCTCCTTTTGCTTAAACCATGAGCAGCTTAAATTAAAATCAATGCAGACCTAGTAGTGTAAAGCCAGTGTGAGTCAGAGGAGAATACAGTCGCCTCCTTGCTTGTTCAGAATCACTCTGAAATTATCAAAAGAAACCAAAGAAGCAGCTGCAAAAGGATGCTCAGCAAAAAGAGCCCAATTCTATTCAAAGAATTAATGCTGAGGAACTGAACCATGCTGTTACAGGACCCTGGCTACAACCTATAGCTCAGACCCTAAGGTTCGATGCTCAGAACCTAAGGTTTGATCAGTTCAGTAGGCACAACAACGGGAAACAAGATAAAAGCAAACTGCATTTATTAAAAATACAGACTAGAAAGCAAAGAAATAGGAAATCACCAAGGCTTACACCCCTTCAGCAGACGGGAACCCCAGTTAAACAACTGCAGGCGTGGAACGTGGGGAGCGATAACTCGTGGCAGCGAACATAGCTGTTGCTCTGACAAAGAGGTTCCAAATTTGGGGGGAGGGGAGGGGCTTAGCCAGGTTCTTATACTTTTTGAGCTTCTTAAGTGGGTAAAAGGCATGCGCATCTGGTGTTTTTCCACACTTATTTACAACATTGCTTTGCCCCGGTCTTGTTGTTTTACAGAGCTTGCAAGTTATGTCTGCTACTTAGTGGGAGCAAGGTACATCCCTGGTCAGTACCAACTCTGTTTTGCTTACACACAAAGTTAACTTTTGGTCGGATCTAATTAAGGGCCGACACCACCTACTAAAGCTTATCGCTTCATAAGGTCTTCCGTTGGGTACTACACATGGGATTTTGCCCAAAGGACTGCTGTGTAATTAACATTCAGTTACTACAGTGATGAGGGCAGTATAAGAACTCATGTAGAACAGAAATAAAATCATACTTACAGTTTGATAAACTTAAGCTACATTTTCTCAGATGGATTTGTGTCAACTCCCATGTTCTGGGACTAGCTTCTCACCTAGCTGATATCTGTACATTTCTCACCTAGCTGATATCTGTACATCAATCTTCTAAATAAGGGCACAACATATTATTTCATACTTATATCCCACAACAGAGTCCTGTGGCACTTTTAAAGATTAACAGATTTATTTATCGCATGAGCTTTCGTGGGAGAAGATCCCACTTCGTCAGACGCTTTGAAGATAGGAAAGTTACATACACTCCCCTGCATTTAATTTCCTCCCACTCTGTAACTTTCCTATCTTCAAAGCGTCTGACGAAGTGGGATCTTCTCCCACGAAAGCTCATGCGATAAATAAATCTGTTAGTCTTTAAAAGTGCCACAGGACTCTGTTGTCTTTCTACAATAGACTAACACGGCTACCCCTTTGGAATTTATATCCCACAGAGAGTGAAAATCTCTGATGAAAGTTGAAGGGATCCAGTATAAATCAGGAGTAACCAAGTGTTAGTCACTGGCATGAATTGGATCAGAATCAGGCCCAATTACCTTTTAGTAGGGATGGATGAACCCAGAGAATATTTGGATTCTATTGTCAAATTTAAACTAAACAGGTTCCAAAGGGGGTAGCCATGTTCGGCTAGTTCAGCAAAACAAACAAGGAGTCCTGTGGCACTTTTAAAGACTAACAAATTTATTTATCACATGAGCTTTCGTGGGAGAAAATCTCACTTTGTAAGATGCTTTGAAGATGGGGAACTTACAGGATGGGGGGGGAAGATAAATGCAGGGCAGTGTAAGTCATAGACTCAGGTAAGACTGTAACAGCAAATCAAACTGAAAACTAAACCAACTAACCAGGAGGACCAACACTCTCCCCCTTACTGTGATCAGAAGAAATCTATGAATCCATCATCACTAACCTTGGAGGACCTAGTCTGTCTTCTCTTTCCCACCTAGAAATGGACAACTCCTAGAGCCAGAACCTCCATCAGTATGAACTGTTGCAGGTCTCTGGACTATATGGGGTCAAGTTTACTCCAGTCTAAGAATTCCATAACATTAGTACTCAATACTACTTTTCAAATCAAGTGTTATTAAATGTAAGCTTTGGTGCATCTCTTCCTTATGACGTTATTATGCCATATTTGTCAGGATTCATGATATTATGAGCAATATTTTCATTTCCATTACTTCTGGGAAATCAAGTAGATGCCCAGATGTGACAGATTTTTTCCCAACTGCCACAATCTGGTGCCACAGTGGTGCTAAAATCATGCAAATTATGAGTCATCAACATACAAACCTTCAGAGCATGCTAATCTCGTGCAGTAACAATACCAAGGCCATTATTAAAGGGCTTAAAACACTTCCTTGTATCTGGATGAGTAGTCAAACTTTTTCTGAGGTTCCTTTGTGTTAGCGAGTTGTTTCACAAAAGGAAAGTTAATAACAATGCCACCTTTCAAAACTATACAGTCCAAGATGAGCAGTTTTGCATTAGCAGGTTTCCATGGAGAAAGCCCAATGGGCTGAGACTGGAAAAATACAGGACTGCCTTAAGTAGAAAGGGGTGAAAGACAAAGAGATGTTTGCTGGTTGCAGATCAGCGGTGCCTTAGCTGAGATTTCTGCAAGACGGAGTTGCCTTTATGATTTTTTGTGATGTTAACAGAACGAACACTTGTGTTCATTTTGTAAATAAACAAATTACACTAGAGCATATCCTCATTTTGTCACCAATTCCTCCTTCAGTGGGAAACCAAAACAAGAGAGAGGAAGCCAGCTGCTCTGAAAGCAAAGATTCACAACTCACTCCACCTGCTCTAAGCTCTCTCTCTCCACACTTACTACTGAAAACAGTTCACAGACTTTACTACACCTCGCCTCTTAAGTGATATCACTGAATTACAACACAACCCTCAATATACCACAGGGGAAAAAATAAACTTTTCTAACCTAACTTCACAATATTTGGGTTCTTGTCAGTAGGCCTGGATGTAGCTTGTTTAGACTTCTGTCTAAACTATTCATTCAAAAACAGTTCCAAGGCTAACATAGATGTACCCTCAGTAAATACAACACCACCAAGTGTCTGCACCAAATTTTTGATCCAGCCATTATGGGAAATATTAGCAATAAAGAATTCAGAAATTTAAAAAAAAATCCAGCTGGATAGGAAACTATCATAAAGCCTTTGTGTCTAATGCTTACTTCAAATCTTGGGTTTCATATTTATAATCTGAACCACCTGATCACATTTCTGCTGATGTGCTGTACCAATGAGAGTAGCCATACAATCAGAAAGAACACAGCATTTTTCCTGCCCAACTTGACATTCTGGACAGTGCTATTGTATATAGGTAAATAACTATTTTTATTTATTTATTTATTTATTGGTTTGGTGGTAATTCTAAGAAAGAAATTTAAAAATTGATTTTGGTTCAATTGAATCAAATTTATTTAAAATTTGATGGAATATTTAGTGAATTGAAAAAAAATCTGTTTTGGATCTTTTACAGACTGGAGATTCAAAGCTTGTCCCAGTTAAGCGCCATCAACACTGGGCTAAAAGTTATAAGGAGAGATGAAAGGGGTGTCTGCAGCAGCAGCACTTCCACCTCTATCTCCTTGGCTACTTTGTAAATGTTCAAAACTATTCATGTCAAATTCATTAATAGTTTCAGTGCAGCCACAATTGCCTTTTTCAACAAATAAATTATTAGTCCAAAACATTTTACCCATCTCTATAGCAATGGCACTGTTGACCACATCTCTTCTCTCCAGCTTCCATCCTCCCATATATACATACCCACTAAGGCAAGGTGCATTTCAGTTGTGGCTGATTTTATTCCCATACTACATCAACTTTCTAAAGCACTTGAAAACGTTCAGGATGAAAGGAGATGTATACTTGAAACATTTCTATATTTTCTTATCTTTATGTAATATTATTTTAGGGTACAGTTGGGAAGTGGTTTGAATACCATGGGATAATCCAAAAAAAAGCAATATATGTAAATCAGTCACTAGGCTAGTTGATGCAAAACAATAATATAGCATAATTAGTTTCTAAGTTAAATTGATTCAATAAATAGATTTCAAATCTTTAATATGACATTGTTTATAAAAAAGACCCTTTTTTGTAAAAATACAAAAAATCCAATATAATATGTTCATTACCAGAGCTAAAATTTTGTTTTGCTTTTCCACATGCTTGATGGTATTTCTTGTACTCTTTAATGTTTCCATTTTTATCTGATCCATCATATTAACAACCTAATGGGCCTAAACAAGAGAAGAACTATATGACAACAGAGACAACTGTGACAAATAATAGAGGATTTGACCAGAGATACAGGATTATATGCACACTTGTAAAGTAAGCCACAATACATACAAAGCAGGGGAAAGTTACTCTTAAAATGCTTTTAGGTAGAGCACAATGGACAAAGAGAAAGTTAGCTTATTCATTAAAGAAAGCTATTATCCTAACAATATAATTATAACATTCTTCCAACTAAAAAAAAAATATTTATATTACTTCATTTTTACTTTCTAATCATGTGAATGTGACATAATTATCTTTTCAAAAGAAAAAAACCCATTAATCCAGCCAATAGTTCTCCACCAAGTTGTTTTTGTATGTTAAAATATAGAGACACTGTTAAAATATCTTTCTTGGTGAGGCTTTGTAAAATGTTAAAGAGAAGACCATGTTATTTGCTAGAACATATTCTCGTGATCAGAATTTTATTTTGCTTGCTATTTTACTTAAACTGTGGAATGTTTTGTTCTCACTCCCAAAGAGTGCAGTGAATAAAATGTCCTCATTATTAGAAATATTAGGATTAATGTTCACCTTACTGTTGTTTTTTTCCTCTTTTTTAGTATTATGTTTGTAGCTGATATATACATGCAGTGGGAAACAGGTTAAAAATTAGGTATCACCCATTGTTTTTAATTGTATTTCCGCTCTCTCTCTGTGCTTTGTGTTTACTTGTTCCAATTTATGGCCAATTTCATATATGACTATTGCAAGCACTTTAAATGAATGAAAGTATTGTTACTTTTATTTGCTAAATAAATATTCCATGTTCTTCATAATATCTGTGAGGCAAAGGGGTAGGGCACTGAGGCAGATAGATTGGCAACCAGAAACCAGGACAGTTAAGAAGAGCCCAGCAAGGAGTTTTGCATCTTCAGGAGGCTTTGAGAATCCATTTCAGTTATCAGCCACAGTAATGTGTGCCACTTACCTGAGTTGTGCTTTCCCATATCATTCCCTCTGGTGCATCAGTTTCCTTGATCCTCTGTTTCCACCCACTCTAACCCCCCATAAAGAATATTTTATTCATAAAACGTTGACTTTTATTGCATACACCTAAAGGAACTGAAAGACCAGGAAAGTAATTTAACCAGCGGCAAACAGTGTGAAAATATGGGAAGGGGAGAAACCAAGTCAGCTTCTCTGACCATTAAAAATCTTTGTATGGCTGTCTTTTGTTCTTAGTACCCTCCCTCACTGTTGAGTGGAAGGGTTACTGCCTGTCCCACATCTCCTGGAATGTTTGGAGCAGAGATTGGGAATAAAGCAATGTTTGTTCTGAAGGGGTTGTAGAGGGTATCTAGTCTCAAGCTGCTTTTCTTGAAGCTCCACCAGACACCTCAACGTGTCTGATTGCTCCTTCATAATCCAGAGTTTCTTATCCTCAAGCTCCTGGGATGCTTTTCCACTCTCTAAGTGTATTTTTTTCAAACAATGAAATCCTCCAGACTCTTAGCTCTGGCCCAGAGGTGTTCATTATCTCATTAAACATGTCATCACACAATCTCTTTTTCCTTCTTTTCTATGAAAGCCTCTCTGCTGGTGTGTAGGATGTGCTGAAGGCCATGTTTTCCACTGTAAGACATGCAAAGTACAAGGCAACAATTGTCAATACATACCCTGGGTCTAGTACAAAATTGCTATATAAAAATCACTCCCCTTATTACATTGAAATGCAAGCCAGACTATAATCTATATCCCCTAGGGTTATGGTGGATGGGAAGCTGGATATGAGTCAATAGTGTGCTCTTGTTGCCAAAAAGGACAATGGCATATTGGGCTGCATCAGTAGAAGTATTGCCAGCAGATCGAGGGATGTGATTATTCCCCTCTATTCAGCACTGGTGAGACCACAACTGGAATACTGTGTCCAGTTTTGGGCTCCCCACTACAGAATGGATGTGGACAAATTAGAAAGAATCCAGCAGAGGGCAACGAAAATGAGTAGGGGGCTGGGGCACATGATTTACGAGGAGAGACTGAAGGAACTAGGCTTATTTAGTCTACAGAAGAGAAGACTGAGGGAGGATTTTATAACAACCTTCCACTACTTGAAGGGATGCTCCAAAGAGGAGAGAGCTAGGCTATTCTCAGTAGTAACAGAGGACAGAACAAGGAGCAAAGATTTCAAGTTACAGCTGGGGAGGTCGAGGTTGGATATTTGGAAAAACTTTCTCACTGGGAGGGTGGTGAAGCATTGGAATGAGTTGCCTAGGGCGGTGGTGGAATCTCCATCTTTAGAGATATTTAAGGTCCGGTTAGACAAAATCCTGGCTGGGATGATTTAGTGGGAGTGGACCTGCTTTTAGCAGGGGGATGGACTAGATGACCTCATGAAGTCCCTTCCAGCCCTAAGATTCTATGATTCAATGAACCAGTTTGCTGTTCCAAACATGGTGAGTTTGGACCAGCAGCATGGGTGACAGGACTTGAGCCTGCAACATGTGGACAACCCACATCAGGAGCACAGATGGGCTGGTGGACAATGCCCCCTTCATCATAGAAACATGGACTGTGCTTCAAGATTAGGAACAAAGTGAAGTCTCTTTCTGAGGCAGTCCTGGCAAGTGAGGTTTGCAGGCACAAGAGAACACAGGAACACCCTTTCCCTTAATGCTGCTGGTAGTAGTCAACCTGGGCTTACAAATTCAGAGATCAATGTGAATCCCTGCCACCCAGGTCACCAGCATGTGGGGGGAAACATGGTTGAGGGACCCAGAAATAACCATTGGTGGGGGATCACATGCTTTATTGTTTGTGGTATGAGCACTGGTAATGAAAACTTCCATAACCTCCCCTCAGATGCTCTATATGATATGAGTCTCCTGAGCGTCACAGAGGTGGCAAAGGAGCAGATACTACAAGCATTTAGGTACAGGCCTGGTCCTTATGCTGTTATGTTGTATACACAATGGTGCTAGTGGGATTAATACTGGAGTGGCAGGAGGAAGTGTCCTACCATAGTGGGAGAAATAGGACAGCCTTCACCAGATATCTTCAAAAGACTGAAAAGTACCTTCATGAAAGTTTTCTGGAGATCTCCATGGAGGATTCCTAGACCATCCACGTGCACATAAACATTCTTTTACAGGGGAAACCTTCTGGGTAGCTGTAGCAGCCACAGGGACTCAAATGCCCACTGCATCTAGCCTGTTTGTTTGTTTTTCAGATTAAACATAAAACATAAAAAAGAGAGTGTAACCCTTACAGTCTGAATGGAATTTCATACTCTCCAGAGATGCCTTTACCAGCAATATGCTTGGCCACGATGCTGTCCTGTGACTGGCTATACTGCTCTGGGATTAAAAATAGGTCCTGGCTTTCAGGGGAATGCATCCCCTGCTTGCCTGTCTACCATTCTTCTTCTGCTCTTCTTCCTCTTCCAAAACATGCTCTTTGTCATTGCCAAAGATGGCTCAGAACTCAGACTCCCAAGAGGTATTCATGCTGCATTTGAAGTTAGTGGTGGGGCTGTCGTGAGAATCTCATAGGGTGCGTCTACACTGGCAATTTAGGTCGACTGAAGGAGGCTTAAGTCAACCTAAACAAAGCCACATCCACACTTAAGGAAAGCTTAAGTCGACTTACTAACACCTGGTTTTAGATCGACTTAAGCCTTATGTCAACTCCTTAAGTCGATTTAAAGCCAGTGTGGACAGGGATGAATGCCTAAATTGGGCCATGTCTACACTAGAAAAGTTAAGTCGACTTTGTTAAGTCAAATTAATAACGTTGAGTTAAAGTTGACCTTATTAAGTCGACTTAACTTTTCTAGTGTAGACATAGCAATGGAGCTCATTGTAGAAATGGCAGATGGTGGTACAGAACCACACCAATGTGTCTTCTGGTACACCTTCCTAAGTTCTTTGATCATCATTCAGCACTGCTACGTGGCCCTTTTGTAGCCCTTCTCTCCCATGATCCGTGAGATCTTCTCATAGATGTCTACATTTCTACAACTGGAACTGAGCTGTGCCTGCATACACTCTTCTCCATACAGACTAATAAGATCCACCTCCTCCTATGTATTCCCAGCTGGAGTGCATTTGGGGTGTTGAGTCACCATAATCAGCTGTGCTGCCACATTCTCCACAATGATCAAATAGGAAATGGGAATTGAAAAGTTCCTGTAGCTTTAAAAGTAGAGGGGTTATTTCCTGTGTATCTGGCTACTAGGCATTGGAGTTGAAAATGATTACTAAAGTGGTCACAGCGAATCATTGTTGGGCACCTCCTGGCGGCCAATTCAGTTGACTTATGCAACACTGTCTCTACACTGCCTCTCTGTCAGCTCATCAAAATCAGTTAAAGCACCATGGCTGCGTCTACACTTATAAATTAAGTCGACTTAAGCTTGCTTAAGTCAACTTAATTTACCCGGTGTCTACACTACAGTTTTCTTAAGTCGACTTAAGCAGCTTGCTTAAGTCGACCTAAGGAAAATAAAGTCGACTTAATGAAAATTAAATTGACTTTATTAAACCTCCTTTTAATTCAACTTAAGGCTTAATTCGACTTTTTAAAGTCGAATTAAGCCAGTGTAGATGTGGGGTAACCCTAAGTCGACTTAGGGCTACCCCAGGACTACACTAATTCCCTCTCTGCCGGGGAGGCACAGGGGGAGCCTGGCATGCCCCTTACAGGGCTCTGCCCTGCCCACCCTACCCCTATGCCCTGCCAGGGTCCCTGACCCCCTTTGCCCCATTGTACCCATGTACAATGGGGAAAAGGCTGAGCCGCCTGGCACTGGGCAAGGGGTGCCCCCTGCCCCCGTGGACCTGTCCTAGGTCCCCCTAGCTCCTAGAAGTCGACCTAGAGCATCCACACTTTGTAAGTTCCCCCGAAAGTTGACTTTAATTTTAAGTGTAGACTCACTAAGTTGACTTAACTAAGTCGACTTTAAGTCAATTTAGTTAACTTGAATTAACTAAAGTCGACTTAAATTACAAGTGTAGACATAGCCCATGTTTCTGACAGATGTGAAGCAATTAAGTTGATGTAACAGGCTAGTTATGCTGGCGAAAGGAACCTGATAGAGTAGACACATACATTATTAGGTTGACACAAGACAGCTTTCATCAACCTAACTTTGTGGTGTAGATCAGTCCTCATTTTCTTATGAGGCCATTTTTATAAGAACAGGCATTTTACTAGGAAATCCTCATTCAGTCATAAACAAAAGTCACACATTTTTTCAGTGTGCAACTCAAAATTTCTGCAGCCTAAAACCTCTTCTTCTCCTTCATTCTCCTTTCACCCAACCAACTCACCATGAATAGAAAAATTGACCTAATAATTAGATAATCTGTAAAGCGCTTTGAAATCCACTGCAAAGTACTTGGAAAGGTTAGTGTTCTTTTCTCATTTAAAAAGAATCTTGAATTCAGTTTTTATTTCTATCAAAAGTGCACTTTTAAAATATTTATTTAATTATAGGTATACAGTGACACTAAAATTAGCAGATATGTTGGAATCAAAAGTAGTTGCAATACACACAGTATTAGCCTACGTGACGCAACAGGTTGCCCAGTATTTGAAAACCCTGCTAGAAGATTTCTGAATTTGGCTTTATATTCTTAAGAATATTTCTGATTTTTTTTAAAAGGAATGTAAATTCCTCAACTTTTTTTACAGTATTAGAAATTTGCAGAAGGTATTCCTCAGGTATTCATTGTGATCCCATGGATTACCTATACAATTCTTTCAAAAGTTTCTTGCAGATTTTACAATCATAGGCTATGTCCACACTGGCAAGTTAGTTCGAATTAAGGAAGCTTAATTCGAACTAACTAAAGCCATGGCTACACTAGGCTTTAATTAGTTGGAATTAAGGGCTTCCTTAATTCGAACTAATAAGTTCGAATAGCCTATTAGAACTAAGGGTTAATTCAAACTAGTTAGTTCGAATTAACCAATGTGGCCATATTAGTTCGAACTAATTGCTTAGTTCGAACTAACCGGCCCATTGAAATCAATGTAAATCACTAATTTGAACTGAGCAAGTGCCACGAATGGCTATGTGTACACTTACTAAAATTAGTTCAAATTAGTTAATTCGAACTAGAACAAATTAGTTCGAACTAAGCAAGTGCCATTCATGTAGACGCAAGCATTAAAATCAGATTTGCTTTGTTCTACTGCTTCTATCCTTTTTCCTGTGTCTTGTCATGAAAAATACTTGCAAAATATTCAATTACACTTAAGTGAAGTAAACACCGATACAGAACCTGCAACATCAGATAAAGTTGCAAATGGCACAACCTTCACTTGTGCTATTTCAGCAATGCACATGCTTTCATCTCCAGGCCTTCATCTCTAGCATATCTTCAATACAATCATCTTTTAACTTCTCTTAACTGTAACAATAAGACTGTAATCAAATATATCTAAAAAGAAAGAGATCTGATGAATAATACTAATATATACTTAATATAGCAGAAACAGATATGATTACGTGCACAAAAATTGAGGTTAAAAGTGGCAACAATAAAAGAATGGGCAAAATTAATTTTTGTCATACATTTTGTGTGATATGGCATAAGCTGTTCTTTTATTTTTTTGCCTCCTTTTTGGACCTTAATTTTCATTTAGTCATTGGCTTACATCTTATCTCACACTATAATGGCAGAAATTAATGGGATAAAAGTACTCCATTCAAAGACAAATTATCACTTCACTGATCTACTTCACTTCATCAATTCCCTCTACTACCATTAAAAGCTTTGGAGCAGTAGAAAAGTGCTAGTTAACTAAAACTGTGTTTCCTTTCTTAGACCATAAAATTTTCATTTATTCTGTCTGTAATTCCCTAGTGTAAATACAGTAATTTTGAAGCCTTTCAGTACAGTGCGATACATATTTTGGCATTGTAGCATGTCTGGATTTCTTCCATGGTACTTTAATTTTGTGGTTCACTGAGCAAGACTAAGACTTCTCCTGAAGGACTTGTACTTAAAACAGTCAGAGACGTGCTGCCTGCCTAAACAGTCAATCCTCCCCCTTGACAAGAATGCCCAGCCATAGTCTATATAAACTCTGTCTTTTTTTGATGTTTACATCAGTTCTTAACAGTGTCTGGTTTCATGCAAACAACAAACCAGAGGAAAAGCCAAGAAAATCATTATTTTTAGAAAATGATACAAACATGTAAATTTAATTACACAATTCATGTCTGATGTTGGTGATGATTATCTATCTATCTATCTATCTATCTATCTATCTATCTATCTATCTATCTATCTATGGTTGAAATTCTCTCAGGTGCGAAAAGTGGGGGGTTTTAAAAGGTTATTTAAACTAGAAGGAAAATATGAAGTGGGCTTTTGACATTTAAAAAAAATACAGAGCAATACCAGGAATTGTGATTCTATTAATTGCTGAGGGAGGAAAAAATGATGCTCATCGTGATGAGATTTAAAAGTATACAGAGCCATGCTCTGTTGCATGATATACTGCTCATATGGATTCTGTGTCTGAAATAATAATAGAGTCAGCATTTGTTTAAACTAGAACACCAATAGTAGTTTTTACACAAGAAAAAATATTCTCTGTGGCAAACTGAGCACTCTCAGTTCCCTGTGGGTCCTGCGCTTCAGGTTGTGGAAGCCAGCTGAGGCACCATCTTCCCCCCTCCCCCCCCCCCCCCCCCCCCACCTCCCCCCAGTGCTATGGAACCTTAGTCCCTCCTGCCCTGGGGTTGGAATCTCCACCCCACAGGCTGCTGGGCCTGGGGCCCTAAGGCCCAGCTGGGCAAACTTGCCGTCACTGCCTGTACCTCCTAAGTGCTATCAGTAACAGCTACTGGTCAGCTCTCCTCCCCTCTTCTTCGCTCTGTTCTCCTCCACACAGCAAACACTGCTCCTACCTCCACCTTCAAACAACACGCCCAAACTCCCTCACTACCCGGCTGCAAGAGGGGCTTTTAATCTTCTACCCTTAATTGGAATCAGGTGCTCCGACAACTGACTCCAGGCTCCTTAATTGGAGGCAGGTGCCTTGATTGGCTCAAAGCAGCCCTGCCCTAGCTGCACTGGGATGAGGGCTTTGCTGAGTCTGGGGCTAATATACCTGCTCTCCACCACTCTCCTGTAGCCGTGAGCACGGGCGTGTTTCTGGCGCGGTTCACTCCCCGTCCCGACACCTGTCCATTTTGCGGAGTGAGGGAGACCCTGGCGCACGCCTACCTTGAATGCGCCAGGTTGCAGCCCCTTTTCCGGCTCCTCCAGAACCTCTTATTGAGGTTCTGGCTGCACTTTTCCCCACACCTTTTTCTTTACGCACTCCCGATCCGTGGCCCCACAAAGTCGCGGGACCTCCTCGCCAACCTCCTCTTGGCCTACGCCAAAGTGGCCATATATAAAACCCGAGAGAGGAGGTTGGCTGAAGGAGGTTCCTGCGACTGTGGGGCCTCTTTCCGGTCCCTCGTTCGTGCACGCATCCGGGCAGAGTTCCTCTGGGCGGCGTCCACTGGCTCCCTCGACACCTTCCGGGAGCAGTGGGCGCTGTCCGGGGTTCTCTGCTCGGTGTCCCCTTCCGAATCCCTTATTTTGACCCTTTGACCCTCACTCCCGTCCCCGTTAGTCATTTGTTGTCCCCCGTAATCAGTTGGGAGCTGGGTCCAGCGCTTCCTTCCCTTGGGCTGGGGAAGGAGCTTTAGCAGTGGGCGGGCTTGCGCCCGCCCACTTCCCTGTTTTCCCAAATAGGACCACTCTCCTGTAGCCGTGAGCACGGGCGTGTTTCTGGCGCGGTTCACTCCCCGTCCCGACACCTGCCCCTTTTGCGGTGTGAGGGAGACCCTGGCGCACGTCTATCTTGAATGCGCCAGGTTGCAGCCCCTTTTCCGGCTCCTCCAGATCCTCTTATTGAGGTTCTGGCTGCACTTTTCCCCACACCTTTTCCTTTATGCACTTCCCATCCGTGGCCCCACAAAGTCGCGGGACCTCCTCGCCAACCTCCTCTTGGCCTACGCTAAGGTGGCCATCTACAAGACCAGGGAGAGGAGGTTGGCTGAAGGAGGTTCCTGCGACTGCGGGGCCTATTTCCGGTCCCTCGTCCGCTCACGTATCCGGGCAGAGTTCCTCTGGGCAGCGTCCGCTGGCTCCCTCGACACCTTCCGGGAGCAGTGGGCGCTGTCTGGGGTTCTCTGCTCGGTGTCCCCTTCCGAGTCCCTTATTCTGACCCTTTGACCCTCACACCCGTTCCTGTTAGTCATTTGTTGTCCCCCGTAATCAGTTGAACCTGGGCCCAGTGCTCCATCCCCTTAGGCTGGGGGAGGAGTTTTAGCAGTGGGTGGGCTTGCGCCCGCCCACTTCCCAGTTCTTTCAAATAGGACCACTCTCCTGTAGCCATGAGCACGGGCGTGTTTCTGGCGCGGTTCACTCCCCGTCCTGACACCTGCCCCTTTTGCAGTGTGAGGGAGACCCTGGCGCATGCCAATCTAGAATGAGCCAGGCTGCAGCCCCTTTTCCGGCTCCTCCAGAACCTCTTATTGAGGTTTTGGCTGCACTTTTCCCCACACCTTCTTTTATATGCACTCCCTATCCGTGGCCCCACAAAGTCGCGGGACCTCCTCGCCAACCTCCTCTTGGCTTATGCCAAAACAGCCATTTATAAAACCAGAGAGAGGAGGTTGGCTGAAGGAGGTTCCTGTGACTGTGGGGCCTACTTCCGGTCCCTTGCCCGTTCACGCATCCGAGCGGAGTTCCTCTGGGCAGCGTCCACTGGCTCCCTCAACACCTTTCGGGAGCAGTGGGCGCTGTCCGGGGTTCTCTGCTTGGTGTCCCCTTCCGAATCCCTTATTTTGAACCTGTGACCCTCACTCCCCTTCCTGTTATTTCATTTGTTGTCCCCCGTTCTCAGTTGGTGCTGGGCCTAGTGCTCCATCCCCTTAGGCTGAGGGAGGGGTTTTAGCAGTGGCCGGGCTTGCGCCCACCCACTTTCCCAGCTTCCCAAATAGGACCACTCTCCTGTAGGCCTGGCTCTGTCACATCTCCCTATAATTCATTATTCAAGAATTTTCATTGAACTTGAATCGCAATTTATAAATGAAACTTTAATATGTAATGTGGCCTTTTTTTTGGCTACTAGACAATAGCAACCTTCACGGCAAAAACAAAAACCAAAAACTACCAGGCCTGTGGTGACAGCCTGGTGGCATCCAAGTGGCTAGTAAATGATGAACATGTTTTCCCTCTCTACCATTCTGCACCGACAATAAGCAGAGGATTTCCATTTGCCATTCAGCTCCCTTTTAACATAAAAAAAAAAAAAGATCCACTACAACCTTAAAAATCAATCTACAGCCCATCAGAAGTGGTACAAATCCCTTTTAGAAGCTAGATATAATACTTATGGATTCAACCTTGCACTGCTCAGACAGGAAGTCCCCTTTGTCATCAATGGGACTTTTTCCTGTGACAGTCTAGAATGGTGCCATATGTGAGGTACAGAATGTTTTAGGAAGGTTTATTGTCTTGCGTGGTTAAATCAGAGAAAACTCTCATGACTGCCAAGGAATGTGAGGATAACTGAATGAAAACCCTGGCAAAGCTATGTTTTCCACTCAATCAGATTCATAGGCTATGTCTACACTTGCACTTTTAAGTTGACTTTAACTAAGTTGACTTAGTGTGTCTACACTTAAAATTAAAGTCGACTTAACGGAGAACTTACAAAGTCAACCTAGAGCGTCCACACTGGATGTTCTAGGTCCACTTTGTGGGGCTAAGGGGACCTTGGGCAGGTCCACGGTGGCGGGGGGGCACCCCCTTTGTACAATGGGGCAAAGGGGGACAGGGACCCTGGCAAGGCAGAGCCCTGTGTGTGATGCTGTCTGGATTTAGGGAAGC
>ML685895.1:628492-672168 GCA_007922175.1 Pelusios castaneus
ATGAGATATCCATAGAAAATAATATCATAAATGCTTCCCTAAATCCAATTCCAAAGGGGTAGCCGTGTTAGTCTATTGTAGAAAGACAACAGTCCTGTGGCACTTTTAAAGACTAACAGATTTATTTATCACATGAACTTTCGTGGGAGAAAATCCCACTTCATCAGACATGCCCACATGCCCTGCCCTTTGGGGGGCATGCCAGGCTCCCCCTGTGCCCCCACCCCCCACAGGGAGGGCATTGGTGTAGTCCTGGGGTAGCCCTAAGTAGACTTAGGGCTACCCCAGGGCTACACTGGCTTAATTAGACTTTAAAAAGTTGAATTAAGCCTTAGGTTGAGTAGAAAGGTGGTTTAATAAAGTCGACTTAATTTTCATTAAGTCGACTTTATTTTCCTTAAGTCAGCTTAAGCAAAGTGTAGTGTAGACGCAGGGCACATTAAGTCGACTTAAGCCAAGCTTAAGTTGACTTAATTTACCAGTGTAGACGCAGCCATAGAGACTTTGGTGGGCAGGTTTAAAAGCACCTGTCTCTTAAAAACCTTGATCAGTTTGAAAATCCTGCTCCATTGAAGTCAATGGGAATTGTGCTATTTACTTCCATGGGACCAGGATTTCACTTAGTGAAATTTGCCTGTTAATGAAATTGTTGTTTTTCACCATAAAAGCAGTTTCACTCTGGGGAATTAGACAGGGGCATGGGGAACCCAAACATCCTGGACAGACTGAGCTAGTTTTCAACCAACAGAAATCTAGGCTCAGAACCAAGGTAGAAAGTCTGCTGGGTTCAAGGCGGAAAATTATGACTGGTTAAGAAAGGATCTCTAGACTCATCTCTACTAGGGAGCCTACAGAAGGACACCACTACTGTGTGCCCTGATTCAGTGCATTCCCTTAGCAGCCATTTGGCAAGATGGAGCCATGTTAACATTTCTGGGGAATTTTTAAGGATACCAAAAAATCAGCAGAAACGGGAAAGTAAAATTTATTCCTGAGTGTGCTAGTTGGGGAAAATCTGGTCTTCTCTGTGTTATGACCTTTTTAACTCTCTCTCTCTTTCTCTCTCTCTCTCTCTCTCTCTCTCTCTCTCTCTCTCGGTTGAAACAGCAGTGTCGACAACAGAAATCAATGGAATACTATGCATCTACCATGCAAAGGCCTTTAGGCTCTTCTCAACTGGACCAATATTTGAAAAATAATGTAAGAGAATAATAATATAAACAGCACTTTTAGAAATAACAAATCCAGTCTTCATGAACTATTAATCAAGTCTGATTTAATGGGATCATTATATCTGGCATTCTGCTCGTGTTAATAGCATCTAGCGCACAGATGCTTTTTTTGACTGTTGAATGAATAATGATCTGAGATTCAGGTTTTCTTAATGGCTCCTTAATATCAACTACTTTGGTTCGAAATGCAAGTCAAAATACATGACATTTATTTTATATCAGCAGCATTGAAAATGTATGTTTGTAATCAAGGTAAAATTTTACAATGTAGCCCTAATGACTTCTACTGAAGAGGGGATGATTATGAAGAGTGCAACTCTCAGCATAAATAATGGTGTTACATTAGTCTTGATGGAAGAATAAGTACAAACATTGGAGAGATGTTACTAATTTACAAAGAAAGAATGAACAGACTCTTTCAAAAAAATTATAATAAAGGCTTGATCGAAACTTTCAAAAATAAAGAGGTCAGGAAAGCAAGGCCAAAAATCAGATTTCATTTTTTTTAATTTGTCTTTTACTGGTAATGGATAAAATGGTTAGGGCAGGTGACTGACTGAAATCTCCAGAGTTAAACATATAACTCTTCCCCTGATTGCTAGGTGATCTTGAACAAGTTACTTAGCCTTGTTGGTCCTCAGTTTATTTATATGTAAAATATGTATAAATAATACAAAATAAGGGTGAGGAAGTACATTTCTTGGAATTGTCCTGCATTGGGATATTTTTTTTTCAAAAATACCTAAGTGGTTTAGAAGCCCAGATCTCGCTGAAAGCCAGTTTGTGGGTTAGGCGATGAGGAAGTGAGATGGGAGAATTGTGAATATGTGCATGGTGCTTTCTTTGCATGCAGATGTAGAATTTATGGCGAGAAAGGCAAGTCAAAGAGTGAGTTTTTAAAGTGGTCAGGTTCATGGTCTTTCCTATTCGTATGAGAGTGAGGTCCAGCTGGACACTGATTCTCATGCATACTACAGAATCTTTACACCCTCATGGTACTGTAAAGAGGCCTCAAAATGAATTTAAATATAATTTAAGGACTCTTTACACTCCCCATGATGTTGTACATGAGAGTCAGACTGCTTTTCCCTATTGGTTGACAGTTTCATTGCTCCAGTGGAACACACTTGCTGCGGAAAGTGATGGTTGTTGGCAGTTGCTTGACTTTGACTATTAGGACATAGACATTGAACACAACTCTTCATTCCATGGTCAGTAAAGAAAATGAAGCAGCTGGATGATGTGTTCAACATGATCTGTGCTACAGGGCAGACCCAAGGGTTTTTGGCTCCCCCCTCCACATGTTATAAGAGATAACATATTAATCGATATATTTTTTTTAAATAGAGAAAAAATTCACTTCCATTTAATTTGGTGCTCCTTAAAGCCTGGTGCCCTAGGTGACTGCCTAGTTCACCTGTACGGTTGGGCAGGCCCTACTGTGCTACAAAGCAAACAAGTTTCTGCATTTTCTATCAATTGGGGCTCTCTCCGACAGTGTGGTTTCATTTCTAGATCTGAGGAGGTCAAGCCTGGAGGTCAAAAATGCACACATCACCAGGTCCCAGCCTGATTTTATAGGATGGGATTTGGTCTTCTGGCCAACTGCAGCTGAAAATGGGTGGTTTTTGCAATTGTGGATATTTGGGCCCTTATACCACTGAGGATCCTGGACCAACTTAATCAGTGGACAGTAGCAAACAGTAAAATGGGGATGTGAGGAAGTTTATTTTTCTGAGTGTTTCCCACTTCCTGCAAGCATCACCAGTTGCTCTTCATCAAGTTTATAGCACTAAATATCAGTCTGCAACCTGAGGGTCAAACTGAGTGTTATTTTCATTCACAATCAGTTACTGTTACAGTTCAAAGCACTTGTATTCCTTCCCTCCCTTGTGGTCCCTTAAAGGCACCTTCTGTAGTTCCCAGCTTGTTGGCCATCAGCTCTCATGTGTCTCCTCTTTCTGACAGGCATTTCTCTACCCTGTATAATTCCATGCCTTATATTGTTATATTTCCAGTAAGCCAAACTGCCTAAACAAGCCAATGTCTGCATATTGCTTTCTCTGCAGGGCTATGAACAGCTATGATTAACATACACAAATTACTACATACTTCTTTTCTAAGCAAACACATTTATTCCTAAAGTGAAAGCATTACAGAAAAAACCCCACATTAAAGACAATAAAAATATCTCCGTACATCCTAAAAATGTACCAATTGTCATTCCAACTCCAGCCTCAAGCTCTTACAGACGTCAACCCTTCCAACTCTTCCACAAGGATTGGGCCCCCAGACAGGAGGAGTTGTTCATTTACTGGATCAGAAGGAAGGTTCTGATCCACTTTAAATTCAGGCTATTTATTCAAATGTTTTTCTTTGTCTGTTGGTCTCTGAAGAATCTAATTTGAGCTAACATGTGCAAATCTACCCAGGTGATGATACATCTCAACTAGGTTACAATCTGGCTGATTTGTCTTAATCACCACCCACTGTTTTTAGTTCATGAGGGAGCTGTGGAAGACCTCCCCTACACAGAGTAGAACACAGTCAGACATATAGTATGCTGCATGCATATAGGTGCTGCATGGAACTGCAGTATTGATCGTGTCTCTTCTATAAAGAAGTTACATAGAATCCAGGTCCACACTAATACATGAATTTACTGCCATAAGTCTTTCAAGGATTTTGCAGAAAATTGTCATATCTGTTACAATCACCTCCAGTAATATAGGTTTTGCAGGCAAAATTAGCCACTTAGTGAGACCTATGCAACTCTTTTGTTTTCAGTGGGGGCACACATGTATGGAACATAGTGATCAATTCTGTTGATGGTCAACAACCAGACAGCAGAATCCAGCTCACTTTCATTCTGAGTTGTCCACACTCAAGACAGACTAACTTCTGAGGAATTCTAGAGTAAGAAGGAGCACCCTATGTAATATAGCTTGAGCAATAGAGTGATTGTGTTAGCTGATGAAGTGTGCTAAATCAAGTTGTGACAGGACAGGACAATTCAAGCTGAAACCATCATGCTTCAGTTAAAGATTTTGTGTCTGACGAGGATTCAAGTTAATTAACACTGCAGTGAAGAGCTAGACCATGTCTATACTACCGAGCTTACATCAGCACAGCAGCACCTATGCAGCTACGCCACTTTAAAATCCTTATATAACCGCTCTGTGCTGAGGTAGCACTGTGCACACTGCCACCTATGCCAATAAATCGTATGCTGCTTGTGTGCGTTTTTTCACACCCCTGAGTTACATAAGTTTTGCCAACATAAGTGGTAGTGTTCTCATGTAAAAATATTGCACTACCTCTTTATAAATTCTTGGTTACCCACATCTTGAATATGACATGAATATCTGGTCGCCACAACTCAAAAAGGTATATTGGAATTGGAAAAGATACATAATATGGCCATTACATTATTAGGATTATGGAAAAAGCTTCCATATGAGGAAAGATAAATAAGACTGGGATTTTTCAGCTTGGAAAAGAGGTGACTAAGGTGGGAATTTGATAGAGGTCTATAAAATTATGACTGCTGTGGAGAAAATAAATAATGCAGTGTTATTTATTCTTTTTTATAATACAAGGAGTCACAAAATGAAATAATAGGCATCAGGTTTAAAGCGAACCTACAGTGTTATAACCTACAGTCAACCTGTGGAACTGCTTGCCAGAGAATGTTGTGAAGACCAAGACTATAACTAGATTTTAAAAAATGATTAGATACATTCATGAAGGATAGGTCCATCAATGACTATAAACCTGAATGACCAGGGATTGCTGTTTGCCAGAGGCTAGAAATGGCTGATTGGACAGATCACTTGATGATTGCCTCTGAAGCACCAGGCATTGACCATTGTCATAAGGCAGGATACTGGACTAAATGGACCATTCCTTTGACTTTGTATGGCTATTCTTATGTTCTTGTGTTCTAGTTGCACTGGATTTCCAGGGATAATAGGAGTAAAAAAGCAGCAAAAATGTATTTTTGTCACAAAAAATGGGCAGTAGTGATGATGCTCAATACATCCAAGGAAAAGACTGAGTATATGTATTTTTACATAATGAGCACTCTGGCAGCTGTCCTTTTTAAAAACAACACTTGAATGCAAGTAAAGGCTATTTCAAATCTAGATTATAAAAGCAGAAATGAGCCTGATCTGAAAGATTAAGGTTCCATTCCAGATCAGAACTTTTCCAAAGTTAAGGGGTGTTTTAATATGATTTCACCGCTCCCTCCTCTCCCCCTCCCCCAAATGAGAGGCATGTTGCTAATAAATTTGTTTTAATATTAGTTAATGCTGACAGATTGAAAGATTACTCTATCTGGTTTCTGTTAAATTTATGGATCATTAATTTCTTATCTTTTCATTATGTTGTCCTGAGAGGAACGATCACCAAGTTAAACGAGCATCATGGAAAATGTCATAACCCCATCTGTGTCTCCTTCTCCCTCCTCCCCCTGCAGAAGATTACTAACTGAGAAGAGATTTAGAGCATGCATTTATGCAACATATGACAAAACCCTTACATGAGTTACATTCTCTGGAGACTTGATTTACTCAGACCTTTTATATGGGATGTGATTCAGAAGGGCACTAGATTTTAAAAGAAAAACTCCAGAAGTGCCACATCCCCATTAGAGATTGATTAGTGATGTTCACTTAAAGATGAGTCTCCAGAGGTTTAAAATCTTCTGGTTTGTTGCACTACTATAAATTAAGATTAACTAAATCAATCCAAATCTTCTTCGGCAATAACCAATTTCTGTGTGTGCATAAATATACACATGCACAAATACAATGTATGTTCCATGTTTTAGCTCAGCAGATTTTTATGACTGACAGATCTTTAACTACTGTAAAAATATATAACTAGTAAAATGATCACAAAAATTAATTCCTTATCAGTCATAGGCTATGTCTACACTACAAAAAGTTAGGTTGACTTTAAGTTGACCTAAAGTCGACCTTATTAGGTTGACTTAACAAAGTGCTTCCCCTGAATAGGGACTTAGTAAGTCGACCTAACTGCCCTTAGGTCAACCTAATAAAGTGGACTTAAGCGTCCACGCTGTGCTTAGGTCGACCTAAGGAGTCGACCTAAGGGTTAGGTCAATCTAACCAGCAGTTCTTATTAAGTCAACCTAACTTTTCATTAAGTTGACTTAAGGAATTTCTTAAGTCAACTTAATGAAAGCCTGGTGTGGACAGAGACTAAGTTAGGTCAACTGAAGCCTCCTTAAGTCAATCTAACTTGCAAGTGTAAACATAGCCATAGTGCCTAAAAATAATCTTCAAGAAGGAGAAACATTTCACAGCCTAAAAAAAGTTCACAAAACATTTTCTAAAAGCTACTACAACATAACCTATGAAAAGGAAGCCTTTTAAGTGCAGTGTTCAAGAACCTTAGATAAGCCACACTACAATTTATACAAGTCCCTTGGAATTCTGCCTTTTCGCCTTCCTGTTTGCATATCTTGTTTTCTTTATAATACATTAGAATTCTCTAAAAATTCGGGGAGTAAAAATAAAATGTTGTAACACTGATGACTCAGTGACTTCAGTGTTTGTTCTCTCACACTTCAGCTTTTGCAAACATTTGCCTCAATGGCATACAGTATGGGACACTGAAATTAAAAGTTGAAAAAAGCAGCTGCTTTCTTACTGAGAAGTTACCTGCTACCAATAATGAGAAGAAAGCAATTAAGTATTCACAAATTTAATTTTAAAGTTGTATCATGGCATACAAAAGGAGTCATATTAAACACTGAACCAAAGCAGTATAGTTGATATAGTGGGATAACAAGTAAGGAGTTTGGGGCTATTTTTGTTTTAAACAGATGAAAAGAAAAATTTAATTTCACTCACTGTCCAAGAGATTGCATCATTTAGATCAGTAATAGTCATGCAGCACCTGATAAACTGGCACACCAGTTTCATGTTCATTTGATACAGCTTATGGCAAGTCATTACTAACAGCACAACTCAGCAGTCATTTTAATCAGTCATTTGGAAAGTCAGCTGCAAGTATGCTAAGTCCATATATCTTTGCTGAAATCTGCCACTGCAATTTTTAGTAGTGGGTGTTGAAGAAAGGCTACATGATACTATGCAAAATCAATAATGACAGAATAAGGACTACTTTGGACGGCTGTCACATTTGATTGCATAAAGACACTGGCAAAGCTTATTCAACTAAAGCAGCAGCTAATGATTCACATGATGTGCAGGTAAAATGAGTATCTACTAACCGTAGGGAACAAATAGTATGCACAGAATAATACACAAAGCCTCATTCTGATTTCCCACCTATGTAGCTTTATGGACTTCAATTACTCCTGATTTACACCAATAGATGTGAGACCAGAATCAGGCCTCACCTGGTTGGAAGCATGCAAGGAAACATGGATTGGTGCTCCCCTTTGAGCCTGCATCAACTCTTTTTGAAGAAAAAGAATTGTTAAATAGACTGGCTAAAATGAAGGAGACAGAGTTTTCAGCCTCCTGGAGATAGTAACTATGCAGAAAAAATACCTCTCATGATATGACTTAAGCCTGAAAGTCAAATTAAAAACTGTGCGGCCCTGATTCTCTCTTCACACTGATGTAAATCATGAACAATGCCATTGAAATCAATGTGTTCAAACTAGTGTGAGATGAGAATTAATGCCCGTGAATAAAATGATAAATGTGAAGAGTGGATTACTTATGCTGAGTCTGCCATTGATTTCAATGAATCACTTCTGGAGAAAGGTATTATTCAGCTTAAAAAACTGACATCAGAATTTGGCCTTGATATACCTGTGTAAATCTAGATTTTTCTCATCTATAACCATGGGACTTAATTCATATTTGTAAAGCAATTTGATAGTCTCAGATGCTTTCTAAGTGCAAAGTATTTTGTCTACAACTAGTACATGAACTTTTACCTCAATTTTTTTTTCTCTACTGCTAGTCTAACTTCTCAGAGCCTCCCCTACTATGTCTCCACCTGAACAACAAAATATGTCGAAGAAATGCTGGGTCTGCTATTGCTCAGTGATTGAGTTTTCTTATTTAAATCCCCAATGAAAACTCACTGCAGTAGTGGTAAAAATAGTAGAACAAGTTGTCTGTGGGAAGTAAATTGGTCAGGATATGAATGTACACTATAAAAAGGAAACAGTCACATACTGATATCACTTGATACTTTTTCAAACCCTGATGTATAAGTTTTCAGTACAGTTTGTATTATTTTGGCATTTTCACTTCAATTTCTGCTGGAAAATGATATGGAAAAAGTAAGAAAAAAATAAAACATTTTTAATCAAATGTATAAAGTTTTGAGAAAGGCTATTTAGTTAGTTTAATTTAAGCAGTGGCTTGAATTACTTGCTTTGGAAAAAAATTACAGGTAATTCCTCCAGAACATCCAGTGACTTACAGTATTAGTTGGCCGAGATTTTCAGTTTCAGTTTCAAACATGACACAAATGGAGCAAGGCTTCAAAGTGAAATAACAGATTTCCTGTCCTGTTTCTCTGTCCTAATGCTGCTCAGGTGGGGGGGGGGGGGCGGAGAGGAAGGCACACGGCGGGAGGGGGGAAGGAGCAGAAGCTGGATGCAGCCACTAGGAGGGGATTCCTCCCATTCTGTAAGTTTCCCATCTTCAAAGCATCTGACGAAGTGGGATTTTCTCCCACGAAAGCTCATGCAATAAATAAATCTGTTAGTCTTTAAAGCTATGTATACACTAGCAATTTAGGTCAATTTAAGGAGGCTTAAGTCCACCTAAATTACTCCACGTCTACACCAGACTTTCATTAAGTCGACTTAATGAAAGCTTAAGTTGACTTACTAAGAACTGCACTTTGTTAAGTTGACCTAAGGGCAGTTAGGTCGATTTAACAAAGTGGACTAAGTCCACATGCATGGACACCACTTTGTTAAGTTGACTTAATAAGGTCGACTTTTTAAGTCGACTTAAAGTCGACTTTATTAAGTCAACTTAACAAACTCAACCTAACTTTTTGTAGTGTAGACATAGCCTAAAAATGCCACAGGACTCTGTTGTTTTTCCAAAGGCTACCCCTTTGGACCTCCAGAATGTAGGAGTCCCCAGCAGCCTGGTATAGGGTTCTTAATACACCCTAATACAGCTCTGAATGCAGGAGCAGAAAAGGTAGGAGGAAGATACAGCCAAAGTAGAGTGCACACCAGCTACGTTCAGCTGGTGGATGATTTCTTGGGATATATCTACCAATCAGTGAATGTTAGAGCAGTGGGACTGGAGGTCTTCTAATCTTCACCCAGGGACAGCCTGGTCAGAGAATCAAGGAGGCTGCATCCAGCAATCTGACATCTTCTCATAAGCATTGCCTAGTTGGGCACTGCATAGATTTCTTTTTTTTGCCTAGAAGCATTTGCAATTGAGTATGAGGTCACAATGCTTCCTCATGAATTCACTCTCAAACTCTTCCTTCCTGCCTCCTGAATTTTTCCATAGCAGCACCTTGACACATACCACATATGCCTCTTGTTCTGTCAAGTTTGAGAAAGAGTTTTATTGTTCAATATTAAAATTTTAATTCAAAAGGAAGAGTGTAAGGTTGCAAATGCAATGTTATAGTACAGGATGCTCAGCCAGCAGGCAGGAGCAATTTAAAAATCATTTTTCTTTCCTGATTTTTTGTGTCTGTTTGTGCATGTGTGTGCCTACCAACCCTAATAGCAGTCCCCTGAGGCTGCTTTTAAACTTTTATTTTTTCTTTAAGAAGACAAAATAAAAACTACTGATTTCAATATTGAAACGTAACAAAAAAACCCTGTCTTCAACAGTTGCTCTGAGATGGCTTTTTGGAAACTTATGGCTGGAAGATTAACATATCTGTTGTGTCCACTGTACCGTATTTATTGGGTGGGAAAGAAGAGAGGGAGTGGTGCAACTTTATGCAAAAGCATGTCCAAAAATCCTGGTCAGCACAGGAGCAATAGATCATAGGAGCCTCTTCTCCCTCTTTCCATAAGTCAACATGGCCACATTTGCTATGTAGCAATCAAAAGACTGCTAGGTATATTGTCTATTTGGTGTACCTGCTTGCCATAGCTTCAAGGCATTATGATCTGCAGCTAGAGGGCATTGTCAGCATACCCCAGCTAGCTAGTACACATTCACAGATGGGTAGCATGCACTATATGAGGGAAGCACATTGCATCACACTACAGGACGCTGATCACTTACTCCTCTTAAGTAGTATCTTATTCCTCAAGGAAGTCTACTGAAATGCCATGTGTGGTCTTAACGGACACAGGTGACAGATGCTTTAGCAGCTCTTAAAAACCACTATGTTGTGCCTAAGTCACTTGGTCATGCCACAACTCTCACATTTCTAGTGGTTTCACATTACAAATATTATATAGTCTTGTAAGATTAATAATAGTCAGCGGCTTCACATTCACTATTCCAAGAAATGCAGATGCAGGTAGCTCTGTGTTTTATATATAGGCAATATACACTAGTAACATACTTATATTTCCCAGGCTATATGACACAAGGCCACAGGACCCTTGAAATGTATATATGGAGCTGAAAAAGAGAGCACAAAAATCACCAAAAAAATAAATATTTGAGGCAATTGCAAAATTCCCGCAATCACGTTTTGAAGTGGTTAATCCATCAGTTACAAATATCTCCCTTGCAATCCATCAGTTACAAATATCTCCCTTGCATTGTTTCAAACAGCCAGTGCAAGAAAAGGAACTTCTGCTTGTGTGTTAGAGATCACCTGCTGTGATCCATTGCTAGGGAGGGGCTTCATATTGTAAAATCACAATCAAATAAAATGCACACCATATCCACTTATAAATTATATCTACCCAACAGCCTTACAAGGATTCCCAAAATCTTCCATTGAGTTGGTGTAAATATAGCAAAGCCTTTCTTGTTACCTGAAGTCAGTCTAATCTCCAGATCAGCCCATCTTATGTACAATGCAAACCTACCACTATCAATACAGAAGCACAAATTCTTCAATACAGTGCCACTATTTGTAGTGGCATAAAATGGAGCATCATAACCTGTGTCCATATGATTGTTAACAGTTATCAGCTAAAGATGGAGGAGAGTGATGGGAGATCTGGTTGTTCCAGTACTATTCGTTTGTAAACATTTAAGGATATTTAAAAAAAAGATGTGCATTCCTATTGTCCAAAAGACTAATGTAATGTTATAAGCATATGCAGTAGAACATATTAAACTTCTATAGAGGACAGAGTGCAATGTTAGACCAAGGTTGCCAAATTATAATTGCATTTAAATTATCACTGCAACAAGCGAAGGGCTAAATCTGCTGAACTGAGATTAGCAACAAAAATTCTTATTAAATGTGTATATGTGATGGGGATTTAATGAACAAGTAAGCCTTCTAAAATTTCTGAGGTATTCCATACAAATAGCCAGATGTCGTTTTTTCAGGGATAGCTTCAGAGTGACTGCAAGCCACTAGTGGTTTTTCTTGAAACAGAGGTCAGGTATGTCTCTATTTAAGATGAAAGTTTAATGTTACTGTCTTCTGGTGTCCATTCCTGTGTAAACCAAAATTAGACTTCACTTGGAGAGATAAACAGAGGTTTATAGTGCTGCCTGAATTCTGTTTTTCTTAATCTAGTCTTACTCCAGTGCAATTAACACATGCTTCATGAGCACTAAAATTTGCTTTTAAAAATATGACAACAAACCTCAAGAAAGCAAAAGAAACATCCAGAATCATGTAAATCAAAGCTTGGCCCATGAAAACACTCCAAGTCAGGGATGAGCTTTAAGAATATGATACATCTTAAATAAATGCCAGCTGGTGTAGAAAACTGACAGATTAAAAGCTTTTTCCACATTTCTTTAGGGAGGATTACTGTATGTTACAAGAACTATAAATAACTATTATCAATGATGCAGTTGGCACTTTCAAAGACTGACAGGCGACCTGTCAGGGAGGAGCAATCAAAAGCCACACAACAAGTATTAGGCAAAGGCCAAAAATGGATCATGATCTACAGAGAAAAGGCACACAAGTTTGTACAAAATTACAGTATTGTACCTGCAGGACATCTTTTACATACAATTTTTGCTCTTCGGGATTTTTTAAGTTAAAATGGAAATATTTAGCAATGCTACAAATGGTGACATTTAATATAAATTCTTGACAGCAAAAAAGTCATCCCTCAAATTACAAAATGTAATTCAAACACACAGATTTTTCTTTATTATTTTTACAACAAATTCTTCCTAAAAATATGCATGCACTGCTCTCATTAATGTCAGAGATAATGCAAACTGACACATGCAGCTGAAAGCAAGATTTGGCTCTATGTTTAAAATTCCCTAAGAAGCCACTGGTGCTCAGATATTAAACAAAGCATTAAAAATCCTGGACTAGATCAATAGCTGGTATAAATTGGCATAGCTCCACAAAAGTAAACTTAGCAAAAGTAAAATATATAATTAAAATTCTATGAATTTACTTGACTCATGAGGAACTTTCTTGTCACCTTAAAAGGGCAATAATTACAAATTGTCCTAAATTGTTACATCTCCCTAATAAATAAATCAATAATTTTCACCCCATTTCTAATTTTAACTCCCTTACTAGAAAGACTCAGAGTAGCTGAACTTTTTAGCTTGTGTCCAAGAACCACTGAGTCTTCTTTATATTGTCTGACTTCAGTGCAAAAAAGTACATGGAAGCAAAAGAGATCTCCAGAGAATAACTATCCAATAAAGACTCATAGGATCAACAGCCTAGCCACTGCTCTTTTATTCCCATCCATCAGCACAACAGTGACAAGAGGGCTGAATGAAACTTTATGGCTTCAGTCATCTATCTAGTCAAATGGTTCTCCACCTGTGGTCCGCAGACCACTTATGGCCCAATCAGCACGTAGTTGCAGCCCATGTGATATCTTCAGGGCCATACAGGTAATACTGGATGAGGTCCACATTACATACTGTGGGCCACATAAACGGGTTGAGAACCACTGATCTAGTCAATCCACTGCAACTTCGGTCCTCCTCTGGTTCTAGTTACTTGTACTCTTCTATGTATCTCCAAGAATGTTATATTTTGGGGGTCAGTTCTTAACAGGTATCCAAGACATCACAATCATCTTTGTTGAATCTTCTGTAACAGTGTTGTTTCCTGCCCTAGCCATTCTCTCATCTCTTCATTTATTTTATTTTCAGCAATCTGGAAACTTTCAGTATTCTCCTCAGCCAGTTCACTACTGCCGTCAAAATCTTTTGTTTATCAGTTTTCCTCATACTCAAACAGTCTGACCCATGTAGTCATTATTATCATGACAGCTGTCTAATATTCGCTGATTTTTTTAAATCAAAATGTCTTTAACCTTGCAGAGTTTTCTAACTGTGTAGTAATAGCTAGTATAATCCTTCTTTTTATGTCATCTTCACAATTCCCATTCTTTGATATTAGTCCTCCACAGTACATAAGGTTTGTTTTTTTAAAACCTTATTCCAGTTCTTTGTACAACCTTTACCATTTTCTCTTATCCTGTAATTGCCATAATCATTGTTTTCTCTGTGCTGATCTTCAGTCTGCATTTTCTGCTCTCCCAGTGTACCTTCTCAGTTATTCTTTGTAAATCCCCCTATAAGGATAGCCTAGCTGAATTTCTTGCAAAACAATGTACTTTATAAACAGGGCCATCCCTGGGGGGCACAAACAGGGCGATCGCCCTGGGCCCCGCGGTTACGTGGGCCCCGCGCGCCGCAGCCCCTCCTCCCACAGCTGCCCTGCTGCCTTCAGCAGCGAGCCGAAGGCAGTGGGGTGGGGCAGGCTGGGAGGACTATGCCCGGCCCCTGGGCGGCCCTCCCCGGCCCCAGGGCGGATTAGGCAGGCCTGGGGCGGACCACATGCTGCCCGGCCTCTGGGCCGCCCTGCCCCAAATGGCTGGCTCCTCCCCACAGGGGGCCTCAGCTTCCTGGCGTGGGTCTGGGGCCGTTGGCTCCCTCCTGCAGGCAGCCTCCGGGACCAGGACCAGAGCCGACTCCGGTTTCCCCCCCTCCCAGGCCCAGGCCCGGCAGGCTCCTCCCGCCTCCCCCCCAACAGGCGGCCTCAGCCTCTGGGCCCAGGGCCGGCTCCCTGGAGGGCGGTGCGGGGCAGTCTGCCTGCCACGCTCCCCTCCAGCATGAGGTCGGGGACTCCGCTTTGGCTCCCCCCATGGGGTGGCCCTGTTTATACTCCCCCCCCCCCCCCCAAAAAAAAAATTGAAATCCAGAGGAAGCTCCTCACCAATACTTTCACATTTACTGTTAGAATGTAAATTCTCCTGGACAGAGCCCCAGTCTCATATTGTTTTGAAAAGCTTTACATTCTATTTCAGAACTAATAAATGCTTCAGAATGATACCCCTGTAGGAATCATTTTTAAGGGAAGTTCTGCACTGGCTTAACATTCTTCCTATAGGACCAAAACTACACTGAACTAAATTCATTCTGCAGTAGTCATTTCCTAGATATGTCAAGCATAACCTGAATTTTTGCTCATGAGGTCCTTCTAAAACTCATTTAACATCTGGGAAGACTTTCTAGCACAGCTCTCTCACCACAAATATTTTTATTATCTAATACTTTTAAGTAAAGGTTCAGCTGACTCCTCCAGTTAATTAAAAGATTCTATTTTTGGTCCCATGAACTTATCAACTGTGTACATTTATAAGACACTGTAAAGTTGCTCTGTAACTGATACACTGAAGCTCATCCATCTCTATTCTTCCCCTTCAGATGGTCAACAGAGGAAACTTTTCTTCTGTTATCATGTCTGTTTGAAAAGAACGTATAAAGGCTTACGTTTTCAAAGGTCTGTTTTTGACCTCTTGAGATTCATTCATCACTACTCTCCTGTGATTTTATAACAAACATTGACAAGTTCTAAATAGACTCATCTAGTCCTGCTTGGCAAAGGGGATGTGAAAAAAGAAAATTGAAAATAACACAAGGATATTTAGAACCTTGCCAGGAACAATCAATCAATAAAAGGAACCCCAAAGAAAGATGACAAGTAGTTCATACATACATAGTTTTGCTCAAAGCTCAATCTGACACACACACACACACAACCAAAGCCTAATAACAATTCAGTGATACTGTTGATTAGAGTATTGTGGATTGTTATTCATACTTCAGGCAGTGCCCATCCTCAGTGTTCATTGCAAACTGTAGGGATTCTGGCCTGGGGTTTATGCTGAGACAGCAAGTCCAGGCACACTTGGACCGCCTCGATGCATGATCACGAGCTGTCCGCCTGTAAACATACTGGGCAGGGAGAGCATGGGAAACGGAGAGCGTGATAGAAAAACACTGAGTATTTGACCTTGTTATGTTCTTGTATCCTGCTATGTTTTTGCACTGGAATGCTTATTATGATCCTATGTAAGTTGTTTATTCTGCTTAATAAAAAGGAGGTAGCAGGCTCAGAAAGGCAGCTTCTGCTCTTCCATGACCTGACATTCTGTGTCTGTCATCCTTTCACAAACTATGCTTTTAAATTTATTTTTGAAGAATACAATTTCATCTACCAGTGGAAGTTATTTTGTTGTTACTGTACATGAAGATAATCTCTTGGAAATTTGCAAGATGAAATAAATCACATTTCAGCTGCAAGGCCAAATTCTGTAGAACAGAAAATTGCTCCCCATGAAAAACGGTGAGCCACAGACACAAAAATCCTCAATCTCAAACAGCTGTTTTGATTGGAGTCCATAGCAACTACTTCAGACTGTGAAAAGGTGCACCCAATACAGCTCACTTATTCTTGCTTCTGCCACATAGGATTTTGGCTCAGTAGACCGACCGCACTCAGCCATACTTGCAATCTCCCCTTCACTCCACGACTATACTAAGTCAATGACGGCTTTAGCAGAGCACAGAAAAATGTGTTCATCCAATATTTACGAACAATAAGTTTTATAAAGTAAGCACAGTCATGATATTACTACAGCTTACTCTGGCTGCATCTCATGTCTCAGCCTCTACAGCTGTCTCCTGTCTCTGTCTGAAAGAAATTCAGAGGGAATTCATAGGAAGCGTAGCACTGCATAGTGTCCTACAAAAAGTGCAGCAACCTCACACTTCTTGACTAAGCTTCCTGACTTGTATAACACAGGTTGCCATGGAGACCAGGTATATAGCTCTCCTACACGAAACACACAAGGGGATATACTTTTACAAAGTCTGAGGTGTTTATTTTAGCTGAAATGTTTGTTCACCTCAAATCAACTATCATGAAAGGTTGTTCTCTGCTTATTAAAAAAAAGACTGGATACTTTGAAAGAAAGAAAGAAAGAAAGAAAGAAAGAAAGAAAGAAAGAAAGATGCTATATTCTCCATTTTAAATACATCCAGAGAATGATGGAGATTAAGAAATCAGGTATTATCTAGTGCTATCTTTTCTGCAGCCTTCTTGAATTCTCCATTTTGTTCAACATCACCTTTATGATTGTAGCATTTGCAGTCATGGCTCCTAGAGCATCTCTAACTGTGGCATCACCTAAATTCCTGAGACTGTGGGGTTAATCCTGAGAGACCCAGGCTTAATGACAAAGGTGAGGTATCCACATGGGATACAGATTCTTTTCCACTCCCCAAGCCAGGCTATCCAACATGCCACTTCTAAGCTTAGTGCAGGTATGGAGGTTGCCCCAAGATTTGATGCAAGGATATATATATAATTAGATTGACTATGTCATTTCATTACTTGTAGCATGTTCTGGGAGACTTGAGTAGTTCTAAAAATGCTACAAAATTATCTGATTCACAAAAAAACCATCTACAACAATACAAAACAAAAAACTGATTTCTCCCACTTTTCGCTCCCCAGGAACCCTAAAATGCAATAGAATGCCCTATGGTTCCTTTGTGTGGAACCACAGGGCACAGAGAGCTTATGTTGAACAATGGTCCCCAAATTGGGGGGCATAGGCCCTTGGGGGGTGCAGATCAACATCCAGGGTGTGTGGCATGACCTGAATCAGCCTCATTAGGGGTCAGGGAAGGAGTGTCACACATCCCCACTTTGCCCTCAGCCCCTTATGGCCCCCAGCTGTAATCTTGGCTCTGCCATGGGTCCTGGCCACAGTTCAGCCTCCAGACTCTGCTTGCAGCTGTGATTCCACTCCCAGCCCAGGAAGATGCAGACACATTCTATTAGAGGTGGGGGGAGAGGAAAAGTTTGGGGATCACTGACAAAAAAGGATTTTGTTCCCCCTGCAAACTATAGAACACTGTTCTATAGCCTCCTGGGGTGAGGTGAGATAGCAGAAGGGACAAGGTGGGTTTGGCAGCAGGCATTATGTAAGTACATTAGCCAACAATACTTCTGCAAACTGCTCATGTTTCACAGGCTGGAGGTGTGGGAAAAGAATTGTTTTCTCCTACACCCCAAACAGTATGTCTGGCACCTGGGCAAAGGCTGTTTATGTGTGTTCTCTATGGATGTCTAGGTTTATTACAGGCTTGTAGTCTATTCAACCAATATAAATTAGTTATTTTGAACAGTGCCTACCAAATTGCAATAAAACCTTACAATACATTGGCAGTGAAAGTGTGAATATGACAGAGAACAGTGAGCTTAAAAAAAAGTGGAAGATGAAGCAGATTCAGTTCCTTTAGTATTTTAAGATCTTGAAATTAATGTTTCTTAATCCATAATTGGGCTGTTATCAGTTGACAGGTTTCCCATCTAATTATGATGCATAAGAGAGTTGATACATCAGCCCTATTTGTAATTAAATTTTGGCTTTAAGAAAAATCCACTTGAATCATGAGAAATGCCAGACAAATCTCTTTTCAGCAATAACATAAATAGAATTTTTCAGGCAATATACAATGCTAATTTTTGGACACAGGCAACATATAATTATACATAGCAAAACTGAAGCAGTTATAATTAAAAAAGCATTCCTCCAAACTGTTATTTACTTTGGGCTGCATTAGCTTTGCAATTTCTTTACATCATAATTTGTATTACCTAATATATTTCAAAATCCTTTTCCAGCTTGTAGGCTCAGGAATAAATTCACATACTCATTGTTATTTAAGTATTTTTATAATTAATGATCACTGTAATAATATAGTTCCAAAGACTGGTCTGAAAATAGCATGGGCATAAAAAACCCACAACAACTGAAGAGTCATTTGGGGAAAGCAGACACCCATGGACCTTTTGTGCTACAGAGTTCAACGGAAATTAAGTCAGTAAAAGTTCCACCTGCAGTTTGATTTTTCTTGAAACTTGGTAACCGATACAAGGAAACAAGGACAAACTACTTTTTTACAAATATTTTCTTGACCTCATTGATCCCGTTTGGGTTAGAAAGTGATCTTCCAGAACCGCTAGTTAAAACACAAAAGCTGCTAAGGAGCCAAAAGAGACAGAAATACTCAGAGTGTCTCAAGATGAAAATACTGAAGAGTAAACTTTCATAATGGTCTCCAAATTATTTTGAGACCTAAACACTTACAGTGCTAAAGGTTGTCTTTGTAATGTTTAAGCTAGTGTGTCTTTATACAGTTTAGTAAAAGGATCCTCTTGTGGACAACAAAAATTCCTACAAGCTGATTTCAAAGGGAATTTAGTAGATGATCAGTAGGATGTGCAACCAACATGCTTTAAAAAAAGATTGTCATTTTTTTTTTATTAAAAGAAAACAGTGCTGTGCTCAGAACAGAAAGATGAAGTCACAAAGACACCATCTTCTTGTTTTGAAGAAGCCCCACAACAAGGAAGAAGGGTGATGTTTTTCTCTGGAGACTGAAGCAACAGGCTTTCTAAAGGATCTGTTTGTCAAATCATGGAATGGAGGTGTTCTTTTGGATAATGATCAATGCTACCCTCAACATTCTGACATAATAAATAGCGAGTTGTGTATGCCACCTGATCCCCTGTAGTAAAACTAATCAAACCCTTCTCCCTTTGTTTATTCAGAACAAAAGACTAAAGAACAAGAAAGTAGACTGTGTCTACAAAAAAAAGTATTTGTAGAAGAGGGAAAGGAAGAATTCTGAATCGGTTGGTTATGGATGGAAAGAAAATAGGGCTCCCAAAAGTAATCTCTAAAATATGTTTAAGAAATGTTGGAGGAATCCAGAAAAATACAGAAGGCTTGATTCTTCTATGCTTTGTTACATTGAGTTGTCCTTCAGTTTCCTAAAATGTGCTTTTCCTTCCACAGCCACAGTAGAATAGGTAAAATAAATAATAATAAAAATAATAATACAGCACAGTAGCACTAAAGTTTACAAAAGCTTGCGTAACCTTCGGGTGGGCTAAAATTAATTCAATTACCCTTCTCCAGTGCCTCATAGAAATAATCCCCAATCCCTGTGGAGAAAGCAGCTGGAGATCCAGGATCCAGTCTGTATGGGACTCACAGCAAAGATTGCTCAGAGTTACCACCCCACATTAAAATACTACTAAAACCAAACATAACAATGAACTTTATTAACTACTAATTAAATAAACCTTATCCTAAGAAAATAAAATACATTTAACCAAAAACAATCCCTACAGAAACCACGCATGAAAGATACCCAAGAGTCCCAAAGTCCAGGTGGAGTTCACCCAACTCTCAGCTACAGTCTCTGTTCCAGTGTAGAGGCTTGAGTGGCAAGAAATAGCTGTCCTCTTCTTCTTTCTTTGCAGGAATCTTCTGTAGCATTCCATGCAGGCTTTTCTTTCTCCTTTGCAACCAGCCCTCAGTCCTATATGCATGTCTTCAAAATCTGTTGCAGATGACTCCATTAGAAGGAGAAAACATTTTGTTGACACCTGGCTTACCTTCTCTCCTGAAAACTGAGCACAAAGCAGCTCTAGCCTACTGTCTGCACTTTCTCAAAGCAGCTCTAGCCTACTGTCCGCACAGACTGCTGCTCTCATGTGATCTGACTGACCACACCTCATCACACCAGCAGGGCATCCTGTGGAGCATGCTCAAAAATGCTACTTCTCCCTGCTTCTAGAAGTTTCTAGTTGTGGGTAGCTAATCTGCCCAGCAACAGTAACCCACCCTCAGTAGGTCTCTTAAAGAGATAGCCTTTTTTTTAGGCATATGGGTTACACTTGCACAAGCATATGCTTTGCATATGCCTATTGACATTCAGCACTTGTTTGAGGGTTAGGAGATTTTTCAGAACTTGTTTGCAGTTGTGCTATGAATGCTAAGTGCCCCAACAGGGTGGTGCTTTGCTCTGGCTAAGGGGTTATGAATTCCAAGAACTTCATATACTCCAATTAAGTGTTTCTGGCTTCAACCATTTCTGAATTAGCGCCCATGCTGACAAAACTTTTATCTCTCAAAAGTGTGAAAAAACATTCCTGTGAACAACATAAATTTTGCCAGCTTAAGCACTTGCTTGCTCCTATGTCAGCAGGAAATCATTGCCTCCCACTGCTCATTGAACTGGTTTCATGATGTCATCAGGAGAGTTCTCTCCAATCAGCACTACGCAGCCTACAAGTGTCTTACTGTGGAACAACTGTATCGGTGCCATAAGCATAAACATGGCCTTCATTGTGCAGCAGCACAAATAAAGCAGGAAATGCAAGTAAAGCCATTCAAACAGTCTTCCACAATGGAGGCATCACATCTGGATTCAAGTGGAAAGCCATATATCAACATACCAGTTCACATAAGACCACGCACTTTCAACAACAGTGGAGAAAACATTGTAGTTGTTAATGGTTCTCTAGCCTTGTCCCAGAAAACAGAACATGCCCTTTTAAAACCTGGTTCCTCTCTACTATCATGAACCCTCAAAGTAGGGCATCAAAGTTAGTCATCATGGATGTCACTATAGAGTCACTATTAACATCTATGATAAAAGATATAGACCTGAGGCATTATATTACTAGTGTTAACATTTAAATTGCCATTTCATTTGGAATATATTTTTTCAAATAGACATTAAGCAAGCAGGTTATGATTAAGTGAAACATTTATGCATATGCGTCACTGTGACTTCAAAAAGATGACACACATGCTTAAAATTAAGCATGTGCCTGAGTGCTTTGCTGAATTGAGACCTTACTAAAGTACGACTAAGCATGAACTTTTGCAAAAAGATACACAGAATACCTTAAAGCATTAGACTGGAACTCATCCAATGGTCAGTGTCAGGCCCTCTGGGATGAAGAACATCAGTGGTGCTGCTGCACTAAAGAAGTGTGCTGAGTTACTCCACGTCACTTGCTTAGGAAAGAAATTGAAGCCAACATGTAGTCTAATTCACTTCTAGGACATTTTTGAACCCAGGGCCACTGTGCTTACCTGGATCCAATGCCTTTGTGGAGGATAAGGGCTGCCTATTGGAATAGGGCCCCTCCTGAAGTGAAATATTATCCCATTCAAAACTCTCAGATTCTATACAGGATATAAGATTATCACTACTTATGCAAATTTTCTCTCCAAATTCCTTTTTTTTTTAAATCTTCACATACACTATACATATAGTATAAGTTCCCAAAGCCTAAGCTCCCAAATGTGCTTCTCTGTTAGAGGTAAACATTGAAATATTTGACTCTATAAATAATAAATTAAGAAATATCATTTTACTTCTATAGCATCCTTCACTTCAGCCTTTCCAAGAACTTTACAACTGGTTATTAATGAATGAAGCCTCATAACCCTGAAGCAGTGTTCTGAGCAGGATTAGTTTTGAAAGATAGGAAAAAAACACATGAGTTAGCTAGGATTTACATAGTCCAGATTTAGTTTCTGAGATACAACTTGAATTTGGAGTTCTCTATCAATAAACTACTCAGTGTCTCAATACTAGTGGATCTGGTATTATTTATTATTCTTGGTGTTATAACTATGCTTACAAATTATCTGTTATATTTTAATAAAATCTGTATAACTACATATTGTCTTTTCTCATTTTTCATTTATTAGACTTAATTTTTAAGCATCTCAGCTGATTGTTTTTCTTCTGCAGCTATCTTTTATAACATTGTAAAAATATTAATTAAGAACATTTAAAAACAAAAAATTCAGGTATTTCAAAATCAGAAATATTGAATAGTTTGATTTGAAGGATATTAAAAATAAAGCACTGCACAACCCCTGTAAATAAATCATAACTACTTACACATGCAAATATATCACCTAAATTTTGCTGTTCAAGTAAGGTCTAATTACTTTGAATATGTCCTGCACTTGAATGATTAAATAAATGGCCATGCCCCTTCAGACAATCCAATCATTGTTGTGTTCCCAGTTATTATAAATCCTCAACCAATTTTAGGCTTTCCTTTACCATATTGTGGCATTTAGTTTCATGTTCTTAAACTGTTAAAAATGATAGTGAATATAAATGCCTGATCTGACATGCATATGTCATTTTTAGGCAGGTAACACTGAAGCATTTTTTTGAAGACTTAGACACTTGATTTTTAAACCACTACAGTAAATACTTGAATCACATTTAATCAATTTTTTTAAAAATGGGAAAAAATCGCATACAGCAAACATATTTGAGCTGTGCTCGCCATATTTACAGTTTTTTTATTAGGTTTTGTGTATGTTTCCTCCCTCCCTCTTTGAAAAATTACACAGTGTAGTATCAATTTTCTAAGCAGCATGAAGAGGTGTTTGGCTTTGCTGACAAGATTGTTACCGCTTTACTATACAACAGTCTCCTCTCAACCAATGTCTCAAGGGTGTATTTGAGTGAGTATGTTTCCCCAATAGCCTTATTTCAGGAAACATCAAAGAAAATTCTGGAGAATAGTTTCTGAATTGCATTGGTTGAATCAGCTTTCAGTGTGGAGAATCCTGATGACACAAGACGAGAGGCCCACACTGTCTAGTTCTGATGCTATGCTTTTCAAAGCATGCTGAAAAATTGGACAAGATTCAAAAAGAAACCCAAGAATGGCCTGAAAAACATGCCATAGAATAAGAGACTTATGGAGCTCAACCTCTTAAGCTTATCAAAGAGAAGGTTGCCTAAACAGAGAGATGTCTGATACTAAAGAACTCTTCAATCTAGCAAATGAAGAGAAAACAAGATTCAATAGCTGCAAGATGAACTCAGAAAAGTCAGATCAGAAATAATCTACACTAGATATCTTTGTAAAAGATGTGGAGTGAAATCCAGGCTCTGTTCGAATTAATGGGAATTTTGCCATGATTTTATCAGGGTCAATATTTATTATGTACTATTATTTGTTCTGTGGTTGTGTCCAGGAGACCCAATTCTTGTGCTAAGAACTGTACAAACAGAACACAAATACAATCCGTGCTCCAAAGAACTTAATTCAACCACAAGTTTGGGGGCTCAATTCAGTAATTACAGGTTAAAAATTTTTGGCTTGTATTACAGTGGAGGTCAGGTATATGATCATGGTACTCCTTTCTGGTCTTGATTATAAAACATACAACACAATGAACAATTTCTCCCCTTCCAGTCCCTATGCCACAAAACCTCCAGTTTGACCATTAATATATTTACAGAGGACTTGTCATCAGTAAAAAATAATTAGCTTAAATTAGAACATGATCTAGAACAGTTATTTTAACCAACAATGAATAGTCAACCCTTCCACCAAATAATCAAAAACTTTGTTCTGTGGCTCTTTAACTATCCCTGTTGGGTAGTTGGGAGTTTGCAGAATAAGGTTATTTCAAAATGAACTTGTAGCAAGTGTTTCTCCTCTACTACCCAAGGCACCCAAACATATCTTCTTTCAAAGATCATCTCAGATATAATATATATTAGCAGAATCAGTGCTAAAGTGTCTTTCACTTGCAGTAGGTTGAAATAGATGGATGATCTACTGGAGAATCTATTAACTGTACTCATATAATCACAAGTAGTCTTTATTTTCACATTTCCTATGGATGAATATCTTAAGGGTTCAGATTAAGTGCTAAATAAAATACACTAATGAGATTACATTAATTACATTCTGCAGAGAAACAGTGGGAAATAACAAATTGAATACCAATTTTTTTTCTATTAATCTTTCAGCCTCTTTCAATGTCAGCCTCAGTAATATTACATTAATCTTTTCTTTCTTCAGTGAAATCATCAATAAACTCTTCTGAGAACCCCTCTTTCCTTAGCCGCCAAGACATGTACACTCAAACCAGTATTCATGTGTCTATTTGTTATGGCATATCTCTTGTGTGTTTTTATAAAGAGTTCAACCTGTATGTAACTATAGATGAAGAGAAGCAGAGAAAACAAGACTTGGCAAACTCTGTTGAGTTACCAAAATGTCACACTGCAGAGAAATTAAAGTATAAAAATAAAATTACTTTTATCTATCTATCTATCTATCTATCTATCTATCTATCTATCTGCAAAAACAATGTTAAAAGTTATCAAATGTTATATGATTTGTAAAGGTAAGCATATGCCAGCTTCCTCATTCTTATTCCTTATATACCCATCCTGTGCACAGAATGGGACAGAGATCTTGTTGGAAAAAATAATATATGATTATGTAATTATACAATTTCTTAATGCATATGCTCAAGAGGTCTGAAATAAGATTGCTCTAAATATGATGATTTCTAGTTTTCTAGTGCTTCATTCTGCAATCAAAACATCATTCTTTAAATGTAAGCATTTTGTACTTAATTTCCCAGTTTGTTTAGAATATTTTTTACAAAAGGAATCAAGTCAGACAAATTCCATTATTTGCAATTGTAAAATTCCCCATCGTACAGGATCAGCAGTTTTAAAATCTAAACCAGCGATTCCCAACCTTTTTGCCTCAAGAGCCACAAATACAATTTTTACAGCCATGAAGGTCCATGCGAACAGGGGCTGCTAACAGGGAGTTTTGCAAGGGAGTTCTCCAGGTGAAGGAGGAGCTACTGCAGAATCTGTGGGGTAAGTAAGTGACTGTCTGTAGTATTGGGGGGGGTGTGTGTTTAGGGGTTACTGCTGTGAGCTGTGTGCTGAGCTTGAGTTGGTGTCTGTCTGTGTGTCTGTTTGAAGGACTGTGTGCTACAGCTGGCAGTTGGAGGCTGTGAGCCTCAAAGGTAAGTTTGAGAGCTTGAAGCCTCTGGTGATTGGCTGAGCTTAATCAGCCTTAATCAGTGGGTGGGGCATTAACCCAGGCCAGGGCTTTATAAAGCCACACATAAGCGACCAGGGAGCTTGCGAACAGGGGCTGCTAACAGGGAGTTTTGCAAGGGAGTTTCAAGGGAGGGCGCGCCCCATAGGTCCTCCTTGGTCCCCTGTCCCCATATAACCTATACTTCAAAACCATACTCTAAAACCCCTTTCTTTCTTTCAACCACCCTTTCATTAACTAGGAGACAATGCAGGCAGAAGCCCAGCAGCAGAGTGGGGGCTATCCAGTTTATTGCGCCGGGTGTGGAATGTATGAGTACCTGCCTTGTGGGCGGGTGTCGTATGTCTGCATTCGGTGCAAGGAGCTCCTGGCCCTCAGAGACCGCGTGCGGGCTTTGGAGGCCAGGGTGGCGGAACTGGAGGAGCTGAGAGAGGCAGAGAGGTTTGTCGACGAGGCTTTCAGGGACACTGTAGAATTGTCCCACCTCCGCTCAGACAGCCTCTGTGCTGTTGAGGAGGAAGAATGCCCAAGGGAAGCAAAGCAGTCAGCGGGAGCAGAGGGGAACCTTCCCATAGTTGGGACCCTCCTTCCAGATGATGCTGAGGCTGCCTCTCGCACGGAGGTTGCCTCTCCGGGGGAGGGAACTCCAGTTGCTAGGAAAAGGCAGGTGTTAGTAATGGGAGATTCGATCATTAGAAACATAGATAGCTGGGTTTGTGATGACCTGGAGAACCGTATGGTGACTTGCCTGCCTGGTGCGAAGGTTGCGGACCTCTCGAGGCATCTAGACAGACTTATGTGTAGTGCTGGGGAGGAGCCGGTGGTCGTGGTACATGTAGGTACCAATGACTTAGGGAAGGGTAGGAGAGATGTCCTGGAAGCAAAATTTAGGCTACTAGGAAAGAGATTGAGATCCAGGACCTCTATGGTGGCATTCTCAGAAATGCTCCCAGTTCCACGCGCAGGGCCAGGTAGGCAGGCAGAGATTCAGAGTCTCAATGCGTGGATGAGACGATGGTGTAGAGAGGAGGGGTTTACGTTCATTAGGAACTGGGGAAACTTTTGGGATGGGGGGAGCCTATACAGGAGGGATGGGCTCCACCTAAACCAAAAGGGAACCAGACTGCTGGCGCTAAACATTAAAAAGGTTGTAGAGCAGTTTTTAAACTAGAGGATGGGGGAAAGCCGACTGCTGCAGAGGAGCAGCTGGATCGGACACAGACTTCTCTTAAGGGAGAGTCTGTTGAGAGGGAATCTCCAGGTTATAGTTATAGTTATAGTCAGGAACAGAGGACAGAAAAGGATGGTGAGGGGGCCGGATCCGATGATAAACAGCCACATGACCAAGAATCTGGCACATTAAAAAAGGGCAGACAAATAAACAGGGACAAGTTTTTAAAGTGCTTATACACAAATGCTAGAAGTCTACATAATAAAATGGGTGAACTAGAGTGCCTAGTGGTAAAGGAGAATATTGATATAATAGGCATCACAGAAACCTGGTGGACAGAGAGCAATCAGTGGGACACAATCATTCCGGGGTACAAAATATATCGGAAGGACAGAACAGGTCGTACGGGAGGAGGAGTGGCACTATACGTGAAAGAAAATGTAGATTCAAATGAAGTAAAAATCATAAGCGAATCCACTTGTTCCATAGAATCGCTATGGATAGAAATCTCATGCTTCCATGACAATATAACATTAGGGATCTACTATCGGCCACCTGACCAGGACAGTAAGAGCGATGATGAAATGCTAAGGGAAATTAGGGAGGTTATCAAATTTAAAAACCCAATAATGGTGGGGGATTTCAACTATCCCCATATTGACTGGGAACATTTCACTTCAGGACATATTGCAGAGATAAAATTTCTCGATACTTTGAATGACTGCTTCATGGAGCAGCTGGTATGGGAACCCACAAGGGGAGAGGCAACTCTAGATTTAATCCTGAGTGGAGCGCAGGAGCTGGTCCGAGAGGTAACTGTAGCAGGACCGCTTGGAACTAGTGACCATAATACAATAGCATTCACCATCCCTGTGGGGGAAAGAACACCTCAACAGCCCAACACTGTGGCATTTAATTTCAAAAGGGGGAACTATACAAAAATGAGGGGGATAGTTAAACAAAAGCTAAAAGGTAGAGTGACTAAAGTGAAATCTCTGAAAACTGCATGGGCGCTTTTTAAAGACACCATAATAGAGGCCCAACTTCACTGTATACCCCAAATTAAGAAACACTGTAAAAAAACCAAAAAAGAGCCACCATGGCTCACCAACCATGTAAAAGAAGCACTGAGAGGTAAAAAGACTTCCTTTAAAAAGTGGAAGTCAAATCCTAGTGAGGCAAACAGAAAGGTGCACAAACAGTGCCAGCTTAAGTGCAAGAGTGTAATAAGAAGAGCCAAAGAGGAGTTTGAAGAACGGCTAGCCAAAAACTCCAAAGGTAATAACAAATTGTTTTTTAAGTATATCAGAAGCAGGAAGCCTGCCAAACAACCAGTCGGGCCCCTTGATGATGATAATACAAAAGGAGCGCTTAAAGATGATAGAGTCATTGCAGAGAAACTAAATGGATTCTTTGCTTCGGTTTTTACGGCTGAAGATGTTAGTGAGATTCCCAAACCTGAGCCGGCTTTTGTAGGTGACAAATCTGAGGAACTGTCACAGATTGAAGTGTCAATAGAGGAAGTTTTGGAATTAATTGATAAACTCAACATTAACAAGTCACCGGGACCAGATGGCATTCACCCAAGAGTTCTGAAAGAACTCAAATGTGAAGTCGCGGAACTGTTAACTAAGATTTGTAACCTGTCCCTTAAAATGGCTTCGGTACCCAAAGACTGGAAGTCGGCTAATGTAATGCCAATATTTAAAAAGGGCCCTAGAGGGGATCCCAGCAATTACAGACCGGTAAGTCTAACGTCGGTACCGGGCAAATTAGTTGAAACAATAGTTAAGAATAAAATTGTCAGTCACATAGAAAAACATAAACTGTTGAGCAATAGCCAACATGGTTTCTGTAAGGGGAAATCGTGTCTTACTAATCTATTAGAGTTCTTTGAAGGGGTTAACAAACATGTGGACAGGGGGGATCCAGTGGACATTGTGTACTTAGATTTCCAGAAAGCATTTGACAAGGTCCCTCACCAAAGGCTGTTATGTAAGTTAAGTTGTCATGGGATAAAAGGGAAGGTCCTTTCATGGATTGAGAACTGGTTAAAAGACAGGGAACAAAGGGTAGGAGTAAATGGTAAATTCTCAGATTGGAAAAGGGTAGCTAGTGGTGTTCCCCAAGGGTCGGTCCTAGGACCAGTCCTATTCAATTTATTCATAAATGATCTGGAGAAAGGGGTAAATAGTGAGGTAGCTAAGTTTGCAGACGATACTAAACTACTCAAGATAGTCAAGACCAAAGCAGATTGTGAAGAACTTCAAAAAGATCTCACAAAACTAAGTGATTGGGCATCCAAATGGCAAATGAAATTTAATGTGGATAAGTGTAAAGTAATGCACATTGGAAAAAATAACCCCAACTATACCTATAATATGACGGGGGCTAATTTGGCTACAACGAGTCAAGAAAAAGATCTTGGAGTCATTGTGGATAGTTCTCTGAAGATGTCCATACAGTGTGCGGAGGCGGTCAAAAAAGCAAACAGGATGTTAGGGATCATTAAAAAGGGGATAGAAAATAAGACTGCAAATGTATTATTGCCCTTATATAAATCCATGGTACGCCCACATCTCGAATACTGTGTACAGATGTGGTCTCCTCATCTCAAAAAAGATATTCTAGCACTAGAAAAGGTTCAGAAAAGGGCAACTAAAATGATTAGGGGTTTGGAGAGTGCCTCGTATGAGGAACGATTGAAAAGGCTGGGCCTCTTCAGCTTGGAAAAGAGGAGACTGAGGGGGGACATGATAGAAGTATATAAAATTATGACGGATGTGGAAAAAGTGGACAAGGAAAAGTTGTTTAAATACTCCCATAATACAAGAACCAGGGGTCACCAAATGAAACTGATAGGTAGCAGGTTCAAAACAAATAAAAGGAAGTTCTTCTTCACACAACGCACAGTCAACTTGTGGAACTCCTTACCTGAGGAGGTTGTGAAGGCTGGGACTATAACAATATTTAAAAGGGAACTGGATAAGTTCATGGTGGCTAAGTCCATAAATGGCTATTAGCCAGAAAGGGGTTAAGAATGGTGTCCCTAGCCTCTGTTTATCAGAGGATGGAGACGGATGGCAGGAGAGTGATCACTTGATCATTGCCTGTTAGGTTCACTCCCTCTGGGGCACCTGGGCACTGGCCACTGTCGGTAGACAGATACTGGGCTAGATGGACCTCTGGTCTGACCCAGTACGGCCTTTCTTATGTTCTTATGTTCTTATGCGTCTATTTAATTAAAATTTAATTAATTAAATTTCTATTAATTTTTCATTAAACCTAAGTAATTAATTTGAATTAATTGAATTTAATTTACTTTAATTAATTATTTAAAATTTTAAAACATTTAATGAAAAGCAAATTTTAAATTTTATATTTTTTAAAAAATTAAAAACAGCTTTAAAATTTAATTTAAAAAAAAAAAATCAAACTCTTAAAAACAGTGGTGGCCAGCTGGGTCCTGGCTGTGTTCCGGATGGGGATGGAGTGAGAGGGAGGCTGCAGCCCAGCTCCCAGCTCTGCGCATGCACCACAAGGCCAGGGGACAGGAGGCTGCAACCCAGGTTCCAGGTGCATGTTAGGACTGGGTGAGGGGGAAGCAGGAGCTGGCAGCTGCAGCCTTGGTCCCGCAGTACGCCAAGACCTTGAGGGGTGAGAGGGGGGCAGGAGGCTGCAGCCCGGCTCTTGGCTGGCCGCATGCCAGGATCGAGTGGGGGGCAGGCATTTCCAACCTCCCAAACAGCTGCAGGGGAGCATGGGCCAATTGAAAAAGCCCTGCGGGTCACTTTTGGTCTGCAGGCCAAGGGTTGGGAACCCCTGCTCTAAACTTTCAACACTTATGCTACATGACTAACTACTTTGGCAAGCAGCAGCAGAAATCTGTTTTCCCATGTTGGGGATGAATCACTAGGTCCAGGTTCTGGGACTGGGAGCAGTCTGGATGAGTTTCACTTGGTCCAGCTCCCCCACTCCTCCAACACGAGAGTTGGAGGACATCTTGGTAGGCCAAAAGGAGTGGTTGTACAGAACATGACCCATCTCTTACTCTCTCTTCCCCCCCCCCATATAACGAGAAGCCATTTGTTTCCTGCCCAATGTGGTGCCCCCAGGGAAGGACAAGCACCACTGAAGATATGTGCTGGGTCCAGGGAAAACCTGCTCATACTCTTTTATCGCCAAACGCCCTGCTACACATGCTTTGGCACCTTCCATTTGCTCCCAATGTTCTGTCTCCTGCTGCTACTTTGATTGCATAAGCCCAGTTTTAGAATGACTTTGTTTAGTTACTATTTTGCCAGACTGCCAAATGCATCTGTCTGCAGTGTTGAGGAAATGAGGGAGATACCCACATCAGAGATATTCTTTTTGATGACACATATAAAGTACTGTTCCAAACTGATCTCAGTGAAACGGATTTTCAAACCAATTGGCATATTAAACAGTAATAGGTCACCCAGGACCAGATGGCATTCACCCAAGAGTTCTGAAGGAACCCAAATAAAAAATTGCAGAACTACTAACTGTAGTGTATAAACAAACTCTGAAAATAGGCTCACTGGTCTGTAATTGCTAGGATCTCCTCTTGAGATCTTTTAAAAATTAATCATCTAGGACAAATACTAACTTCAACACTGGGAAAACTGGCAGAAACTATAGTAAAGGGACTGAAATATGAGACACAAATTTGTTGGGGAAGAATCAACACAGCTTTTGTAAAAAAAAGTCCCAAGCCTCACCAATCTGTTAGAATTCTTTGAGTGATAAGGGTGATCCAATCAGTATAGTATACTTGCTTTTCTAGAAAATTTAAGACAAGTTCCCATGCCAGAGACTCTTACAGAAATTAAGTAACCATGGAATAAGAGGGAAAGTCTTGTCATGAATCATGGTTGTCATGGATGAAAGGCAAGAAACAAACGGTAAGAAAAAATGGTCAGTTTTCACAGTGGAGGAAGGTGAATAGTGGAGTCCCTTGAAGATTCATACTGGGACTCATGCTGTTCAATTTATTCATAAATGACCTGGAAAAGGAGGTGAACAGTGACAAGGCAAAGAGTGCAAGTGGTACAAAATTATTCAGGATAGTTAAGTCCAAAGTAGGTTGGGAGAAGTTACTGAGGGACCTCAAAAAACAAAGGGCAAAAAAACACATATGAAATTCAATTCTGATAAATGTAAAGCGATAAACATTGGGATAAATTATCCCAACTATTCATATACAATGATTGGTTCTAAATTCACTGTTCCACCCAAGAAAGAGATCTTAGAGTCATGGTGGATAGTTTTCTGGAAACTTGTGCTCAGTGTGCAGCAGCGGTCAGAAAGATTAACCATATATTAAGACCTATTAGGAAAGGGATAGAAAATATGACATAAAAATACCATAATGCCATTAAATAAATCCATGGTGAGCCCACATCTTGATTGATGTATCCAGTTTTGGTCATCCAATCTCAAAAACTATGTGGTGGAACTTGGAAAGATTCAGAGAAGGGCAACAAAGATGATCAAGAATATGGAATAGCTTCCATACAAGGAGAGACTAAAAAGGTTAGAAAAAAGATGACTAATGGGAGATATGTTCGAGGTCTATAAAATCATGAATGGTGTGGAAAAAGTGAATGGGGATGTGATATTTATCCTTTCCCATTATACAAACCAGGGAGTATCCAATGAAATTAACTATTAATTAAAGCAGCAGCTTTATTACAAAAGAGAGGAAGTATTTTTTCATACAATTCACAAGTAATCTATGGAACTCATTGCCATAGATGTTGTGATGGTCAAAAGTATAACTGCATTCAAAAAAGAAATGGATGGAGAATAGTTCCAGAGATATCTATTAGCCAAGATAATTAGAGATGCAACCCCATGGGTTTAGGGTGATCCTAAACCTCTGACTACCAGGATCCAGAAGCAGAAGACAGGGGTGGATCACTCAATTATGTCTTTGTTCTGTATTTTCTCCCTGATGCTTTGTACTGACCACTGTACAGGATACTGAGTAAGATCAAGAATGGTCTGATTCAGTGTGGCAGCTCTTATGTGCTATCAATAATTGTTCTAATGAAAACATATTTTGTGGCAGGAAATTTTTTCAGTCAAAAAATTTCAAGAAGCTCTACTCAGTCTTCATTCAGGCTTTCAGGACCGCTTACCTGAGTAACAATTTCAGAATCTGGCACTTCCTAGAATCTGGTCAGTAAGCAGATAGATGCAGATGGTGTGTGAGGAAGTGTGAGGCCTCTGTCTTGACTAACACACTGGGGATGGAACAAAGGAAATCCAAAGCAAAAAAAGTACATGTACTACAACTTGAGCAAATGAGCCATTGTTTTGTAGTTGCAGGCTACAACAACTCTTATCCTTTGTGGATAAGCACTGAAAGGTACTTGCAACATACATTCATCTGTGGGTTACATAGTAATCCTGCCTTGCCCTGGCTGTATTGACGCTCCACAAACTGTACTTTAGCTTGGTGGCTAAAATTTTTGTAAGACCTTAAACAACTTCTCCTCATGGGAATAGGATGAGGAAAATCTGCCCAGCAATGGAGCATCTAGCCTTGCCTACATTTTTTTCCATCTCTATCGCCACTTTATTCCTAATACAGAGGGAGTTTGCAACAAGTAGGGTTCCTGGAGGAGATGCATATCCTCTTTAGAGCTCCCATACATCCAGCTACCCTTTGCATAGTGCAACCTTATAGAAGTTTGCTCTTAAATGCATAAAACAAAATTGTATTTGAGATTCATTGCTACCAAACTTAACCAAGCAAAGCTGTGATTCCCACATCATTATTATAATTTCCATTATATCAACTGTTGTGACATTTCTTTAGATTTCATGATCCACTATACACCATTGGAATAGTGGAGACCCAAAGTATATGCAATCCCACTCCAGATCCATTTATCTGAGATAACTTAGGAATTTCTTTGAAACTGGTTTGTGCCCCTTATGCAGGAGAGCATTCTGTTTTTAAAAAATGGTGCATCTAAGTATGATAGAAGATCTAACTTGTTTCAGGTACAATGTAATATATCCAGTACACCAGAGGACGTGATACTTCTGAGGTAAATACTTAAAACATATGATGCCCAGATGAGATTCTGCAGTTCCTATAAAAATATAGAACTTTCAAGAGTAGAAAAGTCAGCCTAGATTTACTTGTTTCAAATTCTTGTTTTCTGAAGACAGAAAAATGTAGGGAATCTGAGTTTATTCAAACCTGCACAGAAAGCTTCTAACGTAAGTCATATTAAATTTTCTGCCAGCCCTAACACTTTAATATTTCTGCCAAATATATCTTATGGGTACTCAGCTGCAATCCCTCATTGCCAAATGCTTGAAATCTCCATGATTACAGAGGTTACGGAGAAGTGAATCTCCACAGTCCAGCTGTTTCTCATTTAAGTAAAAAGTGATACTAAGGACAAGCCTGTCTACTCACATACACTCTATGCAGGAAACTATGAAATGTACCAGATAGCTGTTTCAGTTGCTGAAAAACTCACACTCACACAGACAAATATTGCACTGACTACCACAAATTCCCAAACCATTGTTTTTTTTTTAATTACTGCAATACATTTGATTAGTTAAAGACACAACAGCAGAATTGAAGGTATTTGCATGTGAACTGCGGTTGGGGTTCAAAATAAAAAATAAAACTAGAAACACCTAGGAGTCATTAGAATTTTAGCCTAGACTGCAAAAGGAAGTTTCAAAATGTGTAGGAATTCTCCCAGTTTTTGTGCAAAATATTATGGGCTTTCATCAAGCCAATTAAAAAAAGACAACATTTGAAATTTCAACTAAGAATATAGACTGAGACATGCTGCGTAGAAAGTGAACTGCTTCACTTTAGCTCACCTAACACAACCAAATATAATCTTTATTAAATGGATTAAAAATGGGGTCACTGATAGCTCTCAAAACGTAACTGATAATTAGGAATCATCACCAAATGAGGGCATTTCAAATGCATTGTTGCATTGAAAACTGCTCTTGGCTCAATGCTAAATCCAAGCTTATACATCTAAGAATACAAAAAGCAGATCATACCTACATGATTGGGAAATTTGCCCTGGACAGCAGTGACTTAGGGGTCATGGTGGGTAAAGATAAAGACAAGATCTAAAGGATGGAAATTGAATTTGGGCAAGTTCAAACTGGAAATAAGGAACGCATTTCATTAAATATTTAACCATTTGGAACAATTTACCAAGAAAAGTAGTCACTCTGTCACTTGAAATCTTTAAATTAAGATTAGACATCTTTCTAAAATATAAATTCAATCCAGTAGTATTGGGTTTGATGCAGGAATTACTGGGTGAAAGTTCTGCCCTGTATTATTCAGTAGGTCAAACTACTTTATCATAATAGTCTCTTCTGGCCTTTAAAATCTATTACTATTAAATACGGCAATGTTTCAATGAAAAGCAATCTTTGTATGACTTCACTGAAATACTAACACTCCAAATAGCCAATGGACATAGCAAAGAACATCTACCATGCTTAATCAAAAAAAAAAAAGAATTGAACAATATTTAGTATCCATACATTCTTAGAGCTAGGTTGAATCCATTAGGCACCGCCTTTAGTAGTTCTAGTAGCTCATTGCATAAAGGCAATGTCCAGGCTATACAAATATTAAGGATGGACCCAACCCACTTTGCAAGAATCCCATACCTCCCCATCTCTTTGCGGTGGTGTGCCCACCTCCTTGGTCCTTCTGCTCCACTGTGATTGTCACAGGTTCTTTCCATGGTTTCAATGTACAAGGTGCTGGTTGACGCAATTATTTTTTCTATAAGTTTGCAATATGCACAAGGGCAATAGTCTTGTTTATTTCACAAACAATAAATTTCACAAAGTAGTATCTAAGTAGACCTCTAAATGAATGAGTCAACATCTGTGCAAATTAGTGAATACATTCCAGAGGAAAAAGAAAGCTGACCATAACTATACCAAATCATAAAGTTAACCAATGCTGCCTAAACTAACTGAATGAGAATTGGAGCAGTAGATCAAATTTATCATTGATGAAACCAGGTGAGCATATCTCAATTTGTTTCTTTTTAGTGAAGCATGTAGTCAACTTTAAGGTGACTTAGTTAAGTCGACTTAGTGTGTCTACACTTAAAATTAAAGTCGATTTAAAGGGGAACTTACAAAGTCAACCTAGAGCGTCTACACTGGATGCTCTAGGTCGACTTTGTGGGGCTAAGGGGACCTTGGGCAGATCCACGAGGCGGGGGGGAGCACCCCCTGTGTACAATGGGGCAAAGGGGGACAGGGACCCTGGCAGGTCAGAGCCCTGTGTGTGACACTGTCTGGATTTAGGGAAGCATTTATTATATTATTTTCTATGGCTATCTCATAAATGCTATAATCCATAGGAACTATGTCATGTTTGGTATCAATAGAAAGGTAGTAATTTGCTGGGAATGATTATATAGGTTATGTCTAGGAATTCTATTTTGATTAGAAGTTAAGAATTTGATGTTATATCCATACTTTAACTAGTGTCATTCTGGAGAAATTAGATGGGAGGGTGTGAACAACCATTGTCTCCTTAATGTTTAGGAATTTTCCAGGTAGAATGGTCCCAGGGACTATCCCTGATGAGCCATTGAGGACATAAAGAATACAACCATTGTATCCTTAATGGCTCATCAGGATACTCCCTGGGACCATTATCCCTGGAAAATTCCTAAACATTAACGAGACAGACAACAGAGTCCTGTGGCACTTTTTAAGACTAACCGATTTATTTATCACAAGAGCTTTCGTGGGAGAAATTTTCTCCCACGAAAGCTCATGCGATAAATAAATCTGTTAGTCTTAAAAAGTGCCACAGGACTCTGTTGTCTTTCTACAGTAGACTAACACAGCTACCCCTTTGGAATTAAGGAGACAATGGTTGTTCACACCCTCCCATCCAGAATGTCACAAGTTAAAGTATGGATATAACATCAAATTCTTAACTTCTAATCAAAATACAATTCCTATACATAAACTATATAATCATTCCCAGCAAATTACTACCTTTCTATTGATACCAAACATGACATAGTTCCTATGCATTATAGCATTTATGAGATATCCATAGAAAATAATATCATAAATGCTTCCCTAAATCCAGACAGTGTCACACCGTGCCCACATGCCCTGCCCTTTGGGGGGCATGCCAGGCTCCCCCTGTTACCCCCCCCCAGCAGGGAAGGCATTGGTGTAGTCCTGGGGTAGCCCTAAGTCGACTTAGGGCTACCCCAGGGCTACATTGGCTTAATTCGACTTTAGAAAGTCGAATTAAGCCTTAGGTCGATTAGAAAGGTGGTTTAATAAAGTCGACTTAATTTTCATTAAGTCGACTTTATTTTCCTTAAATCGACTTAAGCAAGCTGCTTAAGTCGACTTAAGCAAAGTGTAGTGTAGATGCAGGGCACATTAAGTCGACTTAAGCCAAGCTTAAGTCGACTTAATTTACCAGTGTAGACGCAGCCTATGTGCTACAATAGTACACATACTAAAAAATCGTAATATCAATATTATGGTATAATCAACAAATTCTTCTTCCAGCATTTTATAGGTATAGATCTTCCTGCTACATATTTGAAGATCCAGAAATCATGCTGCTTTCACAAGACTACTTTCAATCTACTCATTGCAGTCACACATATAATAGGTTATTTCTGATAATTTAGCATTCAAATTTCCTTAAGACTTCTCTACACTTAAAGCACACTAGGGAACCTTTAAAGCACAGAAGTAGGAACTACACAGATGATTTAATGTGCAACACAGTAGTGCACTTCAGAAACAACCTGCTTCCCCACTAAGAGCATTGCCCCAACATGTAGAAAAGTCCTTAAACTGCCTTATATTCATGAAAGAGACCCTAAACAGTTAATCTATAAAGCTATTTGGTTTTTGTTTCAACATTATTTTTCCACAATTTAATTCCACAGCAATAAACCTGAGCTGTTGATTATCTTATTCATGAAAAAAAATAATTACCTTTTATCTTAACAAATGTATTTTTAGTTAGATTCATTTGCAGCATGTGACTCTATTCATGCAAACAGACTAACTATTATAATTTAGATCTTACCTTAAAATATACAAATTACTACCTGTTTGCCTGTGGATTAGTATTGCTTACTAGCCAAAGAAAAGCCTTCTTATAAAGTTTTTCTAATAATATTTTTAAAAATAGTTCTGTTTTCTTTTTTACTTTAGGTCTTCAATTTTAATTAAGGAGGTAGATCAGACATTTGTTAAATGATATTTCGTGCTCGCCATTATTTTTATATCATATTAATTTTCCCAAAGAAGAGTTCCAAAAAGTGCTTCCTGATTTAACTGCTGGGGGGGGGGGGGGTATGGTGGGTTTTGTTTTGTTTGTTTGTTTTTGGTTTTGGTTTTGGCTTTTTTGTTTTAGCTCTTAAGATTTGATTAATTAGTAGACCTGAATGAGTCATTGTAATGAATAATTTGGCAAATCTTTAATCTCTTTCTATTTGAGGAATACCTACAAGCAGGTGCTGATTTTCTGTTTTATAGATAATGCAAATTTATTCAAGAAATATCTTTTTAAAATTTTTTACTCTATCAATAATGTCTCAAATATTTGAAATATGAGCTAGTTTTCTCAGTTGCAATTGCTAATGGTATAGTTTCATTTTTGTTTGTTTTTGTTTGTTTTGTTTGTTAAAGCCAGTCTAACATCTAAACATGTGAAAATGTTTGAGGAAAGAAATTTCCAGGAAAAAATCTATTTTAGGAATATGGAAAGGAATTGTTTGGCCACCAGGATGATGTCAGGGAAGTATCTTGTCGATTTCACGTAGTGGCTAAAACACCTGAGAGGTGTTGTGAGGATAAATATGTTGCAGATTGTGAGGTATTCAGATATTGCAGTAGGGTTATTTCAGTACCGTAGGTAGATAATATGGTTGTTTTGCCTTAAAGACACAGCATGTACCTTTGACCTTTAATCACCCAAATTCTAATACCCTTAACTTTTCAAGCAACTTTAATAGTTCCTGTGGTTTCTAAAAAGGAAAAAAAAAAATGTTAAGCATCTAAAATATTTCCTTTCATGGTAATATTAGCATAATTCATAATTATTTAACTAGAACTAGAGATATTAATATACCTGTACAAGCTGAAGTGTAAATATAAGATCTGGTATTGCTAAAATTACTACAGAGGAAAGAAAATAGTGTATATCTACACTACAGAATGTGTAAAATCACCAGAGGGAACTTCTGAGTGATTTACAACCATCGAGCTAAACTTTTCACCACTGTTTCTTTTGCTCTTCTGTGCTACTTTCTGGAGTTCATTTTACTGCATTATATGTCACTAGACGATGGATAGCTAGATATTGAGTATATATTCATCATTTTAAACAGATTTCTTACCAATAGCTGATTAAAATGGAAACACTGTGTCCACTCTAATTTCTTTGCTCGGAAAGGGTAAGATTTCATTCTCCTATACCTACCTACCTACTGTTTATTTTCTCAAATATTAGTCCTAAAGTGGCAAGGCTTGTTATCAATGGCTAATTATAGCCTGCTACTGGGCTATAATTCTGATGAGACAAAATGGGATAAAAACAAATAATACATTCCAGAGAGGTTAGGTGAAAAGTATTTATTAATGTACACACAGATATTTTAAGAAATATTTGAAGAAAATGTAGCTTAATGGTTGGAATCTACAAGGATGCTAAGGATATTAGATACTCAAGTGTATACATTCCTGATTCTCCTTTGCAAATCCCAGACAATATCAAGAAATGTTTTCTAACTGTGAAGCAGATGAGACTACTGCACAGTTTCCCAAAGCAAATAATAGGATTGGAGTCAACATTGAATTAGACAAAACTAAACACTGGAGACAATACTGTACTTAGTAATCCTACACTAGTAGGGAGATGGATTAGATTATCATGTTGTTTTCCTTCTCCAATTTCTATGATTCATAGTGTTTTTGTTTGGATGTTTTTTGTTGGTTTTTGTTTTAAAGTGCTCAAAAATACATAATACATTCATTTTAGCACAAAATGCAATGGGCTGGATTGTGGCTGTAATAGTATATAGCCCATAGCCCCATAGAGCACTCTGACTTCACTGATTCATGTTAGTCTAGCCATGTTAGTCTAGTTCACCAAAACAAACAAGGAGTCCTGTGGCACTTTTAAAGACTAACAATTTTATCATGCAATAAATAAAAGTCTTTAAGGGTGCGTCTACACCTGTAAATTAAGTCGACTTAAGCTTGCTTAAGTCGACTTAATTTACTCTGTGTCCAAACTGGAGTTTCCTTAAGTCGACTTAAGGAAAAGTAAAGTCAACTTTACTGTTGTAAAACCTAGTTTTACGTCAACTTTACTGCTTAAGTAGACTTCTTAAGTCGACTTCAGCAGTGTAGATGCCCTAAATCGACTTAGTCGACTTAGGGCAGGGGAAAACGGGAGCCCCTGCTCCCTTCTCCCCAGGAAGCCACTAGCAGCTCGTCCTAGCTCCCTTCTCCCTGGGACTACTCACATCCCGGGGAGAAGGGACTGCGGGGCTCCCTTTTGGCCGGGACCATTCAAGTCCCAGCCAGAAGGGAGTCCCTCTTAGCTGGGACTGAATGGTTGCGGCCAGGAGGCAGTGCGGGAGACCCATGCTCCAGCTGCCGAGCAGCTGGCAGCTGGAGCACGGGTCTCCCGCTTTCCATCCTGGCCGGGACCACTCGGTCCTGGCTAGGAGGGAGCATGGGGCTCCCTTCTCCCCGAGACCACTTGGGTCCTGGCTAGGAGTGAGTGTGGGGCTCCGCTCCAGCTGCGGGGAAGCCTCTGGGTCTCCCGGCCAGCTGGGCGCCACTGTGCCAGCACTTGCTAGAGCTACAGCTGTATGGGGAGGCCTGGGGGTTTCCCTAAACAGCTGGAGTGCCAGCAATTGCCAGCACAGTGGCCTCCAGCTGGCGGGGAGACCTGGAGGCTTCCCAAGGAGATGGAGCACGGTACCGGCTATGAGGGAGCGCAGGGTTCCCTCCTAGCCAGGACTGGAGCGCGGCAAAAATGGAGCCAGCGGCTCCCTTCTCTCTAGGACTCCCGTGGGTCCCGGCAAACAGGGAGCTGCCACTTCCTTTTTGCTGCGACCCACCTTTCCCTTTTTGCCGGGACCCGTGGGGGTCCTGGAGAGAAGGGACCCCTGCGGTCCCGGCTAGGAGGGAGCACTCCCTCCTAGCCGGAACCGCGCTCCACCTTCCAGGAAGCCTCCAGGTCTCCCCGCAGGGGTCCCAGCCAGCTTCCTTCTAGCCGGGACCACTTGCTCCCAGCTAGAAGGGCTCCCTTCTGCCTGGGACCTGAGCAGTCCTGACCAGAAGGGAGCCGAGTGGTCCAGTGCAGAAGGGAGCTCCATGGTCCCTTCTCACCCGGACCGCTCCGGGGCTTGCTGTCTCGGCAAGAGCCAGCCCCATGTGGGGCTGGCTGTCCCTCGACCTAACTAGTCGACTTAGAGAGTCTAGTATAGACTCTCTAAGTCGAGTTAGTAAGGCCCACCTTAAGTCGACTTAGGAGTCCTGTGTGGATTCTCTAAGTCGACTTAATAAGTTGACTTATTTAAGTTGACCTAAATCAGTAAGTGTAGACATAGCCTAAAAGTGCCACAGGACTCCTTGTTTGTTTTGACTTAACTGAGGCTCCCAGAAGTATTGTTCCCTGCACTGTCAAAAAACTCTGGATGTATAGAACAAAGCAACAGACACAATACATGTGACATCTTTCCTCTTGTTGATTTTCTTAACAGAGAACTGCAATAATCTCACTCAAATACTGAGGTTGGCTATGAACATTTTGTGGCGCAAGGATGGGCATTTTCCAAGATCCCCATTATAGGATTGTTCCTCAGGTTGTTCAACAGCTTCCTGGGCCATTAAACTCAGATATGTTTATATGGAGCTAGAGGCTGTAATGTACCTCCTATCTACATATGTCTTTATAGATACACATAAAAAAGCATGCACACATGAAATGTGCATAAAATGTACATTGTGGTTACATATTTTACATCTTCAAATGTCCAAAAACATGAAAACATTTACTACCAAAAATAAATTACATAACTGACAACATGTCATAAAGTTCTGCAGCAGCTATTTGCTTATACAGGCCCAATTATTATTCTACTCACTGATACCTTAGCAGAAATACAGTCTGATATTATTTTTCATAAAAAAGTGGTATTTAGGAATAATAGCATGCACATGAAATCTGATTTTATTTTTATGCACATCTAAATTCCACTGCACAAAAACCCTGCAGTCAACTATCATTACAATACCTGTTGGCTATCTTTTCCCTTTATTGATGGGCACTAAGCAGTTCTCAATGATGTTTTTATGGTTTGCAGAACATAGCAGAACTTAGCTGAGAAATGATTTCAAGAGTAGACTACTGGGAATGTCAATTAGGTAAGGATATTTTTGACATATTATCTGCATTACTGAGCTTTATTTGATTTGCAAGATTGAAAGAGATTGAGTTGAAAGAAGCAGCAAACTGCACTTTAATGGAACAATAGCTTGACATCAAAGATATGTATGATTTGAAAGACTGAATGGCAGCTGCTACAAAGATTATAAAAATCAGGCTCCAGGTCTTAATAGCATACTCCAAATTTTAGCATGGAATCCAAGCCTACAGCTTAATTTTACTTTCAGGTCACACGATCAGAAAAAAGAACGTTAGCATTGAACATCTAACCTGACAGCTTCTCTTCGTTGCACCTTTTCTTCTAATTAGATAATAATCAACAGTTGGCATGACATTTTGAAATATTCAGTGAGAATAACATTGTTGCTGTAGTTATAGATAGTTATATGTTTTGAAACTTGTCATATGAGTAAGCTATTAAGCAAGGTTTGTGGGGAAAAAAGTATATATTTTTATGAAAATCAGCACTCCAACAGTGGAGTTTCAGTTGCTAGAAAAGCTAGACAAAGGAAAAGCACATTCTAAAAATATAGTTTCTAATTTGTCTCTTTGCTGAGAAACATCGACCATAAACGATACATTCTACTCTGCACATTATCTGGTTTATTGTTAAAATGTTGGCAATAGTATTTGCATTCCTTAGTGGAAACTGTACAGATGACAATAATAATTAGTTGTGTCATTTTCTGACACTATCAAAGAACAATATTTTGGGCCTAACAGTTTTGAAAACAACTGAATTAAGACTTATAGCTGATTTTTTTCTCATGATGTGAAGACATACTGTTTCTTTTCACTCTAGTTAAGCAAATATTTCCTATAGTTTTTTATTAATTGAATCCTTTCAATATCTCACTGGGCCTGTATGCATCTCAGCGAGCCTGTTAGCCTTTTAATAACAGGGTATTCTGGGAAAATGTAGTTTTCTTGAAGAAGGACTGAAGGTATGTCTGCATCGAAAATTAAAGTGCTAGGTAATACAGCTAGGCATCCCCATACCAACTTTAATCTAGCTTTCTCAAGTAACAATAACAGTGAACATGAATTAAGTCGACTTAATTTACTAGTGTAGATGCACCCTTGGTAATTATTCTATAGGACATAGGTTAAGTTTTAGTTTGTTAAGGTGTATAAGATTCTGTATAAAATTGTGCTAAGTATTCTTTTTTATTGTATTTGGTATTTTAATTTTTACTGTTTTATGCTTATGCTTTTGACAATAAAGTATTGTATTGTATTGTAAATAATGTATTAAGAATCCTTTGTAGTTCTATTCCTTGGGGAAGTCCTAATTTGTAATTTTATCTGTGACTGGATTGAACTAGAACCCTCTTCTGTAACAATCAGGTAAACCATTATTCCAAGTCTTTTAAAATTCAAAATTTATCCCATAAATAGTCCAGTCTACACTACTGCAGTATTTATGATATGCATATGCTGCCTGTGGCTATATAGAGGATGGCAAGATGTGGTAATTTTAGTTAGTTCGAATTAACTTAATTCGAACTAGCAAAATTTAGTTCAAACTAAGCAAGTGCCATTCATGGCATTTGTTTAGTTCAAATTAGCGAATTGCATTGAGTTCAATGCGCCGGTTAGTTCGAACTAAGCAATTAGTTCAAACTAACATGGCCACATTGGTTAATTCGAACTAACTAGTTCGAATTAACCCTTAGTA
>ML685895.1:672568-738543 GCA_007922175.1 Pelusios castaneus
TTGAATCTCACTAAAAATCAGTGGATACTTAGGAGCCTGTGCCCCAGGTACTCAAAAAGTATATAGGTGCTTAATTTCTACATAAATCAATCCCATTGATTTCAGTGGGAGTTAGGTACTTAAATACCTTTAAAAATCTGGGTCTTACAAACTGCATACCCTTAACTAAATAGCCAAAAGTTCCGCTTCTCTTTAGAAATAAATCTTGCCTACAGATTAAGCTAGGCAACTAGTTTAGTTTTCAAAGGCACCTAACTCCCATTGATTTCAGTGTAATCTAGTCACTTTTGAAAATCCCACTTGGCAAATATGCAAGCATCTTTAAGGATCCTAAATACCTTTAAATATGTGGACCTTAAATTACTTTTGAAAATTAGCCCAAGATTTAAGGGTAACATTGTATTAAGTGGTCACTCCATGGACCAGCAAAACCTCTGCATATAACTGTTTTTAGTACTAAAATACTGCATATTCTCATTCCAGTGTGTTTTATGTCTCCATAGCCATAAAATCTTTGCCATGACATCAGAACACCTGTTTGTACAAACTAATTATTTCAAGCTTTAAAATCTTTCTTTTTGTTTCTTCTTGTCAATACATATTCAAGCCTCACTGATCAAACAGATGGGCCAAGTGATTGTACAAAAATACCAAATAAAAATCAGATATAGATGTCATTACACTATAACTGTTTTATACACAATAAGAAATGTTTATCCCCAGGACTGCTAAGGATGCCAACATGATTCGATACAGAAAATGTGGAACACCTGGTGCTCTATAAACAGTGTTCTGAATGTAGAATTTAAAGTAACATTGAGTTTATTAATAATAACAGTTACATTCCTTGTTCAATAAACAAATGAAAAACTTATCCCCCAAAAGAAAGAAGGACTATATCCTTAAAAGCTCCTGAAAAAGAAGGATAAAAAAGTCAAAAGAACTGATAAAGGCAAATGAAACTTTCTAGCTACTGAGAGAGAAATCTTCATTTAGCCACAACTGCTCCTTCCCAAGCAACCTTTCCTTGTTCTAATCTAAATCCATCTGGAGCTCTGGGAACGGGCATCACAAAATGCAAACTAAGCAAACTGAGACATTTTAATTTTTCATATTGTTGATTTGAATAGCTTAAAGTGATTAGAATCGCTGTGGAGGCCGGCATTAGAAATTATTATCTTCTGTTTTAAAAATATTTGTCAACTTGAGGTTGTTTACTATTTAGGTGATAATAATCACATCTTGAGATAAACGCAGGAACAAAATTATAGTTAAAAGATAGATAGATAGATAGATAGATAGATAGATAGATAGATAGATAGATAGATAGATAGATAGATAGATAGATAGATAGATAGATATTTTTATCATGGCATGCATCATAATTAAACCTTCTAGAGATATAAAACAGTAAAAATAAAATTTAACCTGTCACCTAGAGAAAATCAAAGAAGCCCTGCTGGCTATGGGGCTTAGTTGTGTGCAGAGTGAGCTGAAAAATGGAATTTCCATTTCCCAGGAAATTCCACCATTTTAAAATTCATTTTCATGCTGAATCAGAACATTTCTCGTTTTTTCATGGAACAGAAATGATAAAAAGCGTCCATTTGAATGCATTGAATCATTTACTTTAAAAAATGTCAAAATGTTTAGTTACAGCAATGTCAAAGAATAATGTAAAATATTAAACATTAATTTTAAACATTAAATCCAAAACAAAATGAAATTAAATATTTTTGTCAAGTCTAAATATCCATTTTCCCATTAGAAAGGAAATCAAAATCAGTATGCTTCTTACAAAATGCTTTTATTCTGATGAATTTGCATTTTCCAAAAGAAAATTGCTTTGCCAAAAAATATTAGATCAGCTCCAGTTATGAATGCAATGTAGCTGCTGAAACATTTTAACAGCCAATGGATCTCTGAGAACACTGTGAATTTAGAGCAGAACTCCCATTGCCAACCTAATATTTTTTATTACTAATTGTAGTCGAAAGAGTGAACAGATCTGCATCTGCTATACATGAGAACTACCATCATAGCTAGTACCAATGCTAGGTCAATGATGAAACAACTGCCAGACAGTCTTATTGTAGACAACATCACAGAGTGAAGAGAATTGTATATTGCAGTTACAGGACTCTAATATACTAAACAGTATCCCTAGCCACCAGCTAGCTAAGAACATTTCTTTTCAGTATAAAAATTTATTAGCAGGTCTACAGTATTGTCCTTGGTTTATGGAAAACTTCCTGAGGTGGAAAGTCTACTATTAGTATGACATGGTCACTGCCTTCTTTACACAGAAGAACCCATATTTGACCAACAGAGTCCAAAAAAATACTTGGTGCTGGTCGAAACTATAGAGACAAAATATTTAGGGGCTGTGGTGATCTAACATATCAGCACATGCTCACTGTATCCTCTACCAGAGTTTAAACGTGCCTTCCCCAGGCAACTGTGTGTTGTGTTTTATGATTGGTCACCAACATCCCAGAGCTTTGGTTCTGCTCCTTGAAATATATTAAACATGATAATTATGAATCCTGAGTAATGAAAATTGATTTTCAGATAAATAATTATTTGGACCAAAATTCATTAAACTTTGAGGGTTTGCAATCATTTTTCAGAAATACCTGGCAATAATCCAAATGCTTCCAAGCACCAATTGATATGTACACAGCAGCAAAGTAAGGACAGACATATGAATGGAATTACATGATGGGCCCTAACTTTTATTAAACTTTAACACAGGGGAGGTGCACTACTCATCCATTACCCACAGTCTCTTATACCGGGCATTTAGTTGGTTCCATTATGAGGTTACAGACTATAGGCCTTGCTGGAGCCCTAGACATAACTAAGCATATGAACCAGAACAAACAAGGAGTCCTGTGGCACTTTTAAAGACTATCAAGTTTATTTATTACATGAGCTTTTATGGGAGAAAATCCCACTTTATCACACTCTTGAAAATGAAATGAGATTTTTCTCCCATGAATTCTCATGCGGTAAATAAATATGTTAGTCTTTAGAAGTGCCACAGAATTCCTTGTTTGTTTTGCTGAACTAGACTAACATGGCTACCCCTTGGAACTTGTCTATCTGAACCAGAATAAGCATTGGCAGTATAGTAACACACCAGGAACTGGCTAACCAAGTAAGCCCATTTCTGATTGGGGAGGATGGTACAAAAACACTCAGAGTTCTCAAGTAACTAAGTAAACACTTTCCCTAGAGATTGTACAGAAACATACTGGTCTCCCTTTCTCCACCAGGATAAGGAAGGGATGACAGATTAATGAGCCTGTTCTGTTCAAACTAACAGGAAAAGTCATAAGGGAGGTAACTAACAACATCTGGAGTTCAATATGTAACTTGTTTGTGTTAATGTATAAAAGGAGAAGTCACAGCAAACATCTAGAAAAAAATAAGGTATTAAGTGATAGTCAGCATTGATTTCTCAAAAACAAATCATGTCAAATCAAGCTTTCTATGGCTATGTCTACACTTGGCTAAATAAGTTCACTTACCATGTCCACACTCAAAGGGGACCTTGCCAAATCGACTTAGAGTGTCCACACTGGATGCCTAATTTGACTTCTAGGGGCTAGGTGGACCTGGAACTGGTCCACGGTGGCAGGGGGCAGCCCTTGCCAAGTGCCAGGGGGCTCAGCATTTGCCCCATTGTACCTGGGTATAATGGGGGCTGAGCAGGACAGGGACACTGGCAGGGCATAGTAGCAGGGTGGGCAGGGCTCTGTCCTGCCCTGTGGGCGTGGGGGGAGGCACACCAAGCTCTGCCTGTGCCAGCCACCCTGGCAGGGAGGGCAGTAAGGGAGCCCTGGAGTCCTTTAAGTCGACTTAACCAATAAAGTCAACTTTAAATGAGGTTTTACAAAGTCAACTTTAATTTTCGTTAAGTCAACTTAAGCAAGCTTAAGTCGACTTAATTTGTAAGTGTAGACGCACCCTATGGCAGGTAACAAGCATAGATAGAGGATAGAGGGGAAGCATTAGATGTGGTATATCTAGACTTTAGTAAGGCTTTTGATACAGTCTTGCATCACCTCATTAACCAACTAGGGAGGTACAATCTATATGGAGCTACTATAAGATAGGTGCAAAACTGATTGGATAACCACTCCCAGGGTATATCCACACTGGAGCCTTAGGTCGACTTAAGGATGGTTAAATCGACCTAAAGACCGCTGTATCCACATTGAGCGCTTATTAAGTCAACTTAAGCACTTCCTTAGGTCGACTTAATAACACCCCCCTGAGGGTCAACTTAACGCTTAAGTCAACCTTACTAAATTGACTTAATCCAGTATAGATGGAGAGTGCCCTTAAATCAACCTAATTGGCCTCCAGGCCAATGTTCCCTCTAAGGTTTGGCAGCCTGTGTGCAAAATTTTCAAGCCGTGTGCAAAACTTTTTCTGAATAAAATTTTTGTGTAAACTCACATGACAGAAATTATAGGCATTAATTGAAGTTAAAGTAATTGTAAATAGAATTAATTAATTGTGTTTAATTGAATTTGAATGAATTTTGAATTGAAATTTAATTTTTAGAAAGGTTTTTATTTAAAATTAATTGTTTAAAAAGTTTATTTTTTTTAAAAGGAAGGAAGGAAGGAAGGAAGGAAGGAAGGAAGAGAGAGAGAAAAAGAGAGAAGGAAGGAAGAGAGAGAGAGAGAAAAAAGAAGGAAGAGAATAAGAAAGAGAGAAGGAAAGAAGAGGAAAGAAAGAAGAAAGAGGAAGGAAAGAAGAGAAAGGAAGACAAAGAAGGAAAAAAGAGAAAGGAAGAGAAAGAGAGGAAGAAAGAAAAAAGAAGGAAGGCAAAGAAGAGAAAGAAGGAAAGAAAAAGGAAAGCAAAGGAGAGAAGGAAGGAAAGAAAAAGGAAGGGAGAAAGAAAAAAGAGAGAAGGAAGAGAAAGGGAGAGAAAGAAGGAAGGAAGAGAAAGGAAGAGAAAGAAAAAAAGAAGGAAGAGAAAGAAGAAAGAGAAAGGAAGGAAGTAAAAAAAGAGAGAAAGAGAGAAAGAAAAAAGAGAAGGAAGAGAAAGGAAGGAAGGAAGCAAAGAAAGAGAGAAAGAAGGAAAGAAGAGGAAACAGGAAGAGGAAGGAAGGAAGAGGAAAGAAAGAAAAAAAAAAGAAGGAAGAGAAAGAAGAGAAAGAAAAAAGGAAAGAAAAGGAAGACAAATAAGGAAAAGAGAAAGGAAGAGAAAGAGAGGGAGGAAGAAAGAAAAAAGAAGGCAGGCAAAGAAAGAAAGAAAGAAAGAAAGAAAGAAAGAAAGAAGTCAAGGCCGCTGGCGGGGGAGGACCCTACTGCGGCCCTGGGAAGCCGCCGGTGGGGCGGAGAAGACCCCCAGCCCCGGAGGCTGATCCCAGCCCCATGCTGGGAGGCCGAGGCCGTGGATTAGCCTGGCTCCGGCCCCGGCCCCGAGCCAGGAAGTCGAGGCGGTCGGCAGGTGGGACCCCGGGAGCCCACCGCGGCCGCAGCCACCCCCCTACCCCAGCCGCATGGGGCAGGCAGGCAGGCCCGCGCTCCTGAGCCAAGCCTGAGCCTGCATGTCCCACCCTAGGGGCGGGGAGGGCCAGCCCAGAGGCCGGGCGCAGGCTGGGTGTGCCGCGGCAGAGCCGCTGCCCCGGGGGCTGGAGGGAGCAGCGGGGGCTGCCGGGCTGTGCGGGGGTCCCTTACTGCTGTGCGGGGGGTGCGACGGCCGCTGCGCGGCCGCGCACCCGCGAAGCTTAAAGGGAACACTGCTCCAGGCCCCAGTGCAATGTGGGACAGTTACCCACAATGTACCATCCCTCCGTCAACCTAGCACCTGCCAGTGTGAAGGCTGGCAGTCGACTGGAATTTTCAGTGTGGACTCTCTAAATTGACTTAACAAGGTCACCTTTAAGTCGACTTAAAGTCAATCTTGTTAAGTCAACTTAACAGAGCCTCCAGTGTAAACATACCCACAGAGAGTAGTTATCAACTGTTCACAGTCATGCTGGGAGGGCATAACAAGCAGGGTACTGCAGGGACCGGTTCTGAGTCCCATTGCGTTCAATGTTTTCATCAATGATATAGATGATGGCATAGAGAATACACTTATAAAGTTTGTGGATGATATCAATCTGAGAGGGGTTGCAAGTGCTTTGGGGGTTAGGATCACAATTCAAAATGACTGGGACAAACTGGTGAAATGTAAAGTATTCAGGAAAGAACAATCAATTGCACACATACAAAATGGGCAATGACTGCCTAGGAAGGAGTACTGCGGAAAGAGATCTGGGTTTCATAGTGGACCACAAGCTAAATATGAGTCAACAGTGTAACACTGTTGCAAAAAAGTCAAACACCAGTCTGGGATGTGTTAAAAGGATTAAAGTAAGTAAGGCACAAGAAGTAATGTTTCCTCTCTACTCTGTGCTGATTAAGCCTCAATTAAAGTATTGTGTACAGTTCTAGGCACCTCCTTTCAGGAAAGATATTGGAGATATTGGAGAAAGTCCAGAAAAGAGAAAAAAGAATGATTAAATGTTGGGAACCCTTCACTTATGAGGGAAGATTGAAAGAACTGGGTTTGTTTAGTCTGGAAAAGAGGAGACTAAGAGAGGACATGATAATAGTTTTCAAGTACCTACAAGCTTGTTATGAGGAGGATGGAGAAAAATTATTCTCCTTAAACGCTGATGATAGGGCAAGAAGCAATGGACTTAAATTACAACAAGGGAGGTTTAGGCTGGACATTAGAAAAAAATTCCTAACTGTCAGTGTGATTAACTACTGAAATCAATTGTCTAGGCAGGTTGTGTAATCTCCATCACTGGAAGTTCTTAAGAGCAGGTTAGACAAGCATCTATCAGGGATGGTTTAAGAGGGTATTTGGTCCTGCCATGAGAGCAGGGGACTGGACTCAATGACCTTTCATGGTCCCTTCCGGTTTCTTTGATTCTGTAATAGAAGGGGCAACTTTGTATCCGCCACAAAGACAGCATCCCATTACATTGACTGATCCTTTGACTTGTCATGGGCATACATGATCCATTGGGCAGGGCCTTAGTCCCATGCTTTGGGACCTTAACAATAAACTGTGCCCTTTATCTTTGCCAGAGAACTGAGCCTGTCATCTTTCTTTATGAACAGCATCAAGGCACTGCTAAATCAGCAAGTTGCACACTTTGCTGGTGCAGCTGACATCAGAGCTCCAGAAACAGCAGCACTTAGCAGCCTTAAAACTCCACAGCGTTAACAACACAGGGTTCATTACCACATAACCCATAATTAAGGGTAGGGTCTCAGCAGCCCATGCCCCAGGACTCAGCTCCTTCTGAGTCCTCGCACCCTTACTTGACAAAGGGAACAAAGAGGTGGGGAACTTGACCTATTACCTTAGCCTGAAAAGGTATATCCCTACTCCATAAACCCAAGGCCCATCACCAAATCCCAAGTCTTTTACACTTGGGAACTGTTCATTTTATCCTTTTAAATTACTGGAAAATGCCCATTGGTTGCACCAGCCTGGTCACTCCCCACCAACTTTTCAGCCTAGTATCACAACTTCTGGAAAACCCATTCCTTCACATTCTACAACCATAACTGACAAACATACGCCATCATCCCTGAAAAGTTCAGACCAATTATAATGAATGTTTCTGTGCTGTATCCCTGAAACCTGTCTCCAGGAATGTCTTTTTGATCTCCCTATTCACTTTCTTTCTAGCCTTGTCCATGCTGCTGGGTCTGCGGCTCCCAGACAAACCTGTCTTGCTAGCATTTCTGACCATACTAACCTTCCCTCTGGCCACAAATATATTTTTAAAATTAGGACTGTGTGTGCATGCTTGGGCATGGTGGGGGAGGGGAGATGCATGTTCTTATCTTTTTTTATGAAGAATATTCAACCAGCTTTGCACACCAATATTAAATGAGTCTGAAAATTGGGTTAGTCCATGAAGGCTAGGAAATCCTCATTGAACATACAAATGATGTAACCTATATCTATTCAATGTGGTGCAGTCTATCCTCTAGACCACATATAAGGGTCAATGAGCGTACTAGATTCTTGGTTAACAGAACTGGTGTTTTTAGCTGTGGCAGTAGAGAATCATATTTTTAAATTCAGAGAATTCAGTGAACCATCCAGGCATGATGTGAACTGATCTGAATAAATACAAAGCATTTTGCAAATGTATAGGAAACGTCATCCTTATGTTTACCACAAAGACAGATGATCCTGAAAAAAACTGTGTTATATAAGATAGAATTTCCATTTAGCAGTATTAACTAGATGTTAGCCTGTTTCAAAGAAATAATTTACACTAACAAGAAAAAGACCTACAATAAATGTATATTCTATATTACTGGCATTATAAAGTACATTAGTTTTCAATTAAATCTAGTTCAACCAGATGTTCCATACATATACTGTCTCAAAAATGTTAATATATATTACTGGTTCCTGCTAAATCAAGTGTAGCTATGTAACAATTTTAATATTTCAACACAGCATCAATTATTTAAATAGCCAATGGATTTCCCTTTAATATAACTTCCTTGTATCCCTTCTTCTCTGCTCATACTTAATATTTCAGTAACCTTATAACCATGGAAAAATTATGTTCATATGCCTAAACCAAAAAGAAGTGCTGAAACTGACATGGAGTTAACTAGTAAATGTAAGGAATGCACTCTTATGCAAATATCTTCTGAAACAAAGCAGACTGACATAAAGCATCCTTTCCCTGCCCCTCCAAATACATATATGTGTTTAATTTTTACAACTGAGTAAACGTTACCGTGACTACTCACAGTGTACAAAGTTACAAAATAAAAATGAAAGTCATTGAAGAATTGGGGCCACACACTGAACTTTCTTTGGTTAAGGGTCTGCATTTCTCTATTTGGAAAGCACCTACCACATTTTGAGTGCTAATGAGATATAAATAATAAAACCAAGGGTTTTTATTTTAACAATATAAGCCTTACTTTTAAAATTATGTTTGACATTCTCCCACAAAAGCTCATGTGATAAATACGTAAATGTGTTAGTCTTTAAAAGTGCCACAGGACTCCTTGTTTGAAATGCTCATCAGTTGATAAGATTGTATTCCATTTTCAGTAAAATCATAATTTTTCCTCAGTAGTTCCAAAAGCAGTGTTCAGTCTTATCTTATATCCATGGTTTTATTTAGCAGTCTTGCACTCTGTAGGACCACAAACATGCATGATGAGATCAGGAAAGCATTAGGTCCAACTTCAAAGAAAACAACCCCATTAAAATCATGACGGGGAAACAATGATCTTACCAAGCAGATGGATTACTCCATAGAACACTATTCTGATGTTTACTCTTGTGAAAATATTGTTATGGACGCAGCCATCAGTCCATTGAAAGCTTGCCTGTTATGAACCAACTCAACTATCAACCAGCTGTTGAGGAGCTCAGTTTTACCATACATGGCCTTCCCAATGGAAAGTCCCCTGAAAAAGAGCTCATAAAATTTGAAAAACCTATCCTACTGCAACACCTTTACAAGTTGCTGGAAAGAAGGCAAAGTATCGCAAGAAAAGAGACACCATCACCAACACTCTATAAAAACAAGGGTGAGGGGAGTGACTTTAACAACTATTGTAGCATTCTTCTTCTTACCATTATGAGAAAAGCCTTGGCCTGAGTTGTACTGAGTAGACTTTAGACCTGGCAGACAGAATTTATCCTGAATCACTGTATAACTTCAGAGCTGAAAGGCTTATTATCAACATGATCTTTTCCCTGAGACAACTACAAGAGAAATCCAGAGAACAAAAATAGCCCCTTTACATAGCCTTTGCTGATTCCACAAAGCCTTTTGATCTTGTCAGTAGAAGCAGATTATTTGTGCTTCTCGAAAAGATTGCGTGTTCCCAAGCTTTTAAGCATGACTGGATCCTTCCATGAAAACATGTAAGGCACAATCCAGTACAACAGCTCAGTCTCCGAGTCTTTCCAGATTTGTTGCATGGTCAAGGAAGGCTGTGCACTTGCTCCAATTTTGTTCAGATCTTCTTCTTGCTACTGAAACAAGATTTCTGTTCCTCAACTAAGGGAATCTATTTGCACACAAGATCTGATGGAAAGCTGATAAATCTTGTCAGACTTAGATCAAAAACCAAGACTCGGGAGGCCCTTAGCTAACATCTCCTTTTTGCTGATGACATATCAGTAACAACCCACACAGAAGCCCATCTCCAAAACCTCATGGACAGTAAAGCTTGCCGAGACTGGAAGAAGAATCCTCTATCAACATCAATAATTTTGGACTTGAAATGGTGAATGAGTTCACATACTCAGAGTCTGCTATCGCAGTCAACCTTTTACTTGAGAAAGAACTCAATATGCACATCAGAAAAGCTGCCACAACAAAATCTAAACTGAGCAAGACAGTATGGCAAAACAACAAACTGACAGAACACACAAAGATCTGTGTGTGATGTGCATAATCAGTATTTTTTTGTACAGAAGCAAAACATGGACCTTATACTCTCATCAAGAAAAAAGGATCAACTGCTTTCATATGCATTGTGTTTGTTGAATTTTTGAAATCTCCTGCAGATAAAGTGTCGCCAGCACTGAAGTGCTCAAGTGGCCGAGTATGCAAGCACTCCTTAAGCAGAGACATCTTTGCTGGCTTGGGCATATGCACCCTGTATTAGGCAGTTAAGGACTGCTCCTTCCAAACCCTTATCCCATTCCTTGATTATCAGCATCTCTTGCCAGACTGCAAATTCTCTTGCTCTTGCTCCATGATTCATTTGCCTTCTGTGGCTCCTTCTCAATCAGTTCTGAGGAGCTTCTTGAAATCCACTCCCAACCTTTCTAGTAGTTTGGCTGGGCTTCACAGAATTTTCTCTCTCTTCTTAGGACAGGAGTCCTCAACCCCTTCTCCTAGAGCTGGGCTGCACCTCAGGCAGTTACTCTGTCTTCCCTTAAAGCCAAAATGATTTCATCTTCCCCACAGAGCTGCATTCTCACAAGTCAGCTGTAGACTCTCAGTTAGTTTCTACTCCAGCTGGGAGAAAGAGAACCAGTCGATTGGCCTTTTTACTTTTAGGCTTGGAGAATTCAGAAGATAGACCTTTTTCTGTTGTATATCCTCACTATGAGGAAGAAGATAGAATATATATTAGTTACATTCAACAGCTGGTTGAATGAGAGGGGAGCCTTGTCTTGCTCATGTTGTAGGGCCACAAGTCTTGGGCCCTCAAAGAAACAATAATGAGTTTCTTTCCCTCAATTACTAATTAGCCCTGGGAGCACTTCCTCGTTACCCATGGCTCCCATTTCCCAAACCCTTCCCTACATGAGACCTCTGTAGTTCTTAACAATAGAATAAGAGTGGACTGACTTCTAGGCCTTGCTGTCCTCAAAGGGCAGCTTAACCCATCACAAATTGACAATAGTAAGAATTTTAAAAAACCCAAGAATGAATATTCATGGGTGTTTAGAAGGGATGTTTCTATACATAAGTCAACTCCATAAGACATTTCCTCTGTGGTCAGGTTATTCCATAATTAGTTATCACTGGGTTTCTTCAAACTTTCTCTGAAACAGCTGGGTACTAGCCTCTGGCAGAGACAGGATAATGGACTAGAAAAACCTTGATCTGAACCAGAAAGACAATTCCTATGTCCTTCTTCCTCCAAAATGAACCACACAAACTTTTTAATATGGAATCTGGATTTTTACCACTTCCCACAAAGTAAATTTTGAATGTTTCTAATTTATTTTATTATGAGACATATCCAACGTCATGTACAATATGCTCATGAACCAGCTCCAACTAATGTTAAGTTTCAGGTGTATCTATTGGGCTTTGGAGTTGAATGTTTTAAGTGCATAAATCTGAGTGGACTGCTGTTCTTTGTGTTTTATATAATGCTTGTTTTTCATGTTTGTAATGTCAATCATGTGGTTAAAGAATCTTGCATAAGAAAATATAAAAACTTGCCATGATCAGGAAAGAATCCATAGTGGTTCAAATCCTTTCTGTACATAGTAGTTGTTAATATTTTACTGCAAGTAGCATTCATCCTTCTTCTCTAAAGCATTCACTGTTAAAATGTTTAATAAATTAACTTATGGTAATAAATAAACAACTTATCCAAAATCAAAACCATTTTGACCACATAATTATCTCTAGTTCCAAAAACTCAAAAACTACCACAATCCTTCTATGTGGAATACCAGCCAATACTTTTTCCTGACAATTACATTTTATCTATTGGCTTTTTCCCCCTCTTTGAAGATCATGCTACAAGATTATGGTCTTTATGGAATATTTTCTAGAAATAAAATTGAGTCAACTATAAATCATTAACAAAATAATTATTGTTTTATAAATTATGCCAGCCTGAAGTTCTCTGCGATTTGAAACTGCCAATCTGGAGTTAATCAAGGACAGATAAACCCTTTAGAAAAATTCTTAAAGATCTGAAAGAGTAAGGAAAGCAATAAGTTTTCATAGAAGCTACTCAAAAGTCCATAGTATTTAATAGACAATAACATCATTCCTATTGTTTTGGTTGATTGTTTTTTTTGGGGGCGTGGGGGCTGTTTTTTGTTGGTTTTTTTTATAAAGAAAAACATCACAGAATTCGATAGGCTAAATATAATTATAATTAAATTCTGTAGGATAACTCAAAAATTCTACAGACCAATTATCCCATTACTGATGTTCCTTTGATAACTCAAATACCTAGTCAAATTTGGGGACTTGTCAGAGTTCCAGCTCGTCATAGAACTTGGTGGTAGTGAAGTATTTTTTAATGCAATTTCATTTATTTACCCAGAATTGACAAAATCATACGTCTCTGAATGTAGAAGGAAAAAAACAGAAGGAAATAGCTTATTTTGCTCCCAGGACAAAGGGAAACTTTTCACCCTGCACTCCTATCACAAAAACCATTCCCCAAATTTTTTCTGGGGTCAGTCACATGCTTTCAGCTGCTCCTTCATGCTCTCTTTCCTCTCACACTCAATCTGTTCTTTTGTGACCTCAGTTTCTGTGTGATCTCTTTTCCCACATCAGCACATACCAACCCACAGCAATACACAGCCTTTCTGTCTTAATTGAGGCTTATGATTTCAGTTATGTTAACTGAAAGGTGAGTTCACAGCTAGCAATCTCAATGGGGTTTTAACTGAATTCAGAACAAGTTTTCGCCCAGCTCATAACACTATTAAAATCCACTAGGAATTTTCCATGAGATAACAGTTTTGCATACACCATAACTCACCTTGTTGACATATAAGTTCAAAATCTAAAGGTTGAATACATCAGAACTGTGATTGATTTCATATCTGGATCCAAACTTTGTAGCACATATCTATCTGTAATTCCAAAATGTATTCAGCCCAGAAGCTTTCTAGAAAATAGTGATTCTGATCTTGGGCTTTGCTCTCTTTTCTAGTCTTGTTCCTAGTCCTGCTCCTGCCCTGCACTGGGTTTAGTGTAGCACCCAGTTCTTGTTTCAACCCTGCTCTTGACTCCTGATTCTAGCTCTGAGCTTTGGTTCCCACACCTTGGCCAGATCACAACTGCTCCAGCTACTAAGTCTTGTTGGTTTCTGATGACATCAAGGGGCCTTGGACTCCTCATTGATGTCACGGTCTAATAAAGCCTGTGCCTCCCACTCCATCACTTTGCAAAGCTGGTCAGGAATGCAATAAGTCATACGTTCCAGCTTTATGCCAAGTTGGTTTGGATTTGATGTTCCATAAAACGTGTTCATCCTGACTGGATGCCAGGGCCAGATTAATGCCCCTTTGGGTCCATGCCTTTTAGATTTTGTGGAACCCATGGCTGGCCACTGGCCAACCTGGGGGTGCAGTAGTGGGGTCTCTGGCACCCAGGAGGCCATACTTACATTGATGGCAGTGCCACATGGGGGGGGGTGTTTGCAGACCCATGTCCCACAGTCCCCCACCCCTCTCCATTGGTGGCAGCAGTAGTATTGCCCCGTGGGGTCAGGGAGAGTCTCTGTATCCCATTCTCCCTCTGTTGTGGGGGCTTTGGGGGGAGCATGACAAGCAATCCACGACTCCCTTCTTGCATCCAAGGCAGAGGCGAAGGGGCCAGAGGATGCCCTGGCTGCCTGCATGTTGTGACAACATGAGAAGTGGTGCTCTTGCTCTCACATTCTCCTTCCAGCGTCCCCTCCGCCCATTCCCTCAAAATATTCCCTCACTCACACCCCCTCTACTCCAGCCTCCTTCCCCCAGCACCATAACCCCCTGTCCTGCCATGCCCCAATTCCCTGCATCACATCATCACTCTTCTAACCACCCACTGTCCCCTGCCCTACTTCCGCCCTACCCCCTTCATCCCCTGTCCCCCAGCTTCTGTGGGTGGGGGAAAAGGGGGAATCGCAGCCAACTCAGCTGGGAACAGCCTGGGGCTAATCTTTTCCCCTGAAGCCAGATGTCACTTGTTACGGTCCCTGAAGTGAAGGGGTGGAAAGGTCACTCTTACCTTCTCTTCAAGCAGTGCCTCCCTGGGAGCAGGGGCCATCCATCTGGGGCTGGATTTTTGTGGTCCTCTCTTTAACCCAGGGCCTTGGGTTGCACCGCAAAGTCTCTGCATTAATTCAGCCCTTCTGGGTGCACCCCACCATACTGAAATAGGTCAATAAATTCCTTTATTGCCAGTGTAAGCAAGAAGTAACACTTTCTGCTAATGGCACATTTTCAGCTCCCGCTGGGTCTTGTATCTGGGGGCTTGGCTCCTCATGGATATTCATCAAATCCATGAGCAAGCTTTCTTGAACCCACCAAGGTTTTAACATATTTATATGGAAGATCTATTTTTTCATCTTTCTGTCTGTTCAGTGAATTTCGTAATCAACTTTTCCAGCTTAACAGACAGCCTCATAAGGGCCCTGCCATTTGGTGAGGAACCTGCTCTCTGAGCTAGGGCTGAGCAGCAGCACACAACCTCCTGGCTGAAACACCCTTTCCCAAGCTCCTTTGTTACAGTGATGTGCTTGGGATTGTTGGAACTGCAGGAGATTCTTCTTCACAAATTGTTCTACTCATTAGAGCTGTTCATGCATTTGTAGGATGTGCTGTCGCACATTTTGAGAGCATAATTGTTGTTCTTCCAACATCTCTTTAAGGAGGTCCATGATTCCCAAAGGATGTTGTCCATATAACAGCTGAAAGGATGAGAAGCCTATTGAGACCAGGGCAACCTCTTGTATAGTAAAGAGAAGATGAGGATGTAGCTGCTCCTAATTCTTGGAGTCCATCTTCACAAATTTCTTCAGCATTTCTTAAGAGTCTGGTTGAAACTTTCCACCAATCCATCAATCTGGGGATGATATACTGAAGTTTCTTGGAGACTAACCATAAGAGCTGCCATATCTCTTGCATTCAGCAGAAGGTGAAGTTACTTCGTTGATCTGCGAGGACTTCAATAGATAAGCCTACTAGTTGAAAAAAAATATAACTATGTTCCTGGCTATTGTCTTGGCCATTATTGAACTGCTTCTGGGTAGTGGGTTGTATAAACTGCTTCTGGGTAGTGGGTTGCACTACTACCAACATATACTGAGGAACACTTTACACATTTTTCTAGTGGCCCCACTATGTCTACCCCTATCTGTTCAGGGTGGATATTTATGAGCAGTAAGGAGACCAGAGCCGAGAGGTATCCTTAGGTATCCTTTGTTGACATTCTGGGCAGGATGCACAAAGTTCACCATTTCCTTATGGACCCCTCTTCAGAAGCATCTAGCTAATGTAAGCAGAGGAATGGTCCCACATGATTTTTTTTTTGTCTTCTATAATAGCCCAGGACAATTGGATGTCAAAAGGAGCTGTGTCCCTTCCCCAGCTTCCTTTACCTGATACCTGCTTAATTTGAGGATTCTCCAGTTTGGCAGAGTCCACATAATCCTGCAAGGCTAGCCCCAGCATCCCTGGGGGTGTAACCCACATCTCATTGGCTATGTCTACATTTGAAAAGATAAGTCGACTTTATAAAGTCGACTTTATAAGGTCAACTTTAAGTCGACTTAACAAAAGTGGACTTAACTTTTCAAGTGTAGACATAGCCCCTTTTCAACCTTATTAAGTTGATTTAACTCTTTAAGTCGACCTAATAAGGTCGATTTAGATGCTAATCCCCATCCACACTGGCTTAAGTCGATCTAATAAAGTCAATTTAAGTGGTAAGTCATTGTAAATTGAGGTGTTAAGAAGTCAGCTTAACTTTTCCTTAGTCAACTTAAGGAACAGCTTAAGTCAACTTAAGGAAAGCCCAGTGTGGACCTGGAGTAAGTTAGGTCGACTTAAGCCTCGGTAAGTCGATCTAACTTGTAAGTGGACGCACCCATTGTGAGTCACTTGGCAGTGCAGATAACCATTTTGGAGTACTCTGTTCTCACTGGCAACTTCCCTGACCCAGTGATCACTACATTGAGTTAAACCACATACAATGTATTAAACAGCAACTTCAGACAAATTCAGGAAAGATAGAAAATTTAAAGGATCCAGGAACCCTGCATAATGGGTATAGACAAGACCACAGACAATGGTCTCTGACATGTGATAAAATTCAAGTCTGTTCCTTATACACCCCAGTCCTCCTATCCAGGACCTGAATGCACTAAGACACCTTCTCCGGTGGTTGTTACACACCCTTACACTCTAGGTGGCAGATCTTTATTTCCAGCATCAGCCTTCCCATCAGGTTTGCTCCACTCCTTCCTGCCAAAACCACAGAATGCTAAAGGGGAATTAATATGTAATCAATAGATTAGGTAACAACACATGTAAATAAATCTCTTCCCTGTGTACCCAATATAGACATGCATTCACCACACAATCTCTACTTCTGTTTCCACCACATTTATTATTATTATTATTATTATTATTATTATTATTATTATTATTATTGAGTAAAAAGACCTTTTGCAGGTAATTTCATTTCCACATTTACTTCTTTTCTTCTACAGTAACAGAATTTGAATACATAAAATATATCTAGTTTCCTTAGGTGCTTCTTTGGACAGTTTCTTCAAATGCAGTTAGGGTGAGGTTTGGCCTTAGTATAATCATACTGGAATATTCACTGTTTAGACTTGAAATAAATACATTTCCAGCTCTGAGCTGGAAAAATCTATTTTAGCACCACCAATTTAACCAGTAAAGAAGCCGTTTAACTAGAAAATCCTTCTCTAAGAATCTACATGCAAAACTACCCATCTTGTAAAGAAAAAATACAGAGAAGCAGAAAAAAACCAGCCCAATTAAATCAACCCTAGATCACACACATAAAAATTCATATACATATTTTACATATATATTGATTTGCAAAGAAGTGTATTCAAAAACATGAATCTGATCCCTTCTCTACTCTCAAAAATGAAGAAACACTGAAATTTCATGAAAATTTTATCATACTACATTAGCAACTTTCCATTATATGTTATTAGAAATTGTTTTATTTCCCTAGGGTTCAGCACAATCACAAATCTCTATTAACTTAACTGTTGTTGGATTGTTAATTTTTATTTTATTTTTGTGCTTATGCAACTGTTAAACTACACAACACTACTCTTTCCTCCAGTCAGAATATGGCTCCATCAGAATAACCATCTGGCCTGAAATGCATTCCTTTCCTGTTCAAAATCTGTTCCATATTCCACCCAGAAGAGTTTCCGAACACAAAAGGGCTATTCAGGCCTACCCATTTATCTGACAGAACAGACTTCTAGCCAACTGCAGATAGACTCACAGCTGTGATGGTATTCTGCAAAGAGCAATTTCCTAACCACTAGAGAAACTGTTTATTAAAAAGGAAAGCTTATCCTCTGACTCAGAAGGAATAATAATATAAGGCTGAAAGCGTACAGTAGGTATGATTTCTCTAGATATTTGTGAATCGCTGCCAGCTAACCTGCTCCGAAGAGCACTTTAAAACTACCATCAATCAGATTATATAAAACATAGTAATCTTACTGGTATTGTATGTAATTCACAACACAACAATTTGGGAGGGAAACTGGTGGTGGAGCATCAAACCTTTTACCTCTAGGTCACTACTTCAGAACTTGTCCATAACTGAATGCTTAGGTATTATTGACATGTTGTTTCCCACTACCACTTTGAGGCTATATCTTCACTAGAAAACTTAAGACGACTTTATTAAGTCAACTTAATAAGGTCGACTATAAGTCGACTTAAAGATGACCTTTTTAAGTCGACTTAACAAAAGTCAACAACTTTTCTAGTGTAGACATAGCCCCTTTTCAATCTTATTAAGTCAATTTAACGCTTTAAGGTTGACTTAGGCACTAATCCCCATCCACACTGGTTTAAGTCAAACTAATAAAGTCAACTTAAGTGTTCAGTCAATCTAAAATGAGGTGTTATTAAGTCGACTTTACTTTTCCTTAAGTCGACTTAAGGAAATGCTTAAGTCAACTTAAGGAAAGCCCAGGGTGGATGCGGAGTAGTTTAGGTCGACTTAAGCCTCCTTAAGTCAACCTAACTTGTAAGTGTAGATGCACCCTGTGAGAGGTAAATTGTGTTAATCCTACATTACATGTGCAGAAACTGAGGCTCAAAGAGGTCACTCAGCCTTAGAACAAAGATTAGACTCCACATCTCCTGATTACACATTCCACCTTTGTTGACTACTCCTCAGTTCTCTCTTCACGCACCCACCAGGCAAGTCACAAGGGAAATGTCTACACTTGTAATTTTAAGTCGACTTTAACTAAGTCGACTTAACTAAGTTGACTTTAAGTGGACTTAGTGAAGTCGACTTAGTGCGTCTACACTTAAAATTAGTCGTCTTAAAGGGGAACTTACAAAGTCGACCTAGAGTGTCCACACTGGCTGCCTAGGTTGACTTCTAGGGGCTAGGGGGACCTTGGGCAGGTCCATGGTGGTGGGAGGCACCCCTTGTGTACAATGGGGCAAAGGGGGACAGGGACCCTGGCAGGGCATGTGGGCAGGGTGTGACGCTGTCTGGATTTAGGGAAGCATTTATGATATTATTTTCTATTCATATCTTATAAATGCTATAATCCATAGGAACTATGTCATCTTTGGTATAAAAAGAAAGGTAGTAATTTGCTGGGAATTATTATATAGTTTATGTCTAGGAATTGTGTTTTGATTAGAAGTTAGGAATTTGGTGTTATATCTATACTTTAGCTTGTGTGTTTCTGGTGAAACTCCCTAGACAGGAGGCTATCAACAACCATTGTCTCCTTAATGGTTCATCAGGTTTCTCCCTGGGCCCATTGTAGGTGGGAGCTTCCTTAACATTAAGGACACAATAGTTGAAGAGACTCCCACACACAATGGGCCCAGGGAGAAACCTGATGAGCCATTAAGGAGACAATGGTTGTTGACAGCCTCCTGTCTAGGGCATTTCACCAGAAACACACAAGTTAAAGTATAGATAGTTTATGATGTTACAGAGATGAAGATGACTGTTCATGAATCAGGTGTACGTATTTGAGTCTTTGGCCTCCTGATTTCCTAGGGGAAATGTCAGGAATCCTTCAACTATCCAAAAATCAGAAATGAACAATCATTTCTGTTACTACAGCTGTGGAATGTGAAAGCAGGCAAAGCCCCAGAATACACAGGAAAAGAAGAAGGAATCTGGAGGAGTGGATTGTATTTCTTTTTTAAAGCTGCAGAACAGATCAAGTACATATCAAGTACATCATTTCAAGCAATTTGCTTTTATTATTTCCCCTTCCTACTTCCTTCCTTTGTCAATTTAATGCTAGATAGTGAACCTCTTATGCCTATTTGTAAACAGTTACTAACACAAGTCGTCCTGTTGATTTCAGTGGAGTGCTCATGCAAGTATTGCTCACTAACAGGAGTAAGAGATTTGCGGTCAGGGCCTTAATTTGTAACCTCTTGTGGTGTAAGGGGTGGCATCTCTATACCGTATCTATACTCTATATTACTGTATATCTTCTCTGTATTCTCTGACAAGGTAACCTCACACAGTTTTGGGTGCTCAGTAAAAAGGAATGCTTACAGTGAGCAAGTGCATCAGAAAATCAGTAGACAAAGGGTTCGTCATACGTTTATACTGAGGAATCCCCTTTTATCATCAAATTACTTTTATCTGACAACCTCCTCCCTAAAACAGTTTCAGCTAAGATAATAAGTTGAATTTTTAACCCAGTTATCCAGGTAGAGGGGTACGGGTAAGAAATCTGAGAAGTATGAGACTGGCCTACTATGGGACAATTTCAGAGGTGTGAAATGGAGCAAGTCTATAAAGTGAAATATAGTTGTATAAGTTACACATTCAGAAGGCTCTACAGAAGGCTGGGGAGGCAGAGTGTAAGATAAAACAAGCTTTTCCTGTATGTGTAATACCATAATAGCTGCACTGCATAGCATTTCAGTGAAGCATTCTGAGTGGCTTGCAGAAACTAGAGGGGAATCAACCTTTTCAATCCATTTATCCATTTCAAGGCAGGAGAAAATAATAATTATGCCAAGACTTAACTGGTAACATGAATGTTTTATTAAATAAAGAGCTACTGAAGTTTTAAAAAATTACTAAATAAATACCACCCTATCTTTTGCCCTAAAATAGTTTTGAAAGATTTCCTCTCCCTGCTACTGGGCCATCTTCTGTAAGAGCACTGCAATATTATTAGTTATTATTTGTGTTACCATAGCACCTACTCATGGCTCTCTATTCTGCTAGGTGCTCTACAAATGCAAATGCAAAAGATGACCCCTGCCACAAAGACCTTAGGCTATGTCTACACTTGTTAATTTAAGTTGACTTAGCTAAGGTTAGACTTTGTTAAGTCGACTTAGCATGTCCACACTTAAATTTTAAGTTGACTTTGAGGTGACCCTACAAAAATCGACCTAGAGCGTCCACACTGGATGCCTAGGTTGACTTCTAGGGGCTAGGTGGACCTGGGACAGGTCCACGGTGGCAGGGGGGGCACCCCTTGCCAAGTGCCAGGGGGCTCAGCTGTTTCCCCATTGTACCTTGGTACAATGGGGCAAAGGGGGACAGGGACCCTGGCAGGGCATAGGGACAGGGTGGGCAGGACTCTGCCCTGCCCTGTGGGGGGGTATGCCAGGCTATGGCTGTGCCAGCCACCCTGGCAGGGAGGGCAGTGGGGAAGCCCTGGAGGCCCCTAAGTCGACTTAGGGTCGACTTAGGGCTTCTCCACATCTGCACTGGCTTAAGTCAACTTTCTAAAGTCGACAAGCAGAAAGTCGACTTAAAATGAGGTTTTACACAGTCAAATGAAATTTTCCTTAAGTCAACTTAAGCAGCTACTTAAGTTGACTTAAACAGCTTCTTAAGTCAACTTAAGGAAAGTGTAGTGTAGATGCAGAGTAAATTAAGTTGATTTAAGCAAGCTTAAGTCAACTTAATTTACAAGTGCAGACGCACCCTTACAGTCTAACTATACAAAAAGAAACAACAGATGGGTATGGCACCAGGAAACCATGAGATAATATTGGTGAGAGGCAGTGTTACCTAACTGTTGTCAAGTTTTGCATAGGTCTCATAGCCAATAAGAGTTTTAAGGAGGGTTTTAGAAGGAGGATAATGTAGTAGCGGTGGGGATGTTCACAGGGAGCTCCTCTCAAGTGTGAGAGGCAGCGTAGGAGAAATCATGCAGGTGCTTGTTTGAAAACGTAACAAGTATGTGATGCAGAGTGGCTTCATCAGCTGACTGCTGGTGACAGACATGCCAGTTCAGCACAGAACAAGGCAGCTAGCCTAACAACTGCAGGCTCTGCTCCTGCAACTGATATTGAGCAAATGGACTTCTATGCCTGCATATAACCAAACAGGGGTCTGTGTAACTCCACCCCCCACCCCCACTCTGTCAGATACAAGATGAGAGTCTTACACTTCAGATTGAAAGCCATTATTTTTAGGGCCGAGAACAAATGTTTTATACACTTATTTTTAAAATAGAAGCATTTGATAACAGTTCAGACCATCCAAAACTGGAAGTGTGACATTAATAACTGCAGCTCTCCCACAACCCTAGCAATAATTTCAATAATACAGCTTTAGGCGAGGCCAGGTTTTTTTTTCACTCCAAACAGATGAACATTTGGAAAATAAATAGAACTCACCAAACTGACAGTGTGATTTATAAATTTAGGGGATAGGGGAAAAGCATTCAGAAAAAAAATAATATAAAGATTTTTCCAGTGGGTACACAGTTCAACTAGTATCTGTGCCATATGGAACATTGATGATTTATAACTGGGGAACTTGGAGCCTGCTAAATGTGAAACTCTATTCCCAGAATATTTATTAAAAAGAAGAATAGTTCCCCTGCAGAACAGCATTTGCTATGCTAATTTTTCCTACTTGAAAAGAAAAAAAATGCATAATTTAAAAGGGCCAATTTTTTCTCCTTTCCTTTAACAAGGAATCATAGCAGACCAGTTTACCCTTATTTATTTATTTTGCTTGCAGGTCAGACAGTGAATCTGGAAGATTTCAAGAAGCATAAGTAGAAACTCTAAGATCATGGGCTGCCACTGGTTGCTGTGCCATGAAGTTGATGCTCTCAGTAAACTGGGTGAAGTGAGATGACTTGTTGATGTTTGAAAACCACTGTAGCATGAGCTGAGGAAGTACTCTCATAGCAGCATCAGAGAAAGAGACATAGCATGAAAAGAAAATACAACTCTAAAGATGATGATGGGGTGAAAAAGTATTGGAAAACTCCAGAAGAGATCCATGCTCTAAAAGGGCCACAACCATGACTATCAATTTCCAGGGGATGATTTGCGGCTTACTTAGCAAATGGAACAAGCTTAGAGATCCAATGAAAGGTGACACAGAAATGAAAATGTCTATAGAGAGACAAACAGACAGTCACAAATCAAAGATGCTCTGACTGTTCACTCCAATTCCCTCATCACCTGAGGAAACAACTTGGAAGAAAAGTTCTTGCTTCAGGTCCTACATGTCACCAGATAGAATTTGAAGGACTGAGGGCCAGGTAAGCAAAAGTTCTATCCTGGATTGAAAATATCCTGCCTCCAGCTTCTTCCTATTTATACTAATGGGTATAATTTGATCACAACCATTACAATATCATACAAGGAGAGAGTTATTCTCTGAGGTATCCAGGAGTCGGATATTACGATGGATTGATGATTGTTACTAATAACCATGCCATTTTCAGATTTCACCTAAAATGAAGTCCTGAACAAACTATACATGGTTTCTATTATTTTGCTGAAGTAGTAATGTATTCACTACAGCAGTGCAAAGAGGCTGGTAACAAGAACACTATTACAATTTTTGGTAATAACATTCTGTTAATATACTCATAATCTTTTACTGTTATGTCCAATAATAATTATATTACAACTTCCATTAAATGAGTGTGAAAAGGTTAAATTAAAAGAGATGCAGACAGCAATGCTTTTGTCCAACTAGAAAATGACTTGGGGTTTGGGAGTTTGATTCACACCTGTCAAGAAGCTTATGCAATGTCTCTTTAACAAGTGTTACTTCGGGGCATCATCCTGCAAACATTTAATTTTAATGAGCTAATGTTTGCGGAATCAAAGCCTAAGAGGTAACTAACAATGGAGTACACCAGGGAGAGCTGACTCATACCTTCATCAAAATCTCAAATGTAATCTTTTTTTGACATTTAAAGAGAGTCTGGTAAACTTCTTTTAAAAATGTGATTTATTTGTTTGTTTTTAATTATTATATTCTTTCTGGTTCCATTTGAGAACAAAGGATGACCTGAAGTTCTAAGAGAAAGAGTTCTTAGCTATTTCTGCCATGACCAAAAAGGAGGAAGTACCAATAAGTTCAGTTTTCCAAGCAATTTCAAACACCTCAGAGGTTCAGACTGTTTATACAAGGTTCAAGTAAACATTCAGGGGCTAGCCCTTTGTTGATGTAACTGCACTGCACCAGAAGGAAATTTGGCCCTCAGACTTTTACATCTTTACCTGAAACAAGTCTTCATTTGGATTTGACAGGAATGAGTATAAAACTTCAAAAGAGACAGATTCAGCCAATGCTTGCAATAACTTTTATAAAACACTCTCCTGTGCACAATAAATCTTCTGTAATTCAGCTCTCAATTTTCTCTCCTTTTTTATCATCAAAAAGTTGAGAGGAAAAAAGATACGTTTCTAAATCATATCTTTAAAACATTAATATTCACTCTTACATTTTAACTGAGTGGCTCAGTTGACGCCTATTCCTGAATGACTGATGTATGGCATTTCATGTGCTGGTGAATGCCACCTGTTCTCTAATTATTTAATTGCCACATTGTATCAGCTCATAATAGATTCATCTTGAAGTAAAATGACAACAATTTCTAAAGGCCTGTTTTATGCCTGTGTATGATCTGTTGAAGTATTAGACTTTTCACTGTCATATTATAAATCTAGAGGCTCTGTTTATGGGATCTGTCATGTATCTCACCTTACTATGTAAGATGCTAAATAGGAAGCAGTCAAGTGCTGAATTACTAGTTCCTTTTTGCAGGAGACAATTTTATTTTTCTAGGGTAGTATTCATAAAAGTGAAATTGGACTGGAGGTTTTGTTTAATTACTATTAAACTGTACTGTTACCCACACAAAGAACTAATTTAAGAAATGACGGCTGTAAGTAGGCGACTGAGCTGAGGGGATTTTTTTTTTCATACATTTCACTCTACCATGTAAACCCGTTTCTTAGCTCACATAGCTGTGCAATAAATGAATATGCTTATGGCTGTGGTTAGGATAAATTCTTTGGAAAAAATATCCCTTCTGTAGGAACATCAGTCAAGAGCCATATAAAACAGAACGTACATTCCACACTATTAGTCTCAGCGCTTGCTTTTTTAGAGCTAGGCGATTTCAAGTTTATCTACAAAATCTTTCATAAACATGTTTATTAAAAAAGAGAAGTAGTTTTATTGTCATTTGAAAGACTGGAACACATAAAGTAAATATCTATCAGAAAGCACAGTATGACTATCATCATTTATGGAAAACCATAAATGTTATACTTTTGCAGGGGAAGGTAGGAACATTCTGCTATTTTTCTTTGGAAAGATGACAGTTTCTTTTCGAAGTCGTAGGCTTCACACAGGTTCTAGTTTATGTATGCTTTCATAAATGAAGGAAACGAAAAGTCTAAACAATATTTAAGTAATGCAGAAAAGAAAGTGCATCAAAAACACAATCAAATTATTGCAGCATTTGTGGTTCTGGCAAATAGAACTGCTCTCTTGGTTACCAAATTTATTTTCTTAATCTTGTGTAAAACGTTTATTGAAGTGTAACATTTTTAAACAAAACATATTTTCTGCCTGCTGAACATAAAAACACAGCAATGATATGGGACATTTACTGTTCAACATGCATATGCTTTAATTCAAAAAGAGCACATCTATTATTTATGTCAGTGAAGACAGTACCTTTTTAATTATTCCAAATACACAATTTTATTTTTCAAACAATTATGTAGATTAGATTCGGAATAGGAGTCATTTTTATATGTGAAATATTCCACTCTTGTCCTTGTTGAAGTCTGATGCTCGTCTGGTAATAGTTCAGTAAAGCTCAGAGTTGATTGTTTTTGTAAAAAAATAACCAAGTTTAGCAATGGTTCCTCTCCATTTTCAAAGCAGCAGACTGGGGGTTCAGCCACACATCTCCTATTCATGTCAGTGGGGATCATGTGGCAAAGCCCCCATCCACACAGCTTTGAAAATGGAAGGGTAAGCATAACCATCTGAAGCTTATCAAAGAATAAGTGGCTGCAGATGATTACATGAATGAATAATCATCCTATTCTTTGTATTCTTATGATGCCCTTAAACATCGAAGTTAATAAGCCAGACTGGAACAGGGAATGCGCTAAATTTTCCATTTATATTGAAATGGAAAAGTTTCTAGAAAATTAAAATTGAAATCCTGAGCTTAGCTGCTTTCTTTATAACTGTTTCATACAGTACTTGGAATTTTTTGTTTGTTTGTTTTTTACGCTGTAGTGTAGATTCATAGTACTGGCCATCAGTTAGTTCATCTTGTAACCTAAAATAATACTTTCAACTTCCATGGTTTCACATTAAAAATAGTGCTGGCATTTTAGAACATATTCTTATTTTCAAATCTAAATGTTTATTAGCAACCTTAATATAACACATTCCGAAATATAGCTAATAGGTAATGCTCGGGAGGGAGCAGTTGAGGAGTAGTGTGGCATAGCATGCTTGCTCACTAAATTTTCACTTTTGGGGACCATAGATCAAATACAGTGTTGGGTCATAACAGAAAATGAATTTGCTGATCTCATTTCAGCCTCCCTTGTTAAAATCACAGAACTTCCACACAGTCTCTGGGCAAGAGAAGTCTAAGACTACAATAGCAATAGTGTTCCACGCCAACTTTGAAGAATGTACATTGAAAAGAATTGCATCCCCTATCTTTCTCCACCATGCCTAACAGCAGTGTTACTAATTCCTTACTTTTCAGAATTTTAAATATACACAGAATATTTAGGACAATAGTTTTGTTTTGTATTGTTTTGATTTGTTTTGTTTTGTTTTGTTTTAATAACTGCAACATGGTGTTGACCTGATGCTCAGAGCTTAGCTGAGGACTCAGTTGCAAAGGATTTTTTTATGTTAACTTCAGTTTCGGATTTCTGTGGATTTTAGACCTTCTAGCTGATTATATGGTAAATGTCTTCAACCTCGTTAAACAGTACAAATTAAAATTATTTTGTAATTTGGAGGTTTTCCCTTAGGGCCAGGTTATAAAGCATAAAGCTGAGTCTATTGAAATATCACCTGCAATTTAGACTTTCTTTTGAGATTACATCCTTCATACTGTAATTAAGAAGAAAATGAAACATTAATTAATTCAAGGTATTCTTAATTTATTTGGATGTTAAAAATACCAACCCTATGAGATGATATTCAAGAATATTTATAAACAACTAACAGAGTACTTTTATCATTTGTCCCCACCACCTCTGTGGATAATCACAGTGTATTTACAAGATTTTTAACCTTCTATAGCATAAGGTATTGGTGACTTCAAAACGCAGCTTGAACTTGACAGACCAGTGGTCTGATCGAGACCAGAAACTCTTTGGTGTCTTTCTGTTCTGTGAATACACCTTTCCATCAAGAAGATGAATTTATCCATCTAGTCTAACCAGCATGGTTATTTGACAACAACTCTACTGAAATAGAGCAAAAATTCCTGGGATTAGGAAGAAAAAGGAAAATGTTTATAAATTTCAACTGTTCAAATTCCTCCCCTAAATCACTATAAATTATTGTTTCCCTCCTCTCCTTTGGTCTATGTGCTAATATCAATTGGTCCAATCCTGCTGTACAGTCTCAGTGAGACTTTTGCCTAAGAGGGCCCAATATTGGAAAATAGATTTTGTGGGTATTAAGGATAGGACTGGGAATAATAGGAATTCACAATGTATCATTGTAGGTATCTTGCAAGCAGTGTAGGAAAAGGTCGACAGCTACCACTTTAAAGAAAAAGACCAAATAGGAGAATAAAAACTATCAGGTTCTCCTTCCCTTCCAATTGACAGAAGACTTGTAACAGGAAGAAAAACAAAAACAAAAAAAACCCACCTACAGGACCTATCTCACTTTTCATAGTTCTGCAGAAACCCACAGGGCAAAAACATTGGATCTGCTTCATGGCTTTGGAAAGGTTTTGTTGTTAAAGATTTGGCTGGAAAAATGTTTTTTGTCCATTCTACTTTACTAAGAGCTATGGATGCTAGTAACATTGTTTCTTTTCCATTGCAGATAACTCTAAACAGACATGCACTTTCAGCCATAACTGTATATGTTATCTCTCATTATTTTTAAGTATTTCAGCTCAATCAACCATTGACAACTGCCTCTTGTTCCCTCAAGGCATGCTGTTTTAACAGTTTGGTAAGCTTGCCAAATGTTTTACTCATTTTAAAAGGAAAAACATCTCAAAATATTGAGTATTTAATACAATTGTCAGTTAATAAAAACAAGAGTTTTGTGATGGAAGATGTAGACCCACCACAAAAATAATTACTGTGAATATAATCTTTCCTATACAGCCTCTACCATCAGGTAGTGGTAAACATTTTTATTGTTTCTGCTTCAGGCAGATGAGTGGAAAAGATTAGTAAATCTCAGTCATTTACTATTTAATTTCAACATGTTCATTTGCCACCTACTGAGGACTTAAAATGTCTGGTGAGAAAATACCCCATGTGTGACTGAGCTAGGAGGATGGAAAGTGTTACTGTATACAATGTTGCACCAGTTTTCTGCAAAGAGGCTTCTCAGATTAGAGCTGGCCAAAATGTGGGGTTTCTGGTTCATGGGAAATATCATATATAGAAAATTTATTTTTCCAAACTGAAATAAATCCATATTTTTTCAAATTTTCCATGAATCAGAAATGCTGAAAAACATTAATTCCAAAACACATAGAATCAAAGAAGCATAGGACTTGAAGGGACCTCAGTAGGACACCTAGTTCTGTCTCCTGCACCCAGGACAGGACCATATAATGACTTGACCGTTCCTGACAGGTGTTTCTCTAACCTGTTCTTAAAAACCTCCAATGACAGAGATTCCAGAACATCCCAAGGCAATTTGTTTCAGTGTTTAACTACTCTGACAGTTAGGAAGTTTATCCTAATGTCCAACCTAAACCTCCCTTACTGTAATTTAAGCCCATTGTTTCTTGTCCTATCCTCAGAAATTAATGAGGACAATTTTTTCCTCCTCATAATAATGTACTTTATGTACTTGGAAAATGTTAGGTATCTCCCTCATCTTCTTGTCTCCATGGAAAACAAACCTGATTTTTTTTTCAATCTTTTCTCATAAGTCATATTTTCTAAACCTTTAATCATTTTCTGTTATTCTTCTCTGGACTTTCTCCAATTTGTCTACTTCTTTCCTGAAATGTGATGCCCATAATTGGATACAATACTACATCTGAGGCCTCATCAGTGTACTAAAGTCAAGATACACTCCATCCACAAGACTTGGTCTGACTGACATCTGCTCCCTGGGAACTGATGGCTGTTGACTGAAATAGACATTCTGATCAAAAGAGTTTCAGGGGAGGTGGGGAGGTAGAATGTCTGGAAGCCTGGAATCTCTGGGTTGACAGTCAGGGATAGTCCTCATGGTGCAGTTGACTGGAAGCTCTTGACCCTGGGAGTCCATCCTAGGACTTGGAAGCTCTGAGTGCCTTGACTCAAAAGGACATTCTCTGGGTCACAGACTTCCTACTGTGGAACTAGGAGCCAAGCCTTGGTCAGATTCAGGGCTCTAAGGCTATGTCTACACTTGCAAGTTAGGTCGACTTAAGGAGGCTTAAGTCGACCTAACTTAGTCCCTGTCCACACCAGGCTTTCATTAAGTCGACTTGAGGCTTTCCTTAAGTTGACTTAACAACTACCGCCATTGAGGTCGATTTAATGGCTAAGTCAATTTGTTAAGTCAACCTAAAACCGGTGTGGATGCCCAAGGTCAACTTAGTTCCCTAAATTGACCTAGGGCTGGGGAGAAGGGAGCTGTGGTTCCCTGGGACAGGAAAGCCACGGCTCCCTTCTCCCCTGGACCCACAGCTCCCTGGCAGAAGGGACTCGTGTTCTCTTCTTGCCGGGAAGCCTCGAGATCCCGAAAGAGGGCAGCCTGGCTGCCCTCTCTCTGGGACCTGGGGGTCCCAAAAGGAAGGCAGCCACGGCGCGGGTCCCAGGGAGTGGGCAGCCGCGGCTCTCTATCAACTCTGTGTAGCGTAGACTCTGTAAGTCGACTTAACAAGGTTGACTCTATCGACTTCAGAGTCTAGTGTAGTCTCTGTATGTCAACTTAAAGTCGACTTTATGTCGACTTAAGTCGACCTTATTATGTTGACTTAACAGAGTCGACTTAGTTTTTTAAGTGTAGACATAGCCTAAGAACTTTCAGGCTCCCAGATTCATAGCAAAGACCCTGGGAGCCCTAGGTCCCTGACATCAGGGCAGCCTGTATGATGGGGTTGTCTGTGCCTCTCTTCAGCTCCCAGATTTGCATTGAAGGTAGTGTACCCTGGATCTCTGTCTTTATTGTCAAATAAAGAGGTGAACCAGGAGGAGTAAGGTGGACATGTTTAGTAAAGTGCTTCAATCATCTGATGCAGCAGATAAAGATCACAGGGCATGGAGCCAGACAATACATTAGAGCAGTAGTTTTCAAATTTAGGGTTGAGACCCAGAACTGGCTTGCACACCCTCAAGCACTGGGTCGCAGCAATCCCTGCTGCTGCGGCCAAAAGACTGGAATACGTTGTTCAAACATATAATTGTTGGGATTGCGGGCATAAATTATATTTTTCAAATTTTTTTTTTTCAAAACCACTATGTTAGAGGGCCAGGAGTGGATGATAACATTGATGAAGGACCAAACAGTGATGCTGAGGCCCCTGATTATATTGCAATCAGAACATGTGTTCTCGTCTCCCCTTGCAGCCTATACAGGACTGTGTGTCCTCAACCTCCCCAACCTCCGCACACACATTCCTTACATGTTCCCTGCCCATTTCAGCACCTCGTACATTCACCTGTGAGGATAGGTTCCCTAACGGCAGCTGTACTTCCACAGAGCTATGAGAGCTTCAATTCGGAGAGTGCTCTTCAGTGTCATGTCCCTTGTAAGAAATTGAAATCTGCATATAGCTGTTTAATAAAAATGTACTCATAGAAAGAAAATGAATATTTTTTGTCCTACACATGGTGGCTGCTGCTGCAATTCAGACTCAGTGACAATTGGCACAATTGCAGACTACAATTCACAAGCAAGCAGCAATCATTACTAGGCAGGCAGCAAGTAAACAAAGCTTGACTGAATGCATTACAGAAAGACACATTACTGGGACTCACTGTCAAAATGCTGCTTCAAAGATGCCCTGAGTCAAATAGCCCCCGATCCTCCTTGAATCTTTCTAATAGCCCTGATGATCTGCCTCAGCCACCAGGTGATTTGCCTGAACGTTCCACCCCTATGGAAAATTTTTGCCTTTCACTTCACAAATGTTATTCAGAACACAGCAGGCTATTATGACCATGGGAATATAATACTCAGTGTGGTCTAACATGCTCCAAAGGCAGTGCCAGAGACCTTTTAATCTGTCAAACAAATATTCAACAATCATTCTGCACCTGCTGAGCCTGTTTTTGAACCACTTATTGCTGCTCAAGGTTTCCAGTGTAAGGCTTCATAGGCCACGGGAGTAAAGAGCAGGCTAGATTTCCCAGGATCACTATGGGCATTTCTACATCCCCTATTGGAATCTTCTAGTCCGGCAAGAAAGCTCCTGCTTGCAACTTTCTATACAGGCCATGTTCCTGAAGATTCATGTACAGTGTATCTTCCCTCACCACCTCGCACTGATATCAGTTAAATGACTATGGTGATCCACCATAGAGAAATAGCCCTTTCTACTGATGTACTACATCACAAGATCACCTGGGGCCAAAATTGGGATATGTGTGCCGTCTATCACCCTGTCATAGTTAGGGAATACCACTGCTACAAAGACATACACTATTTCCCATGCATTACCCAGAGACACACTCCTTCATAGCAGGATGCAATTAATGGACCTACACACTTGGGTGACCAAAATCTCCGCAGTGGACTTCCCAACTTCAAATTGATTTGTGATTGAGCGGTAACAGTCTGAAGTTGCCAGTTTCCAAATAGTAATTGTCACATACTTCTCCACCCCAGGGCAGGAGGGAGCACTGCATACAGCTCTGGGAAGGTGAATTTGCATATCCAAAAGTTCTACAGTCACTGCTTATCATCCCATAGTGCCTACTGATATAATGCCACTGCTCAGTGCTTGTTTCTCACACACAGAACCGATCGTCCACTGTGTGCAGTTGTTCTGTGAATGCCAACAGCAATCTTGACAATCAGGAACCGTGGGTTCATTTGCAGAGTCTCAGTTCATGAAATACTGCATAATCAGCCATGTTGTGTTCATAACACTTATCATAAGACTGGGGAACAATGCAGGGCACATGCTGTTGACAGAGATGGCATGCACACAGGTGCTAGAGGCTGTTGAAACACTGCACAAAGCCTAATCAGAAGCCCATGGAATGATGGGACAGAGAAAACTGCATCATGAGATGGTGAACCTACACCCATGATGGACTGCGATCCATTCCCAGAACTCCTAGCAGAAGAAGGTGAGATGTTGCACACAGGATAGCTACCCATGGTACACTGCTGTCTGTCGATGCTAGAGTACCAACTGTGGACACGCTTTGCCAACACAAGGAACATTGTGTGAACATGCAGAAGTGATGTAATTATAGCAGTTTACGATTGTCAGAGTAACGTAAGTCAACTTAACTCAGTAGTGTAGAGATGGCATGAGATTGCAAACGTTTATTTAGAATGCATGTGGTTTGGGGTTGGAACCATCTTTTAGTTCTGTATTTGTACAGCACCTGATGCAATGGGCTTCTGATCCATAATCAGGGCATCAGGGCTCCTGAAATAAAAATAATAAAAGTAAGTTCAATAATGAAATTCCAATATTTCACTTTTTTTAAACATGATTTTGCCTACTCCCAATAGAGGTCAATAGATATTAACTAGAATTGATTCATACTGGTGCAACATCATTTAAAAAGCACAACTCGCCAATTGGGATGCAACTTTGAATAGCTAGTGTCCACAGCTAGCCTCTAAGATTTCACCAGGGATATAATGGCATGACTTGTCCCTGAAATTTTACTTTAATATTGTTTATGTACCATCAACACCACTCAGCACTGCATAGAACAAAAGAAAGAGTTCCTGCCTTACAGAATAATTTAATACAGATTTTGAATAAACAATAAAAAGCACAAGTGAAATTTGCTGTCATTTTCAAAGGAAAGTACAAATGGAGTTCAAATTAATTGTACTGTTTGTGAGGCATGGGTGGGGGAGTTGCTGGAATTCAACCCTGTAAAGGAAGTTCCAGAGTGATGCATCTGATTTTGTAGATTCTTTGGCTATGTCTACACTGGCAATTTAAGTCAACTTAAGGAAGCTTAAGTCGACTTAAATTAAGCTGTGTCCACACCTGGTTTTCATTCAGTTGACTTAAGCATTTCCTTACATCGACTTAATTACTACCACTCTTTAGGTCGACTTAACAATTAAGTCGATTTGTTAAGTCAACCTAAAGACGGTGTGGCCGCCCTAGGTTGACTTATTTTATAAGTTGACCTAGGGCATGGTCCCAGGTAGAAGGAAGCCAGGCTCCTTTCTCCCTGGGATCCCCACAGTCCTGGCAAAAAGAGAACCACGGCTCCTTTCTCCCCAGGACCCACTCGGGTCCCCGGCAAGAAGGGACCCGCGGGGCTCCCTTCTGGCCAGGACCAGCTCGGGTCCCCTGGAGAAGGGAGCGCGGGGCCCCCTTCTGGCCGGGACCCACTCTGGCTTGGACCCGAGCTGTCCTGGCCAGAAGGGAGCCCCACGCTCCCTTTTTGCTTGGGACCCGAGCAGGTCCCAGCCAGAAGGGAGCTCTGTGCTCTCTTCTCCCCAGACCTGCAGGGGTTTGGGCAAAAAAGAAGCAGCGCTCCCTGGACAGGGGATCCCCGGAGGTTCCCCTGTCAGCTGGGGTAGCAATTGCCGGCACTCCAGCTGACTGGTGCTCCAGCTGAGAGAGGAAACACTGGGGATCCCCTGTCAGCTGGAGCGCCAGTGGCTTCCTTCTTGCCCGGACTCACAGGGGTCCGGGAAGGGAGCGGGGATCCTGTCAAGAAGGGAGCCTGTGCTCCCTTCTCCCTGGAACCTACATGGGGGCCCTGACAAGAATGGAGCCCCGGTTCCGACCCGCGGCTCCCTTATGCTGGGAAGCTGCGGGTCCCAGTGAGAAAGGAGCCATGGCTCCCTTCTCACCAGGACCCTCAGGGTCGTGGCAAGAAAAAAGCCTCCTCTCCCTTCTTGGAGGGCGCCCAGCTTCCAGGAGAAGGGATTCATGGGTCCCTTCTCAGGGGGGAGCCACTTCTACAGCATCTACACTTGAAAAGTTAAGTTGACTTAAGATAGTCGACTTAACTTTTCAAGTGTAGACATAGCCATACAGTTTAAGACCAGAAGGTAGTAACAAATGTAGTCTGATCCCCTGTAATCACAGGCAATAATATGTCACCCACTTACCTCTGTATTGAGCCCAAAAATGTATGTTTCACCAAAGCATTACTTTTGTTTTGGCTCAAGCTTGTCTTCCAGAAGCGTGTCCACCAGTCTTGATTGAAAGATTTCAAGAGATGAAGAATCTACCATTTCCATTGGTAGTTTGTTACAAGGGTTAAACACACTCCCTATTAAAATTTTGTGCCTAAGTTCTAATTTGAATTTGTTTCACTACAGTTTCCAGCCATTGGCACTTGTTATGCCTCTCTTGTTTAACTTTTACTGGTATTTCCTTCCCACAAAGATACTTGTACATTATATTCAAGTCATCTCTCAATCTTCTTTTTGATAAGCTAAACAGATGAAGCTTTTTACATTATTCATTGTAAGACATTTCTCCAGCTTTCAGATAATTTTGGCTCTCTTCAGCACCCTCTCCAATTTTTCAACATCCTTCCTAAAATGTAGACACCACAACTGGGTGCAGTATTCCATTATCAATTTCTCTAATGCCATATACAGAACCACTCCTCACCCCCTACCTTTATTCCCCACTTCACTGCTTATACAACGAATGTCTAAGAACCTACAGGTTGGGAGCCTGAGACCATGAGGTGCTGACTCTTCACTGAATGACTCCCACAGGAGGATCCTGTAAGGTGGAGATTGGCAGGAAGTACCACCCAGTACGATCTGGGTGTCAGAACTTCACACCCTACTGATTGGCTGGTACCAGTACTTAAACCAGGAAGCGAATCCATGAAGGGAAGCTGTCTGAGCAACAATACAGACTGGCTGCCGGTCTTTGCTCCAGTCTCTGCTCATCATAGATATTAGACTATGGCTTCCAACCCGGATTTATCCTCGACATTGCTCTTTGATTGTTCTCTGTTATCAAGCATCCAACCCTGATCTGCTAACCTAATCTTGCTTGCTTCCTGACACCTGACTCTCTGTTTTCCCACAGAATCTGAGACTCTGACTTCCCAGTAACCTGATGCTGCCAGCTTTCCAATGCCTGAACCTTGGTCTGCTCTAGGTCCTCTTTGACCTCCAAGTACCTTACTTGGCCTGACTACCAACTCCTGCTCCATCCACTACTCTGGTCATGACACAAGGATCTTATTACCCATTTTTGCCATAACCTCACACTGGGAGCTCTTTTTTTGAGTTGGGGGTCCACTATGACCCCAAATCTTTTTTCAGGATCACTGCTTTCCAGGATACAACCTGCCCCCCCCCCCCCCCCCCCCCTTTGGTAGGCATCACCTGCATTTCTTTTCCCGAGATCTATAATTTTGCATTCGGCTGTATTAAAACACATTTTGTATGAATGGGCCCAGTTTACCAAGAGATCCAGATTGATCTGTATGACTGCACTTTCCTCATCATTATTAACCATTGCACCCATCTTTGTGCCATCCACAAATTTTAGCAGGAGTGATTTTATATTTACTTCCAGAACATTGACGAAAATGTTGAATAGTATCACTCCCAGTATCAATTCTTGCTGAGCTCCAGAAGAAACATCCCTGTTGCTGATTCCCATTCACAACTACATTTTGAGATCTATAAGCCAATTCTAAATCCATTTAACATGGGCTTCCTGGGTACTGTATATGTCTGAAATGCAAAAAATCAGAGAAACACCCCAGTCCAGACCCAATATACAAGGAAAATAATTAAACTCTGTAGTCTATCTAATGGTTCCAATAGAACCATGTCTTGGTCCAAATTATTATGGCTATGACATCAATTCTGAGCAAGGGCAATCCTCCTGTCACTCTTGTATAATAGACCTATCTAGGGATGGGGGCACATTTTAACAAACTAAGATGATGGACATGACATGGAGATCTGCTGTGACCATATTAAGATGATGTTGGGAGATGCAGCAAACAAAAGTTGTCCAAAATGCAGAAAAGCAAAGTGATGAGATTTATTTCCAAGTATATTCACAAATCCTTTTTTGCTTTATTCACCCAGTTTTAACTCTACTGGTCTAATGAATCCATTAAAAATACTGCTTTCTTTTCATTTATCTCAAGTGTGCTTGTAATGCCATTTGTGTTGCTTAGGTGTTTGCATAATACATTCTTTGCTATGACAGCTTTCTCTCAGTAAAATACAAATTACATTTGTGTAGTTGCTCATGGTTTTACTTTCAAAATTTCTTTGGGGGACAAACTGCAGCTTTTTACAGTAATTGTTTTTCTCCTTTACAGTGAAGTTCCTGGGAACTCCTGCATATTTGCAGACAACTTGCTGTTCTTCTGTAGTTCACCTGTTCTAAAAATGAACTAAAATAAAGATGAAAGTAACTAGATGTGATATCTTAGGGTTTTATACAGTGGTGCATAGTGTCACTTCAGTATCAGAGCGCTTTGGCTATGTCTACACTTACTAAAATTAGTTCGCATTAGTTCGTTCGAACTAACTAATTCAAATTAATTTTAGTTAGTTCAAATTAACTTAATTCGAACTAGAAAAAATTAGTTCGAACAAAGCAATTGCCATGAATGGCAATTGCTTTGTTCGAGTTAACAATTTGCATTGAATTCAATGGGCCGGGTAGTTCGAACTAAGCAATTAGTTTGAACTAACATGGCCACATTGGTTAATTCGAACTAACTAGTTTGAATTAACCCTTACTTCAAATAGCCTATTCGACTTTATTAGTTCGAATTAAGGAAGCCCTTAAATCGAACTAATTAAAGTCTAGTGTAGCCATGGCTTTAGTTAGTTCGAATTAAGCATCCTTAATTCGCACTAACTTGCCAGTGTAGACATAGCTTTTCTGAGTAACAGACTTGCAACAGGAAGGTCCCTAATGGACTGAATTGGGAATGTGTTTCTTCTCCCTTTTGGGTTATAGAAAGTTTGTTTAGGATAGCATTATTTTCTATTTCAATTTATTGTTACAAATTTTTTGGATGTTGGTTGATTTTATTGTTTGTTTGTGGATTTTATTTATTTTACTCATTTACATTTATTGGGTAGGAGCAACTGAAAAGATGCAGGCCAGAGGATGGTTATTGATACTATCATTGATCATTGATGCTTGTTGGTTTAAACTGAACTAAGAAAAGCACGAGAGAAAACAAAGAAATAGCAGTAATAGATCATTTCAGTAAAGTGAACAAAACCATCTCATAGTCAAGAGAGAGGGTTAAATCGAGACTATGTTTCTCCCCCCCCCCCCCCATTACAACAGGTAATTTTGCTTTCTTTTTTCCCTCATCTCCCTCCTGTATACTGTTCTCTACTGTTTGAATCTCAACAACTGCATTGATTGCTGTAACAGTATGACCTGATCCTATGGCTTACGCTTCCTACAGCGTATTTATTTTACTCCAGTTCATCCGTACTTCTCCATCTTCAAGCATTTGACAAAGTGGGATTTTCTCCCATGAAAGCTCATGTAATAAATACATTTGTTAGTCTTTAAAAGTGCTACTAAACTCCTTGTTTGTTCAAAATAGGAAGGTAATCATCTATCTTCGATCAGGAAGACTACAACCCAGAGGCAATATTTAATTAAAGGCACCTGAAAGGTACAAAAAGTCATTGAAAAAAAAATTTTTTTTTTAAAAAGACCAAGTTAAAAACAGGCTATCAAACAAGGCTACCCTTACTTTGTTTAGCTGAGGTCTGTATTGACAACCTGGACAGAGTCAAAGGACTGGCCCTAATTTACATGTAACAGAGCAGAGTTCAGCCACCCTTATCTCTTTTTTATTGAATATTTTTATTCATTTAAATTTGGTGTCATATAATGTAGAAAAGCAACAATGAGATCTCCTTTCATATTCAAAACCTTAGGCTTCAACTGCCTCTTTAGTTCTTATAGGAGTCAGACATTCAGTATTTCACCTCAGAAAAGGGAGGAAAGTAGTCTTGGGCAATAGACAAAACCCATTTGCAGAAACAAGAGTCAACCGTTTATGTAGCTCGGATTTGGAAGCCCTGCCCAACTATGTTCTCTGTGTCCATATGCATTTCACTTACTTTCGTTTTGTTGGATATTCTTGATTGCTCTTTCTTTAAAGAATGTAATGGAAGGTCATACATTAGTTTCTTATTACATTTTCAAAAACAGATAGCTTAATACCTAAATCCCATTTCAATGACATTCAACTAAAATAGGTTATTTAAAACATTCTCTGTATTGGACTCTGAAATTTAATTCACCCATATTTGTTGATCTCTACAAGATATAGGAAGGCCAACAAAATTTAATTTCTATATAAAGAATTAAAAGACACAAAGGTTTTAGATGGAAGGGCTTTGAAAAAATGATGAGGAAAATACTTTTCTGTGGGATTAGAAAATTTGAGATGTGACAAAATAAAGAATAGAATGCACAGACCTGCTGCAATTACAGTTTTCATTTTGCATATGATTACACAAAAGAAGTACATTAAAGGAATGTCATTGAGAACATTCAGTTACATTATTAACTTCAATGTCAAGGCTGAGATGACAACAATGGAGTGCAAAAATCAGAACAGTGAATGACTGGTAGAACTGTGGCTGGTATTAGGGCTCACAATTGGCAGAACACTTTCCCACACAAAAACATACAAATTCCTGTGGCACTTTTAAAGACTAACAGATTTATTTATTGCATGAGCTTTCATGGGAGAAAATCCCACTTTGTTAGACGCTTTGAAGGTGGGAAACTTACAGAATGGGAGGGAATAAATGCAGGGGAGTGCATGACATAGGATCAGGTCAGGTTGTAACAGCAAATCAAAATAGATGTTAGGATTCAAACACTGGGGAACAGCATAGAGGAAGGTGAGGTCAAATCACCAGTTGTAAAAAAATCTGTAGTCCCTGTTTAACCCGAAGGCAACTGAGTTGAATTTTTATATAAATTCAAGTTCCGAGTTTGTCTTTGAAGCTGTGATTTGTTATTAATCTGTTTAAGCACAGTTATTAGCAAGTCGTCAATGGAGCAGAGAGATTGAAATGTTCCCCTATTGGTTTTTGAGTGTTGCAATTTCTGGCTATGTCTACACTTACCAAAGTTAGTTCGAATTAGTTAATTCAAACTAACTAATTCAAACTAATTTTAGTTAATTTGAACTAGCATGGCCCCATTAGAATGCTAGTTCGAACTAATATGGCCACATTGACTTAATTTGAACGAACTAGTTCAAATTAAGGGTTAGTTCAAAGTAATACGAGGTTTTACTAATTCGAACTAACTTTTCCTTAATTCGACTTAAGGAACTGCTTAAGTCGAATTAAGGAAACTCAAGTGTAGACACAGAGTAAATTAAGTTGACTTAAGCCTGCTTAAGTCAACTTAATTTACAAGTGTAGACGCACCCTCTGATGTCAGATTTGTGTCCATTTATTCTTTTGCGCAGAGACTGTCCTGTTTGTCCAATATACAAGGCAGAGGGGTATTTCCAGCACATGATGGCATAAATCATGGTCCCTTCTGCATGACGCTATCATAGATGCTGCATCTGACAAAGTGGGAGTTTCTCCCACAAAAGCTCATGCAATAAATAAATTTGTTAGTCTTTAAAAGTGCCACAGGACTCCTGGTTTGTTTTGCAGTAACTATAGTTGGTTTCCAAGCAAGCAAAGATAAAGTCGGTATAAATGAGAATATATGGAGCTACGTGAAAGAAAGGAAACAAGTCAAAGCAAGCCTCAGTTCTTTAAACATCCTTCAAAAGAAGCAGCAATAAAATAATGTATATAAAAGAAAGGAGAAAGCAGTAAAAATCAGAGCGAAAAGAGACAAGGAGAAATATATGGATAATATCATCAAAGAAGCTAAGGAGACAACTGAAAGAGGTGATAGCGAAACACTTTATCAACAGAAGAAGATTCTAACTGGCAGGTTTATACCAGCTGGAAAGCTTGTTAAGGACATACAAGAAATGAGCCTAATAACAGAAAAAGAACAAGAAGACCAAAAGGCAAACATTTCCAGGAGGTGATACTCACACCAAACAGCAAAAGAAACTATTGATTTTGATAAATATATTACACACCATTAGTTATCATAATATCTCACATCACAAAGAAGTGAAAGATGCAATGAAACAGTTAAAACCTAGGAAAGCTGCAGATGAAGACCAAATCACTGGAAAAACATCACAAGCTTGTGTTGATGAAACCAGGGGTAAATTCACGGAACTTTTCAAAGTGTAGGACATGGAAACACTTTACCGATATGTATAGATTCAAGCTCATCTCCTACTGACTTCATCTGCATGAGTGCTCAGCACTGTTGCAATCAGACCCCAGGGGATTGTGCTGGATATCTAGAATATGAAGAACACACAATTACAAGTTTGGTTTAAGTGATTTTGCTTAGCATCACGCAAGAACCACCTGTGGCAGAGGAACAGATAGAATCCAATTATTTAAAGCAGCTTCATCTTTTTCAAACATGATCATCATTTGTTTTCCTGAAGTCCCCTGCCTCATTTACTGCACAGCTTCCAACTTCTGCAACAAATAAAGGAGAGGTCATATAGACAACATAATTTATTAGTAAACAAACCTGATCTATCCCCAGAGAAGATCTATCCCTTGCATTGAATGAGGCAGGGGTCTGGTGGGAAAAAAATAGGGAATAATCACATAATTAAATACTGTGTCCTAAAACTTATGCAAAAGACAGCTGAATGAAGATAACTATAGCACAAGGATCTGCTAACTTTTGAGTGCTTAACTTCACAACCTTAATAATGATGTTTTAATGTGGCTTTTCATGTGTGTAATCTTCTACATTTTCAATAAAGCAAACTGGAAAAATAAACACCAAATTCTGTCAAGTGGCTCATGTTGACACCTACATAGGTCACCAGCAGGGTTGGAACATGTGTCTACATGACACATCACTGGCAGCATCACATAATCTATGTGGCACAGTGAAAAACATGCCATGTCCCCACTGCACTGTAGAGCTACATGTGTCAATGGAAGGTTCTGGCAGAGGGGAGACAGCTGGGAAAATCTCTGGCAGGTTTCTTCAGCTAAAGCCTTTCACTGAGGCAAGGAAAGGCTCTTGCAGGACGGAAGCGGCAGGGAAAAGCTGAGCCTTTCCCCATACCCTGCCAGTTGCCAAAGCCTTTATCCCCCCCCCCCCCCCCCAAGTCTTTCCTTGTTGTATAGGGAAAGGCTCCATCAACAGGGAGATGGCAGAGCCTTTCTTTCCCCTTTGCTGCTTTTTTCAGGGCGGTGAGGAGATGCTCTGGGAGGAGTAAGCAGTGGGAAAAGCTTGAGCCTTTCCTCACTGTCTCTCCAAGGCCTTTCCCTGCTATTGGAGTCTTTCCCTGCAGCACAGAAGGGATTCAGCAGCAGGGAGCTGGTGGAGAGCTTTTCCTACTGCCTCTCCTTGTCAGAGCCTTACCCCACTGCTGGAAACTTTTTGACAGGGAGAAAAGGGAATGGGACGCTACACTCATAAAAAAATAACAGTGAAGAAAAGAAGGCCCAGTTTAGGTGAGTAGAGAGTAATACAGGACACATACCCTCCAAGTGTGTCTTTACTCACCTAAGCTATGCCTCACCATCTACAGTGCTATTTATACCTGTGTTAGGAAGACTGCACATATACATACTCCAAACAGTGCCAAAATAATAGTGCAGTGTAGATACCCCCTTAGAACTACCACACAGACCTCTGCCCCTTGAGCTAACAAAGTAAGTGAAACTAAATGAAAATCGGAAGTGTTTTTATTACATACCATTAAATTCAAATAAATAAGCAAACTAACACTGTATAACAATCCGATAACATTTCAATTTGGTCATAGTTGAGCGTGCTGGACATCTGATGCAATTAGCAGGATTAAAAAAATTATTAAAAAGATAGAGCCTGGTTTTTCCTTCAAGATTCACACACAGAAAGGTCCCTCCAGTTGTGTATCTCTGCCTCCTGCATAAAAGGATGCATTCATTTCTATGAGAAGTATTTATTTTTTCCACCTACTAATTCCATCCCAGTCCCCTATTTCACTCTCCTGTAGCTATGTAGTGACACCTTGAGGGAAAAATCAAATATATCTTTAATAGTTTAATCTAATCTAAGACTACAGATGCTTATGAACTCATCATAATTATATAGTTATTGCATAGCATCACAGGGCAAAATTAAGGTTATTTGGTTAGTATAACTGACCAATTCCATATTGTATCATTTTGAATTTCTTTTAAGTTTAACTATGAATTGTCTGGGTTAATGATAATTGTGCTTTGGATAACTGCCACATTCTTGCAATGATTTTATTAGAGCTGGGTACATATTCCTGAAAGTACTGCTTTGTCCAAATCAAACCCTTCCAGTGAGGTTTCATTTTCAACATATTTCTATCTGGTTTCTTACAAGCTCAACCACCACAATCCCCCATCCTTCCCCCCATCCCAATAGCCTGTCTGGTGGGAAGTCACAGAGCTGGAGTTACCAGTGGTTCCAGCCATCCAAGCCATCTGGCTCCCCAAATTGCCTGACTCCCAGTGAGCCACTTGCCCTGGGAGTTGGATTTTTTTTTTTTTTCCCCTTCACTGGAAGGGAAATTTTGAGTTTCAACCATCTCTCATTTTTACTGGTATATTTCCAATTGAAAACCCTAGTTTGTTTTTTTTAATCTGGCTGATGACGTTATGGTACATTATGACTGCATATTAAAAATTTCTTTTACAATAGCAGTTAGCATTCTGAACACATTGTGTTGTTCAGAGATTCTGGAATCCCCATCGATGGAGGGTTCTAAGAATAATTTAGATAAATACAGGGATCAGGGATGTTCTAGGTATGCTCTAGGAATTATTTTGGGCCTGTGTTATGCAGGAGGTCAGACTAATGATCACAGTGGTCCTTTCTGACCTGGGAATCTATGAGTTCATGCATATTTAATCCTGCCTTGGTTCAGGTGAATAGACTAGATCAGTGGTTCCTAACTTTTTTGGCTCAAGGGACACAGATATCATTTTTACAGCCCTGAAAAACCAGCAGCAGAAGTCTGCCTTCTCACTGATCTCCCATTCTCCCTGGCTGCAGGAAGGAAACTGCACACATCCTATAGCACTCCACCTGGGGTTCTTAGCAGTGGCTCCTTTCTGCAGGCAGGGAGACAGAAGATGGGTGCTGCCCTCCCGCTGGTTCTAGCAAGGCCACCAGCATCTATGGACAGAGGCAAAGCACTTTGCGTTGCTCCCTGTTGCAGCCAGGGGGAGGGGAGCACTGATCTCGCATCCCCTTGGCTGTAGCAAAAAGCCAGTCCTTTATCACTGTGGAAATGTGGTCCTTAGGCAGTGGCTCCCTTCTGCAGCCCCTGGAGGGGAGCAGCGGACCACTTTGAAAACTCCTGTGGGCCATTTTTAGCGCCTGGGCCACAGATTGGGAACCATTGGACTAGATGATCACCTGAGGCTGTTCCATTCCCACATTTCTATGATTGTATGACTTTTTATTTATATCTTGTTGTACTAATTTTTTTTAATATTTCTGTATCTGTTGCTCCTTTGTCCGTTGTTCTCTATTTTTTGCTTATTGAAAAAAAAATCACTCAAAACAAATAGCACTTTCAAATCAAAAAGAAAACTGCAGAGAACATATGGCTCACATCTTTAGATTGCTTAAAATCAAATTGTGTCACAGTTGAGCCATTTACCTAAAGCCTGCTCTTTGGCCTATTAATTAGGACATGTTTACATTCTGTTTACCCAAGTTCAGTAAATAGATGCATTAATGAAACATTTGAAAAACAAAATCCCTTCAGAGCTTGCTCCTCTGTGAGATCTTGAAAACACTGTCTTATGTAATGCTTTGGTTGTAAAGTATTATTTATGAGCTGCATCCTAGAAGGAGAGCCATCAGTTCTGTCTCTCTCATTGCCACAAACACATGAATTGTTGGGACTGATGGGCGCTATGGTGAACAGAAGGAAAACACCACCAACCGTGAAAATACATCATACATAAAAGTGACAAGTACACACAAAAGAGCTATAAATCAGAAAACAAATTAGCAACAAAAGCAGACAGCTTCCCTCCTATCTGTATCAATCATCACAAGAGCTGGGGCAAGCATTAGACAAGCAACATTTGCTTCTGACTCAGCAAACCTGCAGATCCACTGACGGTACACATTAACCGGTCAACACGCGTACATAATAGGGCTCAGTGCCGGCAAACATGGGGATAAACTCAGTGAGACAACTCCTGTGCATATAGCTAAACATCTGCAGACGTGTTTGTGGAATGGACATTAGGATATTACAAATGACTTCATCCTGCCCACTTAATATAAGTCTCTTGCTGGCTTTTTAGCTAGATAGCTCTTTGATCACTCTTTTGCCATTTATATACATACTCTTCATGGTCAGGAAAACAGAAAGCAGCTTGCATCAACTTACTTTTAGATGTGTCTACCCTCAAATTAGTCTCCCACTGCTGTAAGTGTCCCATTATCCTTAGTAACACTACCTTCCCAAGCAGCATCAAGCCATAGTCATATATGTAAGTTGAAGCAGTGCAAGTGTTAACATTATGTTAGTTATGTCAACAATAACAATCCTCCAGCAGCTGTCCCACAGTGTCCCACACTGACTACTCTGGTCAGCAGTGTGAACTCCAGTGAGCAGGGATCATGGAGCCCAGAAGCTCCCAGCCCCTTTTTAAAGCCCTGCAAATTCTTTTCCATGATTGCTTGGCTTGATAAGCACACATAGCAGTCAGGGTCATTGCTTCACCAAAAAAAAAGGATTCAAGGCACATCCCCCAAACCCTGGGATGCCCAGCACTGTCTGGGATCCCCTGGGCACTCCCACCAAGCTCCAGGTTCCCTAGGCACCCTACACCTGGTACCCCCTGAGGTCCCACCCCAGGGCTGTGTCGGGCCCTCGAGGCCCTCCTCTGGGATATGCCTGGCCCAGCTGGCTCCCAAGGCATCCCCCCGGCGAGGCCCATGTCCCAGCTGGCATCCAGCTCCCAAGGCCTCCCAAGACCAGTACATTACTTACCTTTACTGGAGCCACCAGACGCCAAACCCGCTCCCTTCCACTGTGTTTCACATTTCCTGCCCTTGCTCCGCCCTGGGCCACATGCCTGGGAGTGCAACAAGGACGGAGATTTGAAAAGGGCCTGCCAAGGCCAGCTCTCTGGCACAGCTCAGGGCACTCTGCAAACGCTCCTGGTGAGCATGGGGAACGCCGACACAAAAAGCCAAGCATGCATTCACGCTGTACTAACTGCAGCAGCTGGATGCCAATGTAACATGAGTCAACATCTGTTTGTCATGTAGACATGACCAAATCTTCACCTGGATCTTTCTGTTAGTCTCCTGTGCTATCTGTGGCTGCATTTCCTTTTTCTTTATCTGCAGCTGTCCTTCAAAGGCTACAGTATTCGCTGAAGCCATCTACTGTTTGTTTTAAAATCAAACACCTAAAGCTATAGCATTCAAGTCTGGCAGGCTTCCCAAATCAGATCCTATTTTCTGTTAAAAAGATTCCCCAAAAATCTTCAACAGATGCTAAAAAAATATATATATTTATTAATGTAAATACTAGATTTGGTATTTCGGACAAAGAAGTAATTTATCATTTCTGACTCTGGGAATGTTTTGCTCCTGCAAATATTTTAGTTACACATTATATGCCACACAAGTCAATCAAGACTACTAAATAGCTGTTAAGGAGATTGTGTTTTCTACGTTAGATTAGTTGTGCATATTTTTGACTGTGCAAAACAAGTTTGCTTTCTTTGATAAAGCACTCAAACATTTTAGACATACTGATAGACTAAAACATTCCAAGCTGACTTGTATCCAAATTTATATCAAAGTTTACAAAAAGAGATTTTATTTTGTTTCTTAAGAAATTGCTACAACCATCTGATTATTTATAACTGAAAAATGTCAGAACACAAAATATTGATTTCAGCATCTCTTGAATGAAAGAAACAATGTTTTGTGTTCTAACAAGGTATTTCCTTCTATATTTTATGTCTCATTTAGCGTCTCAGCCTCCTGCTTCAATGAACATATTTGCCTCTTTCTATCTCTTTATATCTTTCAATGGGCAGAATTTTCTTCTCTAATTTGTACTGTGGATTTCTTGAGTGGAAAAAAGTGAAGCATATTTATTGGAGACTAACAATCTACTTTTGTTTCTGGCAAAGACAAAGGAGGTCACGCCCATTCATTCAGAGCTGCCTTCTGGTTCCAATTCTCCATATTACACCAACTAAAGGAAACAGAGTAACCGGGGCACAGAAGTCACACAAGCCATTTTGAGGCAAAATCAGTATCAGAAGCCAAATCTTCCAGCCTTAAACATAAGTCCCTGTTTCTTTCTATATACCCATGTGGAATATCATTCTGAAAAGAGATGGATATTACATTTAAAAAAAGAGAGTACACTTCAGGTTTATGTACTGAGAAACAGAACTGGCTGAAAAAGAAGGATCCTGTTCCTCAGGCATATTTGCATTTTTACAAAGGGGTTTGGTCCTCAATTGATGCCCCCAGTGCTCTGCTTCTCTGTCTCATAGTGGGAGATGGAAAAGCAGAGAACTCCAGTGCTCTGCCTCCCTCTTTGCTGGAAGTAGTGCAGAGGCTGAGAGACTTGGCTGCATTTCGACAAAAGTTTAATCAAAGCTGTAAGATTCGGCAAAACATTTTGCTCTACTGAATCAGCATTTGGAAAACTTCTAACCATCTCTAACCTCAAACCCAGAAATATTTCTGTCTTCTCAGCTACCAAGATCTCTGACTCAGTCCTTTTCAGTTTATATATGTTTGTAACTGCCTCTCTCAGTTTTGTACTCAGCTCCTGCAGAAACTTTCAAACTGGGTGCCTATAGATACCCGTAAAGCATACACAAAAGAGAGTGCTAAGAACTTACATTGATTACTGAAGCTTTTTTTGGACTTCCTCCAACCCCCCATCACCACTACTGCTGTGTTCCCCGGATATTGTAATTCCCAGACATTCCCTACTCTTTCTGGGGAGAAAGGGTGGTGAGTTACTGTAGCAGACAAACTCTTTATTTTGAGATCTGGTATGAACAGCCCCCTGAGTCTTTCTCAGGTTTGCCTTTCAGGTTATCAATTTATGCTTTAAAGAGTTCTAAAACTCTTATTGTCTAAATATAAAATGGTTCGAAGTATTGAGAATATGTGGTTACAGAAAATAAGTTGCATTTGTTTTATTTTGTGCTTGGCCAGGCCGTGGACACTATGTACTGTAAAAGAGCAGAAAAGTTCAAACCACGTGGCTCACTTTTATTGTGCTACTGAATCAAGTTGTTCAGCCACATTAAATTGTGTTTGAGGCATATTTAGTTTGTGCCTTGTTCTGTACAGACTCCTCCTTCTGCTCTGCTTTACAGGTATTTTTTCTATCGAAGATAAGAAAGATTCCTGTGCCTTCAAAGAAAAGAATCTGAGTTTGAAGGATGTTACTTTTTGGCAAGCCCACCCAGAAAGATTGTGAGCTGACATTGTAAGAAACAGTAGAACAAACTATACTATAATACAGTATCATAAGGTGTAATATAATTACTAGATAAAGAAATCTAAGGGCTTAAATATGTAGACTATCAGAAAATTAAAGCAATATAAAGCATTTTGTTGCAGGCCCTCTTCAGTATGAGGAAATAATTCAGACTGCATTGTCAATTTTAAAAAGAAATGTGCTCAATATGACTTCTCCCTCTCTCTCCTGGCCCTTTGCCAAGCTTTGCACATATATGCACATACACACAAACAGCTCTCAATCCACATTTTGTGTGTCTGTGTGTGTTAAAATTGTAAGCTATCTTTTAATTTTGGGGGGAGTGTCCTGGTCTTGTCTATGGGATGGAGGGGAAGTATGGGAGTTGGTCTAGCCAGTAGTTTGACAGTCTAGATTAAGGCGGGGGTGAGATATCCCTCTGTTTTAAGGAGAAGCCTGCTTTGTCTCTCTCCGATTTGGAGTCTTTGTTTGCTGTTGTTTTGAATTCTAAGAAATAAAGTAATGTTATGTAGTCTCTTTCTAGGCAAAGAAAGAGAAAAATCTGACTGCCTAAACTGGCCAGGGCAACCTTTCCTGACTGAAAAAGCTTGGCAAGAGGCCAGGAGAGAGAGGGAGAAGTCACTGGGAGAGGAAAAGGTCCAGTGGTAAACCCTAATAACAGGGCAAAATTTGAACTGTCAGTGAGGGAGCACTGGGAGATGCTCAGTTGAAGGAACAAAGCAATAGGGAGGGATGAGAGCTCAAGCCTGACAATTTGAGTATATATTTTTAGCTTGGGGTTTGTCGGTGGACCTCCAAACAAATCTTGAGAGTCCTGGCCCTGAGACGGGGTGAGCCTGGAGAGGTTGCAGGGCAGAAAGCCTGGGAAAGGCCATGGTAGGAAGAAGACCAGGGAGAAATTGGCAAGGAGTTGTGCAGAGCAGTCCTTGACTGCTGGTTATAAGCTCCCTGGACTGGAACCCAATGTAGTGACATGGCCCAGGTTTCTCCACCAGCCCCTGAGAAGGGACAAAGTGGTGGACAGCCCTGAGAAAAGGGAGTAAGGACCACAGAACCTTCACTTGGGGCCAAAGACCTGAAACAAAATCTTGGACACTGATTTATTGGACTTTCTGTTACCCCAAAAGGACTAAACTTAAATTGTGACTTGCTAGAGAGCTGAATCACCTCTGGAGGTGAACCACCAGAGAACAAGAACATTAGTGAGGATGTTGCTCATTCAGAGTATGAGGACATATCTCTGTTCCTGTACATAATGGACAGGATGGGATGGATGAGCAATCTACCACTGAGGAATAAAACAAAAACAAGACAGAATATGACTCTAATGACAGAAACATTAATAGAAGCTCTGCAGTGTGAACCCTTGCTAAAGAAAGGATTTCAAAGTGAAAGTACAGGTGGAGAATTGAACTAGATGGATGGAGGAGGGTTTTTTTGTTTTTGTTTTTTTTAAAGTCTTGTCCATCAGATAAAAATAGGACGAGTTATTCAGAACCTGACATAATGGAGGTGGTGATTAAAGCAATTTGTCCTGGAACAAGTCTTCGGACCTACTTGGAAGAAAACAAAGCTTAGGAAAGTTTTGAGATCCCACAGAGTCATCTTTCCACTGCAGCCCAGAAATCCAAAGAAACAACTCAGGAGTTCCTAGTCTGTGCTTTGAATTCATGGTAAGGTTTGCATCACAATGGCTGATTCCACTCCAAGGTATGATCTACTTTTGGTGCAAAATGTCACTTTATTCAGTCTCCACTGAGTGGGGTATTGTGGGCCAGAGAGTGATAAAATTAGGCAACACCACAGATCGGTATCCAACATGTTTCAGTGATAAATAAAGTTTTTCTGGAGAACGTGAACATTTTTACTGGCTGGTAAAGAGGAAAAATAGCACATAGTAGCAAGATGGGCACATAAAAAAGCTGCAGAACTTAATGCAACAGGCCTCTGTTCTGGTGAATCAGAGACTAACTTACCAACACCAATAAGAAAAAAAAATCTTGACATGTAAGCAAGCTGATGGATGATATTAAAGAACTGGGGACAAGACAAGTAAAAGAGCTAAAAATGGAGATCACTGTTTTCAAACAAGTTCTGAGGACACCCTGTCATGATGGCAGGTGACCACTGCAATCCACCCGCCAGAGAGATCCTCAGTGGTGACATTATCCCAACTGCCAGGAGGAGGACAAAGACAATACCTGTTTCCAGTGTAGGCATGAAGAGCACTAAGGCTATGTCTACACTAGAAAAGTTAAGTTGACTTTGTTAAGTCGACTTTAATAAGGTAGACTTTAAGTCGACTTAAAGTCGACCTTATTAAAGTTGACTTAACAAAGTGGACTAAGTTGACTTAGCTTTAAGTCGACTTAGTCCACTTTGTTAATTCAACTTAACCACCCTTAATTAAGTCGACTTAAGGGTTACTCCATGTCCACACCATCCTTAAGTCGACTTAAAGAGTGGTAGTAACAAAGTCAACTTAAGCTTTCATTAAGTCAACTTAAGGAATTTCTTAAGTCAACTTAATGAAAGCCTAGTGTGGATGTGACTTAATTTAAGTCGACTTAAGCCTTCTTAAGTCGACTTAAATTTCCAGTGTAGTCATATCCTAAGAGTCTGTATGTTATCTCATCAAAGGTATAAACTAGAGGGGAATTTGCCTCCCAAAGGACCTTGAGTGATCAACAAGCTCCAAAGAGAGAGAGTCACTAAAAATAAACTAGAATTTGAGAAATTCAAGGGATTAGTAGAACTAGACATCTTAAAATCCTGTACAGATGTACTTAACAGACATATGGTAACTGGGAGTACTATTGCTCTATTGAAGGGATAATAATTGGTCAGAAACCACCAAAGCAGGAAGCTAAGGTAACAAACAGTGAAGAAAATGTATGGTTTGGTGTACTTTGAATGGGGTTAAAGTAGAAGTTTTGTGGGATACCAGTACATACGTATGCATAGTACCACCATAATGGTAAAAGAGAACTTTCCTAAGGTAATAGGAAAAGAGTTGATGGAATTGTTTGAAAGGGATCAAGGCCTGAAACTCATAGCTGCTAGTGGTACACCTATGATGAAATATAGTTTCAACTGTCAAATGGTGGGAAAGAGCTAACAGTTCCAATGCTTATCACAACTCATCAATGGATACAATATCACTGAAGAGATTGTTAAACAGTATTGTAAGGACTGACAAGATGACAGTTACCATCCATAGTCATTTGTCAAGGTCTTTTTTTCTCATGCTCTACAGGAACAAAAATGGATGGTACATTTTCTAAAAGCCCAAAAGTCTGGGGACCTTGGTAATGTACAAGTAGGGAAATAGAGTCATAAGTAAATAGGGGACTACTTTGCCAGTGTAACAAGGAACTTTAACTTTCCTCGGAACCTGGAACAGAAGAAGGGCCTGAATGCCCCAACTGGATAGACCAAGGCATTGCTGGACTCAGACCCCTGAAACAGAGGAGTGGGACAAAGACAGGAAGGGGAAGGCCAGCCCTGCAGCTCAGTTGATAAGCTGTAGCAGGGGAAGGAGGCTCTTGCCCCTGGGCTGCAAGCCTGGTTAGACTTAGGCCCTGCTGTTAGGCTACCCCCACCCTCATCTGTCAGGAGTTCAGAGGGCCTACCAAGCCCACCCGGCCTAGCGACTGGGAAGGGATACCAAGAGTGGTGGACAAGGAGGGACTTCCCAAGACCTGCTACAACCCTGACAAACTACCCATCACTGGGGGCCTGCCAGTGTCAGGGAGACATGGCACTTCTGGGGAACCGCTGACCCCTTCTTACCTGGAGGAGCTGTGATCTGCCAAGGGCTCCTGCAGCCTTGAGGAGCTACCCTCTGCTGACAGGGCTGAAGAATTTCCAGACCTGCCACCCATAGACAGCAAGGGACCGGATGGGATACTTCTGGCTATCTACCTGCTGGATCCTGATGGTCCAAAGTAGTGAGGCTCCAGGCCAGAGGAAATAGCCCAGGGGCAGTGGAATACAATCCAGCTGAGCATGTATGGGCACCAGAGTCAGCACGTTGCAAATGGAGCCCCACTGACCCAGTGGCAGACCTGTGTCCCCTCTCCCATCTTTACTAGCCAAATGCCCATTCCCTACTAACCTGCAGCCCCTTGGGGATAGTAGTTGCATTCCTTCCTGGGCCTGATACTGTTGAAGGACCAGGGGCTACAGACTCTTTACCCACCATGCCCCGCCCTGCCTACCCCACCCTACCTGGGGGCTACAGACTCTTTGCCCACCCCTCCTGGGATCTGGTCAACAACTTAAGCAGCAGCAGGAGCCATTAACCATTGCCTTCACTCGAAACTAGGGCTCCCCTGAACCAGACTAGATAGAACTTAGTCCTTCCTCAGAACTAGGGCCTGAGGAGGGGCCTGAACGTCCCTCTGGATGGACCCCATCTAGCCTACAACCAGGTTCATATGGACTTATCACACAAGGAATGAATCCAAGAAAACCGGAGCTGACAAAATTTTGAATGGTTTTGTTTTGAATTTGGATTTCCTAGGCAAATTCATCTTGAACAAGATGGCATATCTGAAATTAGCTCTTCCATAGGTTCCAGCAGTACTGTCAAGCTGCAGGGTTAAGGACAACCCTGTCATAACCCCAGGGAAACTGGCATGTCAGATGATTTATTATTAGAAATGTTGAGAACTTTCTGAAGACCAGAAATCCAATTGAAAAGAATCTTTTAAAAGTTCATATGAGCTTATAATTCTACATGTATTGAACAGGATTTTCACCATTTTAATTTTTGTATGGGAGAGCTCTTTGTTTGCCAGTCACCCTTATATTTCACTTGATGGGGAATAATCAATGGAGAACTGTGCTGATTATGTGAAAAAATGAAGAACAGAGATGAGAGAAGCTTTTGACTTAGTTAACAAAACTCCAGAATGTCAGCTATCAGAAACAAGAGTTATGATGGTTTGCCTACTCACAATACTCCTCTCTTCCCAGGAGATCAGCTACTTTACTGTAATTTGTCAGTACATTGGGGACCTGCAAAATTAAAAGTGTATTTGAAAAATCATATTCACATTGTTACCAAAAAGATGAGGAATCATCCAGTATGCAAAGTGGTCCCGGAGGATAAGTGGGGAAGAGCAAGTGTACTGCATCACAATGTCTTACTGCCCAGTAGTTACTTGCCTATTTATAGTCCAAGAAGAACAAACCCATGAAAAGCAACACATTCCCCAGTTTTCCTGACCAGGGCTCCTCTGATAGGTCAGATACAGATCTATGCAGTCCTGTAACCATCTTAGCCATAGAATCAAAGGGTATGTCTACATTGGCAATTTAGGTTGACTTAAGTAGCCTTAAGTTGACCTAAATTAATCCCCATCCACACTGGGCTTTCATTAAGTCAACTTAAGAAATTCCTTAAGTCGACTTAATGAAAGCTTAAGTCGACTTAGTAAGAACCGCCGGTTAGGTCAACCTAACCCTTAAATCGACTCCTTAGGTCGATTTAAGTACAGTGTGGACATGGATTAACACTTAAATTGACTTTATTAAGTCAACTTAAGGGTAGTTAGGTCTACTTAAGTCCATGTTCAGGGTAACCACTTTGTTAAGTTGACCTAACTTTTTCTAGTGTAGACATAGCCATAGAATCTTAGGGTTGGAAAGGACCTCATGAGGTCATCTAGTCAAACCCCCTGCTAAAAGCAGGACCTCTCCCACTAAATCATCCCAGCTAAGGTTTTGACTAACCAGGCCTTAAATATTTCCAAAGATGGAGATTCCACCACCTCCCTAGGTAACCCATTCCAATGCTTCACCACCCTCCTAGAAAGAAAGTTTTTCCTAATATCCTACCTCGACCTCCTCAGCTGCACCTTGAAACCATTGCTCCTTGTTCTGTCCTCTTTTAGTACTGAGAACAGTCTAGCTCCCTCCTCTTTGGAGCACCTCTTCAAGTAGTTGAAGGTTGCTATCAAATCCTCCCCTCAGTCTTTTCTTCTGCAGACTAAATAAGCCTAGTTCTTTCAGTCTCTCCTTGTAAGTCATGTGCCCCAACCCCCTAATCATTTTCATGGCCCTCTGCTGCACTCTTTCTAATTTGTCAACATCCTTTCTGTAGTGAGGAGCCCAAAACTGGACACAGTATTCTAGATGTGGCTTCACCAGTGCTGAATAGAGGGGAATAATCACATCCCTCGATCTGCTGGCAACATTCCTACTGATGCAGCCCAATATGCCATTGGTCCTTTTGGCAACAGGAGCACACTGTTGACTCATATCCAGCTTCCCATCCACCATAACTCCCAGGTCCTTTTCTATAGTGCTTCTACCTAGCCAATCAGTCCCCAGCCTGTAGTAGTACATGGAATTTTCCCATCCTAAGTGCAGGGCTTTGCACTTGTCCTTGTTGAACCTCATGCGATTTCTTTCGGCCCAATGCTCCAATTTGTCTAGGTCTTCCTGAATCTTGTCCCTGCCTTCCAGCGTGTCTACCATTCCCCGCAGCTTGGTGACATCTGCGAACTTACTGAGCGTGTAATCTACCCCATCATCAATGAAGACATTGGACAGAATCAGCCCCAGGGCACTCCACTCATTACTGGTTGCCAACTAGACATTGAGCCATTGATTCCTACCTACTGAGCCTGAAGATCTAGCCAGTTTTCTATCCACCTTACAGTCCATCCATCCAACCCATACTTCCTTACCTTGCCGACAAGAATGCTGTGGAAAACCGTACCAAAAGCTTTGCTAAAGTTGAAATATATCATGTCAACGGCTATTCCCGCATCCACAATTCCAATTACCTCATTGGTCCCAGCTTATTAGAGAAACAGGGTGGTTGAGGTAATATCTTTTATTGGACCAACGTCTGTTGTTGAGAGAAGCAAGCTTCTGAGCTTACATGGAACTCTTTCTCAGGTGTGGAAAACTTACTTGGAGTGAAATGTGTTAACTATTTAAGCTAAATAATTTGTCCTGCAAATCCTCTTTTCAAAAGACTAAATATGTCCAGTTTTTTAACTTTTCTTCACATGTAGGTTTTTAATCACTTTTTTATTGCTCTCTTCTGGACTCCCGAAGTTTTCCACATCTTTCTGAATGTGTGGTACCCGGGACATGATAGAGATTAAGTGATGGTTGTCATACCTTCCTGTTAAAAGCATAAGTAGAACCAGCTAGGCAAAAATCCTTAAAGAAAAGAAATGAGGATACAGTGTTAGTTGCCCTCAAGAAACATCATTTTAATAAATGAATCACATTTCCCACAAAATTAATACTTAAAATTAGAAAAATAATTGTTTTGATACATACGGTTTTTGTCAGTAAAAATCATTAACATGTTTCTTAATCCTATAGAAATAAGAGATGGACAATAACTATTAAGTTATCTCATATATTTAGAACAAAATTGAAGTAAATCTTGACAAGAAACATTGGGTGGTTTTCAGTATCAGGTGGGAAAAGGTTGAGCAACAAAGCATTAAACCATGTCACCATTGCACTATTCACTATTTATATCATAAGTACAGCAGATTTTCTGAAAGTATTGATATACTGCTCAGTGAAATTTGATGTATTCTGACAAATATATTTCAGTAGTGTCTGTTCTGGGACACTTTTTTCACTTAAAAGTCTTAAGATCTGTTTCCTTGTACTTTTCAGCAATAAACTGATTTTACTTAAACAAATCTTTTACTCTTTCAACATAGTACATTGAACAGAGTGAATTAATGGTACAGTGTTTTAGTCTTTGACATATTTGAAAGTCATATACCATAACGTGTAACTTCTATATATAGTCAAGACACATAATCTGCTACCTAACAATCCATAGTCTTCCGTATTTAAAGTGATGCTCAGCTGCACTGGGTCCATCATGCAGCTGAGGAGACAGTGGAGAAAAGATGGCTTAAAGACACTCTTCTTTTCTCCTCAGTCCTGACACATGCACAAACACCTGCATCCATGGATTAGGCCTCAATAGACAATAGAATTTTGACATAGAATGCACTGCAGTGTCAGAAGATGGATTTATCACAATACAGTGTTGGAGGGCCTAATTGGAATACTGTTCCTTACACTGCATAGCACTATTTTCCACAAATACACCTATTGGCTGTGATGGGACTACTTTTTTTGTTAAGCTAAGAGTCAAGTGAATAAGGGTAGCAGAACCTGAACCTTATCTTCATTTCTGTAAATCAGCATTATAACTCAGCTTTGTATGATGCTTTGATATTGATTGGCTTCACAGAAAACATCAGGAAATCAGAATGTTCTGTCTTAATCTTATTTCATGCCAATTCCAAAGGAATCCAGACAATAATCAGAACAAAGATGCCATCTCCTCTCAAGTTTCCTTTCCCAAATCACCACCTGCTCTCCAGTTTCTCAATTCTTTGTTTAATTTAATTAAGACAAAATAAAGACTACGTATAGGTATTTTTCCCATTGATTTGAAAAATTCCTGTTAGACTTGTGCCTGTATACTAGGAAGGAGGCAGGGAAGTGGGGGAGGAAAGTGAAGTATGTGTACACATTTGTGCATTGTTAATGGAATGAGGAGTTACAGAAAAAGCAGAGATTGGTATGAGATTTATTCATTTCATTAAAATGGTGGACTGAGCCTAGAGTATGATTAATGCCCCCTGAAATGAATAGAAAGATTGTTGATTTCAGATGGATTTGGATGAGGCTCTAAATGGGGCCTGGATCTAAACCAATCACATCACCCAGTAATCCAAAGTGTCTCCACAGCATATTAAAGCTTCCTGCTTCCCAACAAAGACTTGTGGCCCACTTATTTTTTCCCAGTATCAACACCAAGTGATCAAAAAATCAAGAGTCATGCCACAAAAAAACATGAAATTGTCTTAAATATCATGAGATTTCAAAAATGATAAATATGAAGCTCTTTTTATTTGTGTTCTGATTTCTGTGCAATAAGGTTATGTTTGCAACACACTGTCTGGAGTAGCTCATGATCATGAGTGCCTACCTCAAGGCAGGCTGTCAAAAACAGGGTAGACACCCCAAACTGGTGGTATATTCTATAATTATTTTTCACCAATCCACTAGCAAATGTGAACTTCTTGGTCACTGTAACAGATTTACCATGGAGCCACACACAGTCCCCTTATGATCTCCAGTCTATCTTGCCATCCAGGCAAACCGAACTTAGTGATAAATCGTCATCTAACCCACAGATCACAAAATATTCAGGTTATTTCCAGTCCCAAAGGACCAGTCACATACCTCAGATCAATTTGGATCACAGATCTCATGCCAAAGACAACGCTTGCAGCCAATCTTGTAATAAGCTAACTAAAGAGTGATTATTAACTAGGAATAAGAACACAAGAGAGGTCCCCCCGCCCCAGGTTAAAGCAAGTAAGCATATATACACAAATGAGTCATCTTTGGTTCCTAAAGATGACAGGGACGTGGTAATCTGAAAACTCAAGATGCTTTTCAGGGAAGAGGAAGGGGGTAACTACTGGGGGACCTCTACCTAAGTTTAATGCAAGGGTGTCAAACCCAATTGCTATGGCAGGCCTGATTTGACTTAAATGTATTTCAAGTGGGCCATACATGCCATAAATTGAAATAGTAGGGCACTCTCGTGGCCTCACAGAGCACTGTGTATGTGAGAATGTGCTCCACGAGAACATACTCTCTCTCTGTTAGGGAGTGTGATGCCAGGGAACACAGTCGCAAGCTGGATGGAAGAGATTCACATGCTGTATCTGGCCCCGGGGCCGTATGTTTGATACCCCTGGTTTAATGTCTCTGACCCTGTGTGATTTCAAAGAGCAATAAGATGAAATTTCTTCTTGTAAGGGCATCAACATAATTGTTCTATCTTTTACATTTAACCTTCCAGTCCATGAAAGAAGCACCATTTCCAAGGTATGATAAGACCATTCACCACTCCTTTGTACTGTGTTGTTCCTTAATAGCCCATTTAGTCTTAATCAGGATAGACCTCCTGACTTGGGGGAGGAGTGGAGGATGATTCCCATGTCTGGGTTGAAACATTTTTAAAGTTTTAAAACAAAACTCACATATTTCTTTATAGCATGAAATGCAGGTATTTACAGATGAGAATAATGCATGCAACAATTTACAAGCATTTCATAGTCAAGTTCCCAAGTGGTAGCCATGTTAGTCTATTGCAGAAAAACAAACAGAATCCTATGGCACTTTTAAAGACTATCAGATTTATTTATCACATGAGCTTCCGTGGAAGAAAATCCCATTTCGTCAGATGCTTTGAAGATGGGAAATTTACAGAATGGGAGGAAATTAAATGCAGGGGAGCGTATGACATAGGATCAGGTCAGGCTGTAAAAGCAAATCAAAATAGATGTTAGGATTCAAACATTGGGAAACAGCACATAGAGGAAGGTGAGGTCAAATCACCTGTTGTAATGCGAGAAAAAGCCATAGTCCCTGTTTAACCCCAAGGCAACTGAGTCAAATTTGCATATAAATTCGAGTTCTGCAATTTCTCTTTGAAGCTGTGATTTGTTATTCATCTGTTTAAGCACAGTTATTAGCAAGTCATCAATGGAGAGAGCAGAGAGATTGAAGTGTTCCCCTTTTGGTTTTTGAGTGTTGCAATTTCTAATGTCAGATTTGTGTCCATTTATTCTTTTGCATAGAGACTCTCCTGTTTGTCCAACATATAAGGCAGAGGGGCATTTCCGGCACATGATGGCATAAATCACATTGGTGGATAAGCAGGTTAATGAGCCCTTGCTGGAGTAGGTGGCTTGATTTGATCCTGTAATGGTGTCTTCAGTGTAGATATTGTAGGAGAAAGTAAAAGGTTAAATTAAAAAGACAAGTAGAAGTGATTAGGAATAAGGCTTACGGACCACTGAAGTAGATCAAACCAGTAGGCCTAAACTGGATGAATGGTCAAGTTGATAGGAGTAGTCTGACATCACAGAAATTGGCAGACAGCAAGAGTGGAAAGGCACCCGAAAGAAAGGAGGCATTGGGTCAGCCTAGCGCCAAGGAGATAAAGGTGATGTTTCGATAAGAATCAATGGACACAAATCTGACATCAGAAATTGCAATACTGCAAAACCTGTAGGGGAACACTTCAACCTCCCTGCTCACTCCCTTAACGACTTGTTAATAGCTGTGTTGACACAGATGAATAACAAATCACAGCTTCAGGGAGAGTCTGCAGAGCTCGAACTTATATGCAAATTTGACTCAGTTGCCTTGGGGTTGAACAGGGACTATGGATTTTTCTCGCATTACATCAAGTGAATTGACCTCCCCCCTCCTCTATGTGCTGTTCCCCAGTGTTTTGAATCCTAACACCTACTTTGATTTGCTGTTACAGCCTGACTTGATGCTATGTCATACACTCCCCTGCATTTAATTTCCTCCCACTCTGTAACTTTCCTATCTTCAAAGCGTCTGACGAAGTGGGATTTTCTCCCACGAAAGCTCATGCGATTAATAAATCTGTTAGTCTTTAAAAGTGCCACAAGACTCTGTTGTAAGGTTTCAGTCAAACATGAAGAGAACATTCTGGCCAAATCTAAAGGTAATGTTTTGGTCAAATCTGACACCTTGATGGATGGAAATGTCCAGTGATGCATGCACCTATCAGATTTATGGGTGACATCAGAGAAGGGGTATGTAAACCGATCAAGATACACTTGTACCCCAAAGGGGGCCAAATCAGTAGGTCTGAGTAGGGTATAAAAGCAGCAGCCTGAGACCCCAGATTTCGTGCAGCTTGAGAGGGTGACGGAGGGTCCCGCCATCAGTTGAGCTGTTCCGTTGCACTGAAAGCACGAATGCTGCCAACAAATCTGTTGAGATAGATTGTTTGCCATTGTGCTACGCTGCAATAAAGCCTAGCCTGGCACCTTCATTTCTACAGGGATCCGTGGTCATGTTGGTTTCTTCGATCGTGAGTGTTGCCTCAGTTTACTTCTCACACACAGGGTATATCTAAGCTTAAGGTCACTGAGCTAACAGAGTCCTCACAAAAGACCTGAGCTAAAGGTAACCCAGAGTACTTCTTGCACATAGGGTATACCTAATCTTAAGGTCACTGAGCTAACTAAGTCCTCACGAGACACCTGAGCTAAAGGTAACCCAGAGTGTTAACCAAAGGAGCACCTCAGCTTAGGATCACCAGGCTAATTCAGTCCCTGCTTAAGATCCAAGCCAGGCTCTAGATCTCTGGGCTAACAGAGCCCCACTTAAAGATCTGAGCCAGGGGTAATCCTGAGGGAGCACACATACAGAGACTCACACACGCAATCAAGCAGACATCTGTGTCGGATGCATAACAACATCAATAAGAACACTTGCTGCCCGGCACAACCACAGATATGAGGACAAAGTTGGCAGTGTGGTCTGCTGCAGGGATATGTTCCTGCTTTAATGTTTCTATTGTTTGATCTGTAGTTGCTAGTGAGCATCCGTTTAAGGTTGGGGGGCTGTCTGTAAGCGAGGAGAGGTCTGTCGCCTAAGGCTTGAGAGAGTGAGGGATCATCTTGAAGAATAGGCTGTAGATCTTTGATGACGTGGTGAAGAGGTCTGACTTGGGAGTTGTAGGTGGTGACCAAAGGCGTTCTGTTGTTTTTTTTTCTTGGGTTTCTCCAGTAGTAGTTGATTCTGGATACCTGTCTGGCTCTGTCAATCTGTTTCTTCACTTCTGCGGGTGGGTACTGTAGTTTTAAGAATGTTTGATAGCGATCCTGAAGGTGTTTGTCTCTGTCTGAGGGATCAGAGCAAATGCAACTATATCTTAGGGCTTGACTGTAGACAGTGGATCATGTGGTGTGTCTTGGATGAAAGTTCGAGGGATGTAGGTAACTATAGCGATCAGTAGGTTTTCGGTATAGGGTGATCTTTATATGCCCATCATTAATTTGCTCTGTAGTGTCCAGAAAGTTCATCTGCTGTGTGGAGTGTTCCAGGCTAAGTTTGATTGTGGACTGGAAATTGTTGAAATATCTATGGAAATCTTCAAGGGCATCCTTACTGAGGGGCCAGATGATGAAGATGTCATCAATATAGCATAAGTAAAGTGGAGGTGCTTTGGGATGAGACTGTTACAGCCTGACCTGATCCTATGTCATACACTCCCCTGTATTTAATTTCCTCCCTTTCTGTAAATTTCCCATCTTCAAAGCGTCTGATGAAGTGGGATTTTCTCCCATGAAAGCTCATGCGATAAATAAAACTGTTAGTCTTTAAAAGTGCCACAGGACTCTGTTTGTTTTTCAAGCATTTCATAGAATCTAAACACTAAATACATTCTTATAAGACTAATAACAATTCTGAACATAACAAACATACAGGGGAGCTGGTTTGGTTTTTCAGCTGTGAATTTGTCAGTACTTAGCTAATACTTATGGTTTTAGCCATACTTGGCCCTTGGTTTACCAGCCTCACAGCATGGTTTATGTTTTTCAAGCTTTCCTCCACAACCATGGAGAGGTAGAAACTTAGATTTACCAACTTATCTTTTTTTTTATTTTTAATGAAATATAATAGTATAACATTCACCTTAGAAAGCTAAAGATTTCAAGAAAAAAATACCAGTTATCACAATTCTTGTGAAAAAAATTCCAGAGTTAGCAATACTGAATCTGATTCTGATACACCTGTTATTACTTTTTAATTTTAGCAGTACAAATTAATAGTTAAGAAATTGTCATTTCAGACATCAGTTTTATGCTTTACACTTTTATTTTAAATTTCACATAACTGTATCTGCAACATAGTGCATCCAGTAATCATAGGCACCATATCAGGAACTTGGGGATTATTACATCTAAATTGAATCTGTGACCCTGAAAGAGTTCTTTTCAGATTTTTCCTATTGTGGTTTTTCTTGGAAAAAGGAAAAAGAATCCCTTTATATAAATGCTGTTTATGTGTGCATACGCACAGAGAGAAGATTTAGGAGGAGGTTTCTAAACAATTTTCTTATTAATACAGATTAACCATTAAAACTCTTTGAATAAGTCTGTGAATCAATTCACAGTGATCAATGTTATTAAAATGTCTTTTCTGTATTTGTGGCAGCAAAATTATCATTTACTTGATTGAATTTTTTCTCTTTCAGCTAAAGTGGGTGAGCCAGGAGTTAAATCACCTGGGAAGATTTAAAAAAGCAAATTATGGTATTGTTGCCTATGTTACAATGTTTTTGTTGTTGTTTTGTGTTCTGGGGCTTTTCTAAGAAATAGTAGAGGAGTTGCCTTGATGGGTGGGTGGGTGTGTTGGGGGAATTAATACACACAGAGGGGAATTCTGTGTGAGTAAGATGAATATTTAATTTCTTGAGATCTCAAAAATGTTAGTGGTTTAGCTAAACAACCAGAAGCCAAAAAAGCCATCCTTTTTCAAACAGCTCTACTCGCCTAGACACAAAAAAGGAGGCTCATTTATCTGCTTACCTCCTCTGTGTACTGAGAGTCTGCAGACAATATACAGCCTAAAAATGTGTGCACTATCCAGGCTGTGCTCAGAGCTAATATCTGAGAGTGAAAAAACCTGTGAATAAATAAGATGTATTGCCATTGTCCTGGCTTCTTGTCCTGTCAATATTCCTTACTGTTCTCAAGTTCCAGGGGCAGACCCCAGCTTTTTCTAATGGCAAACCCATGCCTTGGATATAGGTCCCTGCCAGCCCAGAGATCTGTGGTTCCATTTTTCATAGCTAACTTGATTGAGCTCTGTATATTAATTATTGCCAAATGGATAACTAATTTGTATAAGTTTTCAAGAACATCTGTAACTAACACTATGGCAGCTTGAGAAATTCCTGGGATTTTCATGGGCTCAATGGATGATGCCATATCTATATATATATATATATATATATTTGATTCCATAAAGAATAAGCAAGTACATAATTTGGATGGTAGCCAAAGTTTCACAGCATATCTGTAGAATCTCTACTGAGTATATATTTTGTTTTCTTTTTATTCTGCTTTCCCATTTGCTTTCTATGGGGAATCAGTATGACAGACAAGGGAATAGGGGTTTTCAATGATTAATAAAAGCATGTACTCCATTTTAAAACTTGGTTCTCTACTGTTTATAGGTAAACATGCTGGGGAAATTCATATAATAGAAGCATAAAATATTGTAAGTTAAACCTTCTGAAAACCTTCTGCAGAATTAAGCATTATTTAGTTTAAGGGGATTTATCTTAATTTTACTACTTACTTTTAGTAACCCTTCTGCAGAGTGTTAACGGCAGAAAAAAGGGTTGGGTTCATTACGTATCTAGGATCCCCTTTAACAAAAACTAAGACAGCTTGAGATCCCATCCAGAAAACTCAGAACACTAAACGTAACATCCTTGGGTGCTCTTAACAAGCAGAACATCCCAGACTGTGTGCAAACAAGGGAATCTTTATTTAAGAGAAAGGAAACACGGACAAATTTAGAAAAACACAGCTACAGAATATACATGTAGAGTAAATACTCAACCCCTTCCATTAACTTTGACCTTAATCCATCTAATTCTCATCACACCTGCCCGTGACCCCTTTCTACCCAGCTGTGTGAGCATCCCACAACTAACAGCCCCTCAATTGCATCACCTCATCCATTCACCCACTAAACCATGCTCATGGCTTTGACCAACAACTGTCCCTCTTCAGGTCGTCAGTCACAAAGAACCGCATGCCTGCCGAGCCTAAAGGTACCACCCTCTAAAGCAGTTTAGTGATTCAGCATTATTAAGGTAGTATATATGAGACCACAAAATATCTTACTCACCTCTGCTGGATGCCATCTGTAAAGGCTCTCACAGTGAAGTCCTTAGTCTGCATTTGCTTCTGCCACAAAGTGCCTTGCACAGTTTCTCCAGTGATATTGTTTGCGATGTTCCCTTAGTGCAGTCTGTACTGGAAAATTGCTATCACCCCCCAATCCTCCACTCCTGGAGCCCTTCTTACTCTGCTCTGCTGTGAGAACCCCCACTCCTAGGCAATTCACTCACAATCTTCAGCATCTAAGTGGCTCCTAATCAAGTGTGTGAGTGCTTCTAGCCAGCCACTCCTGATTTGTACAACAGAATTATCCCAGCCATTACCTCCAGTTGCTGATGCAACCCTAGGAACGTCCATCTCATTGTGTTCAATGCTGCCCATGACCAATGTAAGCTCATATAAATTCATCAATTTAACAAAGAAATGGATATGCACCAGCTTTATTACTCCCAGAGAACTCTCCCACACACTTCAGACCAAATGCACTGCTTTGGATAAAACAAAAACAGACTTATTAGTGTCAGAAAGATTTTAAGTGATTATAAGTCAGAAGATAACAAATCAGATTTAGTCAAGTGGAAAGAAAAGCAAAATGCATTCTAAACTAAGCTTAACTCTTTTAGCAACCTTACAAACTTAGGCCTTGTACACACGATCAGATTATCGCGCATTAAAGCTCATTACCGCGCGATAGCAACAACGGCGTACACACGTGCAACAGGGCTCTTGCGCGTTAAGTGCCTTGTTGTCGCGCAATCCAACAACCACTCCGACGAGAGTGGTAACAGCTGTTGCGGATCATATATTGCGCGTTTGAGCTCGTGTGTACGCTTACCGCGCATTGACTGGAGTCCGGAACTGTCCCAGCATTCCCAAGTCGTCCTCTCTGGTCTCCCCCCCCACCCGCTCTGTGGCCGTGACGAAACTGTCCCCGCCCTGCCCCGAACTTATTCCCGGGATTTTCAAATTTCAAGTCTGTTTCACTTCCTGCTCTCTTCCTCGTGGAGTGTGTTTGTGCTCCGATCATCAGTAGCAATGGCGGCCCGCCGTGGAAGACGCGCACCCCTTTGGAGCACGGCAGAGGTGCTGGACCTGATCAGCATCTGGGGAGAGTCCGCCGTGCAGGCGCAGCTACGCGGCAGCAGGAGGAATTATGACACATTTGGCATAATTTCTCGGGCCATGTCAGAGAGAGGGCATGATAGAGACACAGTGCAGTGTAGATCAAAGGTGAAGGAGCTCAGAATTACCTATCACCGAGCGAAGGAGGGAAACCGCCGTTCTGGATCAGCGCCTGCAACATGCAGGTACTATAAGGAAATAGAAGCCATCCTCAGCGGGGACCCCACAACCACTGCCAAAAGTCCCGTGGACACTTCAGCCCCTCCTCGTCCGGTGATTGCCAGAGCCGAGCAGGATGAGGACGTTGTTGAGGAGGAGGAGGAGGAGGAGGAGGAGGAGATGGAGGATGACACGGAGGAAAGTGCAACCGCGTGTAGCCAGGAGCTCTTCAGCAGCCCCGCTGAGACGTCCACCCAAGGCTTGAACTGCAGCTTGTTCTCTGAGGCGGCAGAGGGGGGTTCAGGTAAGTTTCTCCTTCATTCAGCTCTGCTCCTGCTAAAATATCATTGTCTGGGGTGGGGGTGCTTGCGGGTCCCCGCTGTGCACGCTATTTACTCTGCATTCATTAGCAGGGCATCAATACAAGCAGTGATTGTAAAATAATCATCTGCATTTAGGTCAGAAAAGGTTTCCTCGATGTACCTCCAGAGCCTAATACTCAGGTTAGATGGGAGAGCGTTTGTGTCTGCGCTCCCAAAGACGGACACTCTGCCTCTCCAGCTGCAAAGCACAGCCCTGGGAACCATGGCAGCACACAGTGCAGCAGCATACGGTCCCGGCCTGCTACCGGCGGCATGTAGGAGATGTATTCTAGATGGAAGGGGCACTCTGAGGAGAGGGATATTGGGTTCCATCTGTGTGCCCTCTTCCGATTCTTAGCCCCCGGTAAGCCGTCTATTAGAATGTACCTTGTCTGCTTCAGCGCAGCGTAGTGTGTTGACCGCCCTGTACCTTCCAGTGGAATGTGCTACTGGAAGGTTACATTGGCTATCTATGCTATGTGTTAACAATGTCTATATTGTTATTTTTGTATTAGAATTGAGCTTCACAAGGCCGGTGTCTACCCCAGCTGACCGAATGAGAAACATTAGGCGGCGTTCTCGAAGAAACAGGGAGGATATGTTTAACGACCTGCTGAAAGCAACACAAGAATCCGCAAGGGAGAATAGAGCCTGGAGAGAGGAATCCCAGCAGAGGAGGCAGAAACACAGGGACGAACTGATAAGCGTCATGAAGGAGCAAACAGAACTGCTAAAGAACATGATAGCTTTGCAGTCCCAGGCGATAAATGTCCAGGCTCCACTCCAGACAGTTCAGCCGTGTATGCCTCCCACACACCGCAGTCCCTCAAAGCATTTCTTTGAAGGCCACCCTCCACCCCGGTACAGGAC
>ML685895.1:738643-753429 GCA_007922175.1 Pelusios castaneus
CCCCCCCCCCCCCCAAGCTACTTTTACGAGACCCGGAGCTACACCAACCTGTAACCCCACCCCCATCTTTCAGGTTTCAATAAAAACAGTAACAAATACTTTGAAGAATGCATTTATTTATACACATTATTGAAATGATCCTAAGGTGCACCTCATGCGTCATGGAACTTAACTAGGGAAGGGCATCATTGAAATGCTCCCTGAGTGCCTCCCTTATGCGAGCAGCTTCTCCTTGTGCCACCCTAATACTCCTAGTGGCTGGCTGCTCGAATGCTTCCTCGAGGCGCTGTGCCTCCGTAGCCCACGTAGGGGAAAACTTTTCTCCCCTACTTTCACAAATGTTATGGAGGACACAACATGACGCAATCACGGCAGGGATCTGGTCCTCCGCCAAGTCCAGCCTCCCATACAAACAGCGCCAGCGCCCTTTTAAACGGCCGAAGGCACACTCCACAGTCATTCTGCAGCGGCTCAATCGGTAATTGAACCGCTCCTTGCTGCGATCAAGGTTCCCAGTGTAGGGTTTCATGAGCCATGGCATCAGTGGGTATGCTGGGTCTCCGAGGATGACTATGGGCATCTCCACCTCCCCCACTGTTATTTTTTGATCAGGGAAAAAGGTGCCCCCTTGCAGCTTCCGGTACAGACCAGTGTTCCTGAAAATGCGGGCATCATGCACCTTTCCCGACCACCCAGCATTGATGTCCGTGAAACGACCCTTGTGATCCACGAGTGCTTGCAGCACCATGGAGAAGTAGCCCTTCCTGTTTATGTACTCCGTCGCGAGATGGTCTGGAGCCAAAATAGGGATATGTGTGCCATCTATGGCTCCCCCGCAGTTAGGGAATCCCATGGCAGCAAAGCCGTCCACAATCTCTCGAACATTGCCCAATGTCACTGTCCTCCGTAGCAGGATGCGATTGATGGCTTGGCACACTTGTGAGAGGGCTAATCCGACGGTGGTCCTCCCGACTCCAAACTGGTTTGCAACGGACCGATAGCAGTCAGGAGTCGCCATCTTCCATACAGCAATCGCAACACGCTTCTCCACAGTTAGGGCTGACCTCATGTTGGTGTCTTTCCGTCGCAGGGCAGGGGCCAACTCTGAGCACAGTTCCAGAAAGGTTGCTTTCCGCATTCGAAAGTTCTGTACCCACTGCTCGTCATCCCACAGCTGCATAACAATGCGATCCCACCACTCGGTGCTCGTCTCTCGCGACCAGAAACGGCGTTGCACCGTGTGCAGATGATCGGTGAAGGAGCTGAGCAACGCGGTGCTGTTGCTCTGCATGGCATCGATCAGCCCCTGCTCCTCGGTGTCCTCATCTGACTCGGAGCTCATTGCGTACTGAGCAACAAGCCGAGATGTATTCAGAATGTTGAAGGCGACAATGGAGATCATAGCAGGATCCATGCTGTCGCTGTAGCGATTGATTGCAAGTGGTGCGTTGCGTCACTGCAATGTTGAAAATAGGCGCGAGTTGCTATTGGCAACGAGGAAGACGCTAGGGGAACACAAAGCACCATGGGAAACTGAGAGTTTACCCATGGCGCTTTGCGTTCCTTTCCTTCATCCCATGATTCATAGCGCCGATTCAGGGAAAATGGAACGATGGGATAGGTGCCCAGAAGTCATTGCGCTCAACCGCGATAATGCGTGTAATTTGGTTGCGTTGCAGGGAGCAACGTGTGTACGCGTTGTCCCGCAATAAAGGTCACGTGAGTTTTGTAGCGCGATTGCCTTGTTGCGCTTTAATCTGATCGTGTGTACATAGCCTTAGATGTTTCTCACCACAGACTGGCTGGTTTCCCTTCTCTTTGGTCAACACTTCAGCTGCTTAATGGTGTTTGTAGATGGAGGTGGAAGACAGAGAACATGGCAGATCTGCCCCTTTTTAAAATATTCCTTCTCCCCTCTGGGGATTTCTTCACACCCCAAGGGTCTGATAACAAACTATATCCTTGAAGGAATCATCCATGTCCTGAGTCAGTGATTACCTCATTGTGGTTCCCAGCTGGCCAAGGTAAAGGGGATGAATGACTCAAGAGTCCCATTGGTTCTTTGTAATGCTTATGCCATTCCTTTGTTCCTGGAAAGCTGAGCTGGGTTTGTCCTATACAAGCCTTATCAAAGTGTAAACTGCCCCTCTGTTCCTGGAGAGTTTTGTCTGGATATGTTTCAAGCCATGAGGACATATCTTTGGAAATATTAAGTAACAAAGCCTCATAACCACACACATTATATTGCAACCAAACAAGTTACTATAGCAATAGTGCTCAATAGATTATGAGCATTCCAAAATAACTTTTATGACATATTTTGCATTGAGCAATACACACTTATACTATAAGGTTGAACATGGAATACAGGGCATCACATTTTTGGTTTTCATTATCCTCACATCCCCAGGGAAGAGGGAAACTAAGAGCTTAAAGACCCTTGAGATGAATCATGACTATATGGCAATGAACTTCTCACCACAAGATAAGACCTCTTTCCCCCTTTCTAAGCCTTGCTGGAGGACTGCTACTTCCAAAGTTCAAGTTTATGTAAGTTATGGTGACTCCCCTAGTGTCACTAAAGGAATTGTGGGCAGGTGAAAGAACTTCTCCCTTTTCACCAGTATAGGGAGGTGAGAGCTCCTTCCCCTCTGGAGATTCAGGCCATAGGGCTTGTACTAGAATTTCCAAGACATTTGAGTGACATCTATATCTTAAAGTAGCTGGTGTACTGAAAGTGTTGAGGTACTTTTCATACCCATAGTCATTTGGAGAAAACAATAATTATTATGGGCCAGACTGTGAACCCCTTACTCATGCTAGTGAGTTACTCACTCTGGTTTCAGAGGGACTACTTGTAAGAAGAATTGCTCAGAAGTGTGAATAAGTACACACAATGGGTGCATCTACACTTGTAAATTAAGTCGACTTAAGCTTGCTTAAGTCGACTTAATTTACTCTGCGTCTACACTACACTTTCCTTAAGTTGACTTAAACAAGCTGCTTAAGTCGACTTAAGGAAAATAAAGTCGACAATGAAAATTAAGTCAACTTTATTAAACCTCCTTTTAATTCAAATTTAGGCTTAAGTCGACTTTCTAAAGTCAATTTAAGCCAGTGTAGACCTGGAGTAGCCCTAAATTGATTTAGAGTCAATTTAGGGCTCTCCAGGACTCCCCCACTGCCCTCCCTGCTGGGGGGACATAGGGGAAGCCTGGCATGTCCCCCCAAAGGGCCCACCCTGTCCCCATACCCTGCCAGGGTCCCTGTCCCTCTTTGCCCCATTGTACCCAGGTACAATGGAGCAAAGGCTGACCCCCCTGGCACTGGGCAAGGGATGCACTGCCTGCCACCAAGGAATTGCCCAAGGTCCCCCTAGCCCATAGAAGTTGACCTAGGCATCCAATGTGGACGCTCTAGGTTGACTTTGTAAGGTCCCCCCTAAGTCGACTTAAAATTTAGGTGTAGACATGCTAAGTTGACTTAACTAAGTCGACTTAGCTAAAGTCGACCTGAATTTACAAGTGTATACATAGCCAATCTGACCTTAGGTAAAGCTTGGTTACTTGAGATTCAGGGTGAAAAAAATGCATTATGGTCTTAAAATATATAAAAATTGCTCCATTTAGAAGTACATAGACCAAATGGGTGTTTTATATATATTGATGCTGTAACAAGTTAGTATTCAGTGAGTGTCTTGTCCACAAATAGAGGAAAAATTGTTACTTCAGTGTACAGCACCAACTGATGTCTGCAGGCTCCTCTTAATTTTGGAAACTAAAATCCTGTCTCCTGCACCCAGTTTGAGTAATTTATCTGAATGCTGGAAACTCTGGAGGAAATTAAAGGGGGAATGATTTTCTAATACTGAATTTTATGGTTGCTATTCTAGCCTTATTAATGGAGTGTCTCTGATCCACAGGAGAGAGGAAATTCCAACCTCTTTACCCTTTCTGCTGCAAGCTCTCCACACTCACAGGATGGGCAAGGGGCAATAGTAGGGTGTATTTTTATCCCTTTAGACAGGCCCAAATTGAGGCATAGTACCTGTACACAGGACCTTTAAACTGGTGAGAATATCATCCTAAATTACCAGTAGGAATTTAAAAATTTCTTATACCTCATTCAAAATCACATGCAAAAAATATGCACTTGCACTTAAACTCTGTATACCTGATCTGCAAAATGTAATTCTTTGCTTCAGCACTCTGTCTAAAGAGAAGCAGTGAAACTCTAGTCTGCTGTGGAAGCTATCAGACTGTATTCATTTGCACCAGATAGGTGTGAGTGCATAAAGGCGGAGGTTATTTCACTTCTGTATTTATCACATTAACTTGCGTGCACTGATGTTAACAAAAAGAACCCATAAAAAGTGATTCTACTCTCTTTTCAATTTTCTAAAAGAAACTTTTGCAACTATGAGTTCCAGCTCCTGAGTTTGTTAAAACTAACTAGTTATTATGCAAAATTATTTTCCTGATGTAGCTGAACTGGGAAAGACCATTAATTCTATTGATATAGTTTCCCTTTGTGAGATGAATTCAATTCATCACACCATGTTATTTCATTCAAATAGTTGTAGTAACACTAGCTAGTTTTACCCCATGGAAAAAATATGTCTATAAGTATTTATGTAAGTGAAACAGTAATTTTTTATACACATTACATTATCCCATAATGGTTAAGTACAGTGTAGGAATTATAATTCTTAATTAACATAAGTAACCATATATTCAAGCACTTGTTTTAATTTATTAAAGTTTTTCAGGTATTCTTCATACGGCATTTTATTTCAGAATGGCATTTTTTTTACTATCAGAACTGCTGGAAATAATGCTCCAGTCTTTGCCATTAGAGAGCAACAGTCATAAGGACTTACATTTAGAAAGCATTTGTGAACAAGGCAGTAGAAGATATACATTTGCTCCCAAATGGATGTCTTTGTTTTACACTAAGATATACAACACACACATAGTTACACAAATACAGTTACTCTACATCAGTACCTTTGGGTCAGCAGATACTATAAATTTAATCTCCTCTATGAACAAAAGAAGTGCACTATCTCATCCTCTATACTCAGGTTCCAAACATTTTTCCAAGGCAATGAACCATCCTTTTACTGAAAACATTGTAAAATGTACTTATTTCCTTCTAAAAATTAAACACATTCAAGTTTATGGGGTAGGCTAAACATGATCCTCTTCATGATTGTATTGACTCTCCTTGAAGGAGCTCTTCTTTGATTAATAATAAACTGAGAGCTGGCCTTTTATAATTAAATAAATAAACTACAACTGACTTGGGAAAGGAACATCCTCACAGCAACATTAGCAGTATGTCCATTTTGTAGAAATTGGGATTGTATGATTAAAAGCGAGCGCTCTTGTCCCCAGTGTACTCAGCAGGAGTGAGTCTTTTTCTTTCATCTTATTTAATAGGTGCAGTTCTAGGAATCTGAAAACTAAGTCCCAACAACTTTGGAAACAAACATAGCATGATGAGATGAAGAATCTGCTTTTGTTTATGCTTAGGACAAAATCCTTGGGGCAAAGTTTAAAGTCATCCCTTCAATCATTTATTGTAGTCTCACTACAAACAAGAAGAAAGTTTATAGTTGACAAAAAATAAAACTAGACGGCTGATAACACAGGCAGATATGCACATGTAAGTTAACAGAGTGGTGGATAAAAGAGTGGATAAAACAATCACTTTACTTTCCTATATGTTAAGATCTAAAGAAGCCACATACTTCTCAAACCAGCTAGCATCTCTACAAAATTGACTATTTATCTAGGAGGTGCTTACGTCTTGAATTTGGGGAGGTTGGCTCCACTCCGAGGCCCTACCCCCATTCTTCCTCTTCACCTCAAGGCCCTATCTATGCTCTACCCCCTGCCTCGAGAGACCCACACCAGGACTGCTTGCTCTTCTTGGTCCCTGCCTGCTCTGCCCTGCCCCCACTCTGCCCCTTCCTTCTACCATAACAAGATGGGCCAGGCTAAAATAGGGAGAAGTATGTCATCTAACATTCCACTGCAGTTAGGGAATCCCATTTCTGCAAAGCCATCCACTCTTTCTCACATATTTCCAAGATTCACAGTCCTTTGTAGCAGAATACAATTAACGGCCCTGCACAACTGCATTAACACAATGGCAGTCTTCCTGTCTCAAACTGATTTGAGACCAAATGGTAGCAGTCTCAAATTGTCAGTTTCCATATGATGATCGCTAAGGACTTCTTCACTGAGTGGGCATCTCTTATTTTGGTATCCTTGTGACACAGTGCTGGGGTGAGGTCCATACAGCTCCAAGAAGGTGGCTTTCCACACCCAAAAATTGTGCAGCCACTGTTCTTTATCCCAGGCATGAATAATGATGCAATCCTACCAATCAGTGCTTTTTTCCCTGTGTCCAAAAGCTACAGTCCACTGTGTGCAGCTACTGTGTGAATGCCGAAAGTGATCTGGAGTTGTTACTTTTCATGGCACGCAGTAGATCAGTCACTTCTGATTCCTGTTCATTTGGGGAGTTCATGATATACTTCATCACCATCTGCAATGTGTTCATAACAGTGACCACAGTGGTGGAGAGCTGTGCAGGATCCATCCTTTTAGACAAATTGTGGGTGTGCAATAAACAAGGGCTGCTGAAAAATGCTGCAAAACACATTTTAAAATGGTGCATAATGGGATGTTGAGCCCCACACCCATGATGCACTGCAATCCGCTCTCTGCTTTCCCACAACCCCTAACTCCAGAAGGTAGCAAATTGCAGAGTGGGATGGCTACCCACAGTGCACTGTTTGAGTACCAACTGCGGATGTGCACCGCTGATGGTGCATTGTGTGAACATTCACAAGTGATGTAATTATAGTGATTTCTGATCATTGGTGTAACTCGTGTTGACAAATATCTATAGTGTGAACAAGGCTTATGTAGAAGAGATGAGGGGAAAGAAAGAAAAATTTTAAAAGAAATTAGAGGTTTCAAAAGACCTATTAAGTCACCTTATCCATCATAATGTCAACATCTCTTTTCTGCAATCATTAGTCCTACTGTGTGAGCTAGACAAGAAGCCCTCGGAATACAAGCTAACACACCCCAACAGCGATGGAGTAAAAAAGGTAAAGGACAAAGACTGTACATAGCAAAGTCCATCTGCAGTTTCACCAACAAATAATGGAGTTCCCTCAACAAGCCATAGTGTGTTTTCCAGTATCATGAAGAAAAGAAATTTAGCAGCAAAACTTTGGACACACTGAAGGAAGTTCAGGGTAGAGGAAAGGTCAATTATTTAGTAGTAAATTTACACAAGGCTGACATCATGTTAAGATAACACAGACAACCTGGAGTTTTTTGAGGTAGCAAGACAATGTCTGGACTATTGTATTCTTCCTGTTGCCAGTACCGCAAGTATAGAGAATTCTTGAATTGCAGCCATTTGAGACTTTTCCACAGCTGGAGAGTACAACACAGGAAGGGTGAACACTAAAGACAACAAACAGTTTGAAAGAATATTATAAATGGATCCATTAAACAGTAACTGGACAGTTCTTAATTTCATTTAAGTTATGTTCATGAACAGCCAGTGACAGTCATTGCCGCGCTAACTTTTACTAATGCGCTCTGCATGACTTAAAATGCCACTGGCTGATTTGAACAGGACAGGAGGTCAATTTCTCTCTTTGGGAGATTTCATCTGTGAAATCAATTAGATGTAACTCCTTGATGACTTTGAGAGACAATTCTTCCAAGTTTCAAAAGACTCATCTTACTTCCCTCAGAGAATAAGAGGGGAAGTAAAGATGAACTGTGACTCTGAATCACAATGTTGGGGTCTTGGCATTGCACAGCTATATGATGCCCTTTACTTGGGCTCAGTTATAAAGGTTCTAATCAAGCCCTAAGTAAAACTTTGATCAGAAAATGCTGATGATACAGAAATGATTCTTGATGGTAATCAATAATAAGTATTGAAATTGTGTAATCAAGATGAAGTGACAGATTAAAACTTCCAGCTACTTGCTGCACTTCAGGACTGTGCAGGATTTAATCAGAAAATTTGTATGAAGAGAGGGAAAACCTATATTCTCCCAACACAATGTATTCATCCTCAGTGTCAAAACACATTAAGATACAAAAATGATCTGATTGCCTAATGAGGTTCTATTCAATCAAGAAAGTCATATCAGAATTCTCCATTGTCCCTTGATATAGCTCATTAGTTTTTAGAAATAATGTCTGAAAGATGTAAGACACAGACTTTTTCCTCTCATAGAAAAACTTCTGACTTTCTATAAGAGAGAGATGCTTTGGAAATGTATTTGTCTATAAGAAAGTAATACTTAACGTGATGAAGATTTTCTACATTTCTCCTATTATGTGTAGCCTGAGGGTATTGTGTAGATCAGTTTATTTTTATGACAATAAACTTCTACATTTCTTCTACTGCAATATCTTGTGACTATATTCATAAAATGAGTCTTTTAATGTGTATTTAGAGATTGATTTTAAAAACATTAAATGCACAACAGGCTGTAAAGTAATTACATTTATTAAATACTTATTGATATATGAGGAAGTATATTTCTCAGAAAATATGTACCTTACCTAACGGTAATGCTCTTTTGCAGCAAAATATATAGTACAAAAAAACATGTTTGGTATGCGTGTTATTTCTAATTAATCCCTAACAGAAAAATTAAGAAACAAATATATAGTTAATTAATATGACCTTTCGGTACTATACTTCATATACAAAGGAGAAGAATAAAATAAGTCTGGTTTTTAGATTGTACATCGTGTTTTAAATCAGAGATGAATACTAAACCTTTTGCACTCTGATTCTGAATGGTTTTAGATATGAGATTAAGGTGTTATTAAGAGCTGTGATGGGAAAAAAAATCTCAAATATGTGAAAGGTCAAATATTTATTAGAAAAGAATCCTCATATATATGACAGCAAAAATAGTAGGAAGAACAAGAATTATATTCAGGTTCTGCAGATTGGTGCTATCATACTTATTCCAGAGCTCAGATCTGGACCCAAACTTCCTCAGATCAAAATGGTGTTATTTCACATTCACTATTTTGAGGTGCAAGCACTGATGATATCATCAGCAACCAGAAACTCCTGAGAATGTACAGTGCAGGGATTAGGAGCACATGGATATAAATGGCAACTCCTGAAAGTCCCAAGTATTTTGATACAACTATTCTGTTTGGGAACTTAAATATTCAGAATGTCAGAAAAAAAACCTGGAGAAATGTAGTCGCCTAGAAATTTGAAATGAGTAGTCCTGAATGATAAGATGGTGAGAGAAACCATCCCTGCTAGGCCTGACGTGGAGTGATCATGCGTTAACACTGAGATGGATTAGGAGAGTCACAGTCAGCCAGGATGGTATACTTCTAGTATACGTCTAGCTGTCATTTTTTACTCAAATAAAAGAGTATGTGAGTAAAAGCTATTTTTATTTGCTACTCTTAGTTCCCTCTGTGCTTCTGCATAAGTCTTCGGCATTGGGTATACTCCAACAAGAGTATAGTTGGAAGGAGGCAGGAACCCTTGAAGAAGACCACTGATGGCACTGAAGACTGCTCCTCATACAAAGCTGAGCAATGGGGTTGCCCATCTACTGATGGCATGGATGCGTAGGTTAAAGCATACAATCTGCCTGGATGTAACCAATGGAAACAAATATAGTTCACATCTCAGTGTTAAGCTAATCAGCCCATTATAGGCTCCTTTTAATTTCTACAGATTAAATCATATTTTAATATCCTGTTATTTATGCATATCAGAATCATAGATAGGAATGTCAGCCCACCCAGCATATCTGTGGGACAGTGTAGTATCAGTGGCTATATTATAACTCAGAGCTCCAAAGTATTAACATGAATGCTTTGAAAGGGCACTTCAAGATGAAAGAACTGGGCAATCTTTTAAAAATACAACCCAAACTATCTTTCTATATTGGTCTTTCATCTTCTTTTATTCATGAATCGACATTTTGTCATGTACATTTTAATGGGACATTACATATCTGCAGCAAAATATTCACCAGAAAGACACTTCCTAACCTTCAAAAGACATCATCCTACTTCTGGAAAACTTTTTTAGGCTTTAAAGGTTCAATACTCATTTGTGGTGAACATTCCTACTGCCTGATGAATAATTACACAAGTATTTCTGAGCAATATAACTTTTTTTATTATTTATTTCAAATAGAACTCACAATGTTGTAGGCACAGTACAAACACAAAACAAGGCACAATTTCTTTCCTGGAGGCCTCACACTCTAAATGAGAAAGGATGAACAGACAAATAGTTCAAGAGTCGGGAATAACAAATGAGGTGGCAAGGTAGTCATTTGCCACGTCTTAATAATGGCAAGTGATACATTGGGGTTTGGGTTTTTATTTTCCTATATTATCCAACAATCTTAGTATTGTGATCTATAATTGTCAATATAGATATGGATAGTCAGAAAGAATATGAATGAGATAAGGGTAGTGACCTTGTTCATAGAGTGTCCATCTTTAAACTAGTAAACAAGAGGCAACGTAGGGGAAATCATGAAGATGTGTTAGAGAAGTGGAAGGATCATATCAGGATTGGCATCACTGGAGTGGAATTGGTAGGAAAAGGATTTGAAAATAAGATTTAGATAGACAAGTAAGGAGGGACAAACTTATGCTGGGTCAGGTATAGTATCCCAGTTTATTCATTATATTCTCACATGTATTAAAACCCCGAAGGACTTCTAATGACTTTCATTGGAGTTCTACATATAAGTTCTGCATAATTAATGCTATAGGGTCAGGGGTCCCCCAAGACAGGCCTCCTTAAGTCTACAGGAGAAGAGAGTTCCCCAGGAGCAGCTTCCTCTTCCTGCAAACCTTAAAAAACTCCACCTTTTGCAAATATAGAAATGTTCTGTATACATCAATGACAAACAACAACTCCACACTGCAGAGAGGCCAGCCTCCCACCTTATTGTTTTGTTCCCCTGCAACCACTTTGCAAAGTGTATTATTTTTTAATTAAGGATTATCAAATGTTTCCCTCCATACGTTAGACATCTCACTGAAGAATGTCCATCTTTTATGAGACGACAACCTGTATGGATGTGGCCTGCATATTTCAAATAGCAAAGATGCATATAGGATATTGGGATATGGGTGCACAAGCACTCTGATACAGTTGTAGTTCAGAATGATGTTTCTGATATCAGGGATTCTAAGGCTATGTCTACACTAGAAACGCTAAATCAACTCTGTTAAGTTGACTTAACAAAGTCGACCTTGTTAAGTCGATTTAGAGTCCACACTAGAAACTGAAGGCGACTGCCAATGGCCACACTGGCAATTGCTAGGTCAACTGAGGAGTAGTGCATTGTGGGAAGTGTGCCATGTGGCACCAGAGAAGTGCCCCCTACCCCCCCCCCCCGGCCACTCCTATAAAACAGGAAGTGAGCTCACCACCTTCCCCATTGTGTCTGGCAACATGGAGTCTGAGCAAGTCATGGACCACACTCTGTTCCTGCGAGTTGCCAGGTGGGTGCTCAGCATCTGTTATGTGTTGCCAAGTGCTTTCTTTGCCTGGATCATGCTTCTTTGGGACCCCGACAGCGTGTGTGTGGGGGGCAACAGCAGCACACCCACCACCATGCTGGTCCTGTGAGCTGCCACGCTGACAGTGCCCTCTGTGCCCCATCACTTCTGGGCACAGGAAACCAGCAACGACTTATGGGACTGCATCGTCCTCACCATTTGGGATTACGAACAGTGGCTGCAGAACTTTCGGATGAGCAAGAGGACCTTCCTCGAGCTGGTCTGTGAGCTCACCCTGGTTCTGCAGCACATGGACACCCGATTCCAACCACCCTGCCTGTGGACAAGCAAGTGGATGTCACGGTCTGGAAGCTGGCAACCCCGAACTCATACCGCTCTGTAGCCCACCAGTTTGGCATCAGCAAGGCCAGCGTGGGGGCTGCCCACATGCAGGTCAGCAGGGCCATCAACAGGGTCCTGCTAGGCCACCTCATCACCCTGGGCAACCTGCAGGACATCCTCGATGGCCTCTCAGACTCAGCTTCCCCAACTGTGGGGGCATTGTGGACAGGACCCACAACCCCATCCGAGCCCTGGAAGACCATGCCATTGACTACAAGAACCACTAGGGGTATGACTCTGTGGTTCTGCAGGCCCTCATGGACCACTGAAGGATCTTCCAGGACATCTATGTCGGCTGGCCAGGGAAGGTGCACAATGCCCACATCCTCAGGAACTCTGGCCTGTACCTTCTTCCCCAACCACAACATCACCCTTGGGGACGTGCAGGTGCCTGTCCAGATCCTGGGGGGTGCCACCTACCCTTTGCTGCCCTGGCTTATGAAGCCATACACAGCCAACATGGATGCCAGCAGGGAGCTGTTCAACTGCCGGCTCAATAGGTCCTGTCTGGTCATCGAGCATGCCTTCAGCCATCTCAAGGCCCGTTGGAGGGCCCTCCTGACCCCCCTGCACCTCACTGAGAGGAACATCCCTGAGGTCGTCAGTGCCTGCTCATGTCCTACATAACCTCTGTGAGCAGTGAAGGGAAAGGGTCCTCCCTTCTGGGAGGCCGAAGGTAAATGCCTTGTTGCTGCATACAAAACAGCTGGACACCATGCCCCAGACACAGCAGGCCCAGCGGCGAGTGGTCATCATCCGCGATATGTTGAAGGCCCACTTCATCAGCCAGGAGCCCTGAGGGGTGGGCCACCTACCAGGCACCATCACCTCCTCCATTCGGGAGGGAGCGAGCACTCACCAGCAGGTGCAGCAGGTGTCTGGTGTCCTGTCCCCTTGCCTGGGTCATCTTCAGTGGGGGGAACCTGCTCCTCCGGGCCTGGATCCACTGTTGGGGCAGGATCAGCTCCGGGCTGGCAGCAGGGTCTGAGGCTTTTGGGGTGCCCTGCTGCGGGGTGCTGGTCTCCCCCTCCTCCAACACCACATTCTCATCCCTGAGCCCTCCTCCTGGTTATCATCGAGGGAGGGAGGTGGGCTCTCTGAAGTCGATGCTGTGGGCTGCTACCCTCCTGCACCAAGGGGGCTGCCCCTGCCCAGAGCATGTCCTCCCAGGCCTTCTGATAGCCTTGGCGGAGGTCTTTTATTTTGATCCACACCTGCTGGGTGTCATGGGTGTGCCCCTTCTCCGCCAGGGACTGAAAGATGGAGGCATATATATCTCCCGGTTGCAGTGACTGTCCTGCAACCTCATCCCCCCAGATCTGCAGGTCTAGGATCTCCTGGTGGCTCCAGGAGGGGACCCTCCTGTAGCACTGGCTCCCCTCTGTCATGGCTGCTGTGGCAGGCCTGGACAGCTCTGCGAAGCAGAGTGGGCAGGGCTTTGTCCTGCCCTGTGGTTGCCCAGGGCAGATTTTTCCTTCCTGGTGCCAGGAACTCTGGGAGGAAGGTCTGGAAGCCACTGAGGTTGACTTTGCTAATTAAGTCGACCTAGGGCGTCCACATCGGATTTAATCCTTCCTGGTGCCAGGAACTCTGGGAGGAAGGTCTGGAGGCCACTGAGGTTGACTTTGCTAAGTAAGTTGACCTAGGGCGTCCACATCGGATTTAATCAACTTAACGAATCGACTTAAGCATTAAGTCAACCTAAAGACCAATAGTTATTAAGTCAACTTAAGGAACTGCTTAAGTCAACTAAGTGAAAGCCAGGTGTGGATGCGGCTTTGTTTAAGCCTCTTTAAGTCGACTTAATTTGCAAGTGTAGACATAGCCGAAGTGAATAAGGGAGGGGCCTATCCCTAGAAGTCCTCTTTGGCTGCCATATTTCAACTGCAAGGGCTTGTCTACACTGGTTTATTTCTCTGGGTTATAACAAGGCCTTGAGGAATCACTGAAACTAACAGAATGGCAAACACTCAGAGCTCCATTATCTACTCTGTCCCCACTCACCTCAGACAGAGTGGAAAGGGAAAACTGGAAGCTAATTTAGGGCTACCCAGCTTCGTTGCAAGGTGGGGATGAATAGAGGCTGCCCTAGTGTACATGACTTATGTAAGGGAGCTTACACTAGTGGAGACTCCATTACAGGAGAGTTCATCTCAGCTAGCCTCCCTCCTCATTTTGTCCATATTCTGACCCTTACGTGCCTCATCCTTTTTTTATCTCATGCCAGGATTGTGCAGGGCATTTGGAACATGAGGTAGCAAAGCCACCTCCACCAACTTTACATTAGCAAAGAGTTCCCCTCCTGGGAACTCCACACTTGGAGAATTCACCACTGGTTTCTCTTGCTGCTTTAAGACAGCACAAAATGACCTCAGAGAGTGGAGAATCTGACCTTCAGTGCAGACAGGGACCTTCAAGTATCATCTAGTTAACAACAACCAGCTGACAACATTAAAAACAACTATGTCTTTCCACATTGCATGCTAAGTCATCTTTAATATCATAATAGTTAGCTCATTCAGTGCACTTCTCTTAATATAACTAATGGCAGCTCTGTGATGTCAATTTTTATACCTCTTAGCGCTTCCATTACCAACATCCATCTTTTGGAGTGCTCTCCTACAGATATTAAGGATTTCCAGATCTTTATGGAAAGTAGAAAACTTTCTAGCTTCTGCACTCTTTTCTCTGTCCTACATATGAATATTCCAAAGGGGTAGCCGTGTTAGTCTATTGTAGAAAAACAACAGAGTCCTGTGGCACTTTTAAAGACTAACATATTTATTTATCACATGAGCTTTCGTGGGAGAAAATCCCACTTCGTCA
>ML685895.1:753829-815445 GCA_007922175.1 Pelusios castaneus
GATAAATAAATCTGTTAGTCTTTAAAAGTGCCACAGGACTCTGTTGTCTTTCTACATATGAATAGTAAAAGATAGAACCTGATGCAAGAGTGGGCCATTTGATGGAAAATTATCCCCCTCAAAATAACCCCTTAATTATTTAGCAGGGACAGAAAGCATTAGTCAGACTCAATAATTATCCTGATGTCAGACATCAAGAGAATGGACTCACATCTGAACTAAAAGAAAAGGAAATTGTTTCATTTTTTATCACAGCTCCAAAAAGGAGTCTGTGAATGATCAGCACAACATACTACTTGAGAGACAAATTGTCATTTGATGAGGTTGGGTAAACCAGTTTTCTTCCCCTTCAAAATATAAAGGTGTACTAAGTGAAGTCTTGTTATCCAGAGAGCTATTGTCTAATCATGGAGACTGTAGCACACAAGGGCGGAAGTCTTCTACATCTTTTATGTAACAGTCTTGCACGCTCCTACTTAGAAAACGCTATTTGGCTGAAGTTTTGCAACAGTTCAGCAAAGTGAATAAGCTCTTTCTGTTATGGTCAGCCTCGTTGTCCATAAAGGCACCGCACTTATACAAACTCTTCTGATGTGTAATATTCTAACACCACACCTGGTTCTTTTCCTTTACAGTCCTGAAGGCATATAACTGAGCAGTATTCCTTCTGAAGTAAAATAATATTTGGCTTCTGATCTTGATGTCCTAAAGGCATAAAACTGAGCAGCATGGCATAACTGAAAAGGTGAAATGGCAGGTATGCTTGATCACAGCAAGACAATCTCAAACCTAAATTTCCTTAACTGAACCAGAGGGACACACACCACATATGTGTTTACAGACTCTGGGTTCCAATTAACTTGCAAAACCTCGGCATTCTTCCTTCTTGCAAGTAGATTAGACTTTAAATTTACCTTATACAACCCCAGTCTGCAGGGCATTGCACTTTTTGAATCAATTGCAAAAAAGGCCACCAGTTATTTTTTCATTAGTTGTACTACCAAATTTGTTCCAGGACAAATATTGCTTCTCTAACCACAGAGATTCTAGTGTGATCCCACTTCATCAATAAGGATTTGTAGGGGACACATACCCCTTTTTGTGAAGCATAGGACATCACTCTACAAGGATTTCCTGCCTTACCTAATTGTGTCTGCGATTACAGGTTGGATAGCTTCCCCCTTAAAGTGACCAAAGGCTACAAATTTACAGTCATCAACCAGTGAGACACATTTTTAAAAAAATGGAAAGCTACTTTCTATGCACCCCAGAATCATGTACATGTTTAATGTTAAACACCTGTGCAAGAATATTCACATGCTTAAAGTTAGCCATTATTATACGGATCTTGTTGAATCAGAGATTTATGACCAGATTTTCAAAGGTATTTAGGTGCATGGTGGGTAGGCACCTAACTCCCATTTGAAAAGCTGGGCTTTAATCATTAAAATACCTTTTCTTTTATTAAAAACTTACATTTCACTGTTTTTCTCCTTTTTCTATGGTGAGCTGTCACTTATGTTAAACTAATGATTTTTACCCCATGTATCTTGCCCCATACTGTATGCTCATTAAAACTTCAAGTATAGTGTCACTCACCAAGAATAACCATTCACTGCGTCCATTGTTTGGTTAGATTTAGTGAGCAAGTTCCTCTTCAAATAGTTTTTTAATATCTAGCCTTTCTATTAAGAGTTCACTGATAGCTAAAGAAAAAGTATCTTGCAAAACTAAAAGTTGTAGAATCAGCTAGTGTTAAACAATACTTCTGAAACTTAACTAGATGAAAGTAGCTGTATCTCACATTACCTCATCTTTTTTCCTCTAATTAGAACCACTCTAAAAATCCTTAGGGGGAGCACTATAGCAGGCAAGCAATGATTTTCCTTTGGTTATCCAGGCCATGTCTCCTCAATTAATTATAGACATGCTGAGGAAAACTAGGACTGCTGAAGCAATTAGCATACTACTTTGGACAAAGAAAGGAAAGAAGCCAGCCATAATATAGTGACTGTCTGACCTGAGAGGAAGTAACTTATTCTCAGACACTGCTCTCTGGATACATTTTAACAAGCCAAGATGGAATGCTTCTGATTAGCAAGTGCAGACAGCTATGGTAATGCTTTACACCATTTTCAATAAGCAGCTGGCTTTTAATAGATTAAGAAAAACTTCAAATGTGTAAGAAGTGAGATTTTTGGAACAATGAAAGTTGTAAATAAAAGCTTTCCATCCCTCTAGGTAGCAAACCTTCAACTGTTTTTCATACACATAAGGTGAGATTTTCAAAAGATCCAAGCTCCCATTAAGCACTAATATGTACCTAAAACATAAGCCCTTCTGAAAACCTGACTTAGAGAGGCTTTGCAGTGATTTCCAGATTGTTTTCCTCTTCTGTACTAGCTCCTCCTACCTTCCTAATTAGCTTCACTCATTTACCTTTTGTATTTTGCAAAATGTTACAATCAATCATATTTATAGCCTCATCCTCTTAAGCAAATGACTCAACCTTAATGTTCTTCAGATTTCACAAACCAAAATACAAACTGTAATGAGAAAATATTATTTGCATAATAGAGCTGGGACGTGACTCAGAGGTTAATTTTATGAAGAGTCCATAATTTAGCTTTTACAATATTTACTACAAATTTTGAAGTAAATTTAATGATATAAAAACAAATGGAATTGCCTGCACTTCTTCAATTTGCTTTGTTCACTTTTCATTACCACAAAGTGACATTTTGAAAGACATTATATACCCTAAACTATATTTTGTTCCCTTGGTTTTGTTTGTTTTCCTCTATATCTTTTGGTAAATTGGTCTACTCCAGAGAGATAACTGATTGAAGATAAACTTAGAAACTTACTTTGCTGGTCCTTTCATATGAGATAAAATGTTACTGAAGTGATTCTATGAATTGGCAAACCACAGAATGATAGAAATGTGGGAACAGAAGAGACCTTGCTAGGTCATCTAGCCCAACTTTCCAAATGCTGAAGCCATAGACCAGCTCTGGTTATGTCTACAGTACGAGGGAGGTGTGTGATTCTCAGCTCTCATCTCATACAAAGGCTAAATTTCATCTGAACTAGCAAGCCAGAAATATTATAGCTGAAGAAGCACCTGCAGCAGCAGCATGGGTTACTTGCCCTTCAAACAAATCCACCAAATCCTGTGGGTACATCATAAGGGTGGGGCTAATCCATGCTACCTGTGCCACTGTCCATGCTACCACAGCTACACTATTATTCTTAATATGCTAGCTCAGATCAGAGCTAGTCTGAGTATCTGTATGTAAACTGGGAATCACACAACTAGCAGATACTGTAGACATAGCCACTGATAGATGCTTGTCTAACCTGATCTTTTAAATACATGATAATAGTAATAATAATAATAAAAGGCTCCAGTGATGGGGATTCCACTGGAGTTTCACTATGCTTATGGTTGGAAAGCTTTTCCTAATACCTAATCTAAATCTTCTCTCTTTCTGCAGATTAAGTCCATTACTTCTGGTCCTACCATCAATGAACACGGAGAACAACTAATAATAGTCCTTTATATATTTGAAAGCTGTTATTAGGTCTCTCCTCAGTCTTCTCTTCAGAAGACTAAACATGCCCACTTTTATTTAACCTGTCTAATAGGTCAGATTTCCTAAATTTATCATTTGATTTTATTTCTCTTCTCTGGGCTCTTCAATTTGTCCACATCTTTTCAAATTCCAAAGGGTTAGCTGTGTTAGTCTAGTTCAGCAAAACAAATAAGGAGTCCTGTGGCAGATGAGGTGGGATTTTCTTCTACAAAAGCTCATGCAATAAATACATTTGTTAGGCTTTAAAAGTGCCACAGGACTCCTTGTTTATCTTTTCTAAAGTATGGCATCCAAAGTTGGTCATAGAACTCTAACTGAAGCCTCATTAGTACCAACTAGAGTAGAACAATTACCTCTGATGTTTTTTACACACACACACACACACACACACACACACACACACACACACACACACCCTACCATTCCTGTTCATACACCCCAGAATTATATTAGCCTTTTTTTTGCTACCACATCACATTGTTGGCTCATATTAAATTTGTAATCTACTATAACCTCAGGCACTTTTCAGCAATACTACTACCTAGCCAGTTATTCTCCATTTTATAATTCTACTTTTGATTTTTCCTACCTAAGTGTAGTACTTTGCATTTGTTTCTATGGAATTTCATCATGCTGATTTCAAATCAGTTTTCCAATTTGTCGAGGTTGTGTTGAAAACTAATCTTGGTAGGCATCCTCCTAGGTAGGTATCATCCCCATCTTTTTTAAGCATACTCACCATATCATCCAACTCACTAGTGAACATATTAACTAATACCAGACTTTGGACAGACCCCTGCAGGATGCCACTGAAGACACTCCCCTAGTTTCCCTTCTCTGCAAGGAACCATCATCTTTTCCTGGATTTCCCATTGCCATTTAATTATCTGTTTCTTTGATTGTTTAATATGTTCTAATATTTGTTCAGTGCCTTTTTATTTTAATTTTTCCTTACCCTTTTTCTTAATTTGAACTTTATATGTTAAATTACCAGAGCAGTATTAGTCATGGAATTAACATCTGTCATGAAGGAAATACTACACTTATTTTTTGTAGATAGTTCACCTGGCTGTAAATGATATAGGGCCAAAATTCACAAATCCTTAGTCCTATTAGCAATCTTACTACTTCAAATAGTGCCAAATGATTCCAGTGGAACTACCGGTTTGAGCAAGGACTGCTGATGTGAGTAAGCATTTCCAGGTTCATGCCCTCTGGGAGTACAATAACAACGGGTTAATAATAATAATTAATTAATTGTAATATAGTGATAAATTATAATAACAACAACAACATTTTAGTAGAGGTCTGTAATAATAATTACATTTCATTATCAATCTAATCCTTCAAGATGCTGAGCATCCATCACCTCTCATGATGTGACCCTATGTTTCAGCCAACAACCTGTAATTAAATCTATTCACATAGCAAAATACCATAATGGCCAGGTATCTCTATACTACATCTCAAAGAGCCAAAACATGACTGATTTCTTAGTTTATCCTTCCACTAGATGCTCCATTAAGACCATTTAATCCAAGTTGAAGCAGACTGCATATGGGAAGAGGGGATAGCTGCAGTAGTACTAAGGATCCAAAGCCTTGGCAGCATTATACCCCTGGACCATACCCCGCAGCAGGAGAAGCTCTCTATAGTGGTAAGGAGCATCTATTGGTGCTGCGCAGGTAGTATCGGGAAGTGGGAGACTTTGACAAATCTAGCACAAACACTGTGAGAATGAGGAAACTCTTTGTGAATATGCTGTGGCAATTAAAAACTTTCCAGATATTCATTGGACAAAACCTTGGGAAGGGGACAGTCAAATTAAATGATTGTGTAATGTATTCCAAGAATTCTTTCCAAATGGCAGAAAGAGAAAAGCACTTGGAAAATAGATGAAGAAAGAGCAGTTCTAGCATCCAAGATCACTTCAGTCTTAAATGTTTACCAGATTTCCAAAATTGAAGATCCCTTACCCAACTTCAGCTTTACAAATCAGGAAATCAGATCAGAGGAGCTGAAAGGAAAGGCTAGATTGCTTGGCATTAAATGACATTCAGAAATGGTTTTAATCCATTTCTGAAGTTTGAAGAATTCCTAATTGTCAGCATAGAACAAGAAGAACATAAGAACATAACCTAAAGAAGACCAATTACTTTTTCAATTTATAACAAGATAAATATACCATTATCAGAGTTATTGGCTGGATGCAAACAAAAACCGTATAACCTAAAGCTGAATTTAACATCCCTCCTCGCCACAACTACACTTGCTTAATTAAATCTGTGCAACACATACCTGTGTCACGTCAGTTTAGAATTGATAACCTGCTATTGCTATGACCATAACCTGTACAACTTGTATTGGTTAATGCCAAGTGCTGAGATCTGATTAATTAACCCAGGACCCTTAGGAAGCACCAACAGTTTTGGAGGGATGAGCAAATTCATTTAGTGTACTTACCATCGGCATCCACACAGAACAGATTGGGCCTTTCAGCCACAGTGTATAACCAATCTAGGGGTGCATCTACACTTACAAATTAAGTTGACTTAAGGAGGCTTAATTCAACTTAATTTACTCCATGTCTACACTGGGCTTTCCTTAATTTGACTTAAACTGCTCCTTAAGTCGAATTAAGGAAAAGTTAGTTTGAATTAATAAAGCCTCGTTTTAATTCAAACTAGCACTTAAATCAACTTTACTAAATTGACTTAAGCCAGTGGAGACACAGAGTAGTGCCTAGGTGGATCTTTTTAAGTTGACTTAAAACGTTACGTTGACTTAATAAGGTTGAAAGGGGGTCACATCTACACTTGAAAAGTTAAGTCCACTTCTGTTAAATTGACTTAATGAGGTCCACTTTAATTTGACTTAAAGTCAACCTTGTTAAGTCGACTTTATAAAGTTGACTTAACTTTTCAAGTGTAGACATAGCCTAGGAGTGGAAGCCCTGTAGGCAGGCAAATAGAAGCTCTTCTGTGCACTGGCAAATCCTGCAGCATATCTGGTTTCAAATGTATCAACTTCTGTCCTTACTTTGGTTCAAACCAGTAAATCTGAGAGTGAAAAGCTAACACATGGGCAAAGCAGCATCTCCCATATTAACTGTCCAGGCAATTGCAGTCATTTTATATGGAGAGGACATTCCATCCTTACTAGCAGCATGGACACAGCATGGAAGGTGACAGTTACAGGTTATAAATTCTCACTTGATTAACATAGAGGAGAATGCCACACCTTTGACAGTGAGAGGAATTATTGCATTCTATTGGTCAGCCACCACCCATCACAAAGCTGGGCAGACCCAGACAGTCAGATGCTGACCCATCATGGTCTGTCTGCCCCATAAGGAGTGAGAGGCTAAACCAAACGTTGAAAGGCAGACAGAAATCTTGCATCTAGGGGAAGGAAAAAAAAGAAACTAAGAACTTAGAAGCTAGAATGTTAGGGCATGTGCCCAGGAGTGACAGATGATGAAGACCTATATTACACAAGAAGCATATGAAAATCAGCTTTGATAGACTGTGTGCTGTATAAACTCTGCATTGATATTACAGAACTTCAGGAAACAAGACTTGCAGATGCTGTTTCTGTACAAGAGGCCAATTCTTTTGGCAGAGTAAAAGCAGTGAAGAAAATTGTCTGCATGGCATCAGTTTCGCTGTGAAAATTAAGTTGGTAAACCTCCTAGAAACCACCATTGGGAAGTCCTAGCACATTATCTCACTCAAATTTCAGATGATTATTGGCTTTGTAAACATCATTACTGCTTATGCACCAACACCCAAATCTAGCCCTGAGGACACATACATTTAATGACTCTTTCTATCAAGTCATCAAAAGAATACTATCAACTGAGCAACTTTTCCTCTTAGGTGGCTTCAAAGAAAAAGCTGACATAGATAACTCATGGCTGGATTGCCTAGGATATTTTGGCATAGCAAAATGAATGAGAAGAGCAACAACTTCTTGAATTCTGCACCCAAAACCAAATGTATATTATCAATTCATATTTTGCAGGGAAAGATCACCACAAAGTGTTATGGCAACATCCACAATCAGGCCACTGACACAGTTAGACCTTGTCGTCATCAGAAGGAAATATCTACCCTCAGGGCAGAACATTCACATGTTTCACAATGCTGATTGTGATACCAATCATTTTTTGATCACTAGCAAAGGGAAGTTGACAGCTAAGAAACTACGTAGATCAAAACTTGTAGCTAGCCAAAAATCAACACTACTAACACCAAAAATCAGAGGAAATGCCAAGAGTTTGTGAAGGCTTTTGAACTCAACATGCATGGGAAGAAGGAAATGGAACTTTGGGAAAATTTAAGAACAACAGTCCATGAAACAGCTTTAGCTACATTTGAGGTTTGAAGAAAATGAAATGGACCTATCATCTTTTTTTAACATAAAGAACATAGCCTATCTGGAACAAGTCTACAAGAAGAAGTCAACTGAGAACATCAAAGTGAGACTTTGACATGCAAAAACCAAAGTACAGCAAGCATGTAGACAGTGTGCAAAGTATTACTGGACCAAGCTCTGTGAAGAGATACAGACAGCTTCAGATACATGAAATCTCAAACCCATGTGTGAGAGCCTGCGGAAAACTTGGTGGACTGAATATTATTCAAAACTCTATGCACAAGAAAGGAACATCTCTAGTGAGTCACTAGATCAGATACCATCTCAAAAGGATATGGAGGTAAGTATGAAGCCCACTTAGAAGAGCTAAAAAGCCATTGATTTGCTATCAAGTGACAAGGCTCCTGGAAAAGATGGTATCATAGTTTTGGGTGTGGGAAAGAAAACCTACCACTATATCTCTATCAGTTGCTACTTGAATGTTGGAAAGAAGTTTAGGTGCCATAAGAAATGCACAATGCAAACATCATTCTGTATAAAAACAAAGGTGAAAAGGATGACTATAACAGGGGTATCTCAGTACTAAGTGTAGCAGGAAAAGCTTTAACAAAAGTCATCTTAGTGTGCAAACAGTAGCTGGCAAATTGTGTCTACATTAAATACTAGTGCGGATTCAGGGTTGAAAGATCATATAGACATGCTATTTTTTCAGCACCGACTTCAAGAAAAGTTCAGAGAGCAAAATTGACCATTGTACATTGCCTTTGTGGACCTACCCAAAGCATCTGACAGAGTCAGCAGAGCAGGTCTATTTGCAATACTAGTAAAAATAGGATGTCCATCAACCTTGTTTAAGTGTTATATATTCTGAACTCTTTGTTTAAGGATGGGAAAGATTGGATGAGAAACCCTTAAGTGGTAAATTTTAAAAAGGTCTTAATTAGGGAACTTCTATTCACTGATGATGCTGACCTTATAGTCCACGATGAAGATCTACTACAAGAACTCATAGAGCATCTTTCAAGTATTTTTCAGGCATTTGATCTCAGCATTAAGAAATCAGCAAGATCATTTAATCACCTTAAATGAAAACCAGGTAGAAGTAGTCCAAAAGTTCAGTTATTTAGGTTCTACAGTGACTACCAATTTCTCACTGGATGAAGAACAAAGTGTTTGCTTGGAAAGGCTGCCACCACTTTTAATAGATTAACTAAAGGACCATGGAAAAACTCAAAGCTTACCATCAGGACAAAAAATGTTAGTGCACCAAGACTGTTTCCTCAGCACTTTTTTGCATATGGGGGAAGCATGAACAACTTACTCTCATCAGGAGAAAAGGTTAAACATTTCCACTTATGCTGAATACTCAACATCAAATGACAAGATAAAGTTACCAACACAGAGGTGTACTAGTTGTGACAGTCCTCCTCATACAAAGACAACTGTGCTGGCTGGGCCATCTGAGCAGGTTGGAAGATGGATCCATACTTAAGGGCTGCATGGGTGGATACATATTATATTGGGAGCTGTTAGAGGAAATAGGAACAATAAAATGTCACAAGCTTTGCTATAAAGACACATGTGAGATAATGATTCAATTTGGAATTGATCCTGAGCGATGGCAAATTTTGGCAAGTGATTGTGACAAGTGGCACCATTGTCTCCATCAGGGCATCAAAGTCCATGACAAGAGCTAGCTCCTACAGCTTGAAGAATAAAGAGCTTGTAGGAAGTAAGTAGCTCCTAACCAAGACATGTATATTTGGATAATTGAGAAAGATTATGCAAATCTTGGATTGGATATTTAGTCAGATGAGACATTGCAAACCATCTACATCAGTGGCTTTCAAACCGTGGGTTGGGATCCAGTGCTGGGTTGCAGACTCTCAGGTACTAGGTCATGGTGCCCCCTGTTGCTGCCGCCCAAAGACTGGAATGCATTGATCAAAGATGTAATTGTTGGGTCACAAGCATAAATGATTTTTTTTAAGCTGGGTCCTGGGGTTTTTTCACCTTCCTCTTAGCATGGGACATGGGTCACTTGCTGGTGGCCCTGTGTACCTTAAAGTCTTTAAACCATGATTTGAGAACTAATAATTCAGTCATAGGTAGGGGTTTATTACAGGAGTGGATGGGTGAGGTTCTGTGGCCTGCGTTGTGCAGGAAATCATAGTTGATCATATTGGTCCCTTTTGATCTTAGAGTTTATGAATCTCTCTCTATCTGCCTCTCTTAACTTCAAAGGGGCTTTGGATCAGGCCACGTCTGGAGAATATATTTTATTAATGCCAAACCCCTCAGGTATTGCACTTCTGATGGAAATTTTGTATAGCACACAATACACCAAGAATGTCCTCTTAATCTTTGCTGGAGGCTTAAAATAAAATTGAAACATTTTGGTTTGTTGAACCAAATCAAAATATTGCATATTGGGTGAGTTCAACTTTCATCTGCATTTACCTGAGCTGCTACAATGCACAATAGATGATAGCTTTCCTCAGTGGGCTGGTATGTCTAGCTGGACTATCTTCCAAGATGCATCACACTGTCTCCTATTGCTAAACCAATGCTTGCATGTAAGGAGTCATGTGACTCCAGTGCACCACGGGAGACAGTAATCTAGCTCACAGAAGCGATCAGTGGTATGAAGCTTCTGAATTACAACTTATAGAGACACTATATCAGCAAAGATGGATACAAATGGATAATAAACAAAGCCAAAATATTTCAATTCAAGGCCAAAATATTTTAATTCAATTTTGAAAAATCAGTTTAAATATTTTCAAGCCTAAATCTTTCTGAAATATCCATTCTATGAAATACTTCAATATTTAGAATTTTTATCTTGAATTTGGATGAAAACAAACATTGAAGTATTGGAATTTCCTGAGGGACACAAAGTCTGATATTCAAAAAGCTCTACCCAAAGTCTGAATTTTGGGGGAAGGGAAAATTGAAGAATGGCTATAAGGCAGTTTAGAGTATCTGTAGCAGCTCTTGAGTTACCGTGATTGCTTTGGAAGATCTTAATTTAAAACTCATTCTCAAAAAAACACATTCCAACTTACCCCTTACAGGAGGGGGGCAGTATAGGGGACACTGGATGCATTCGAAAACAGTCTTTATCACACCATGCAGAGCCAAGAACATCTGTAAATGGACACTTGCTCCAACTCAAGTATTTCAAAATATGGACTACCTGGTACAGGTGCAGGGTTGAACATGACCTATGGCAAGTATCATGAATTTATTATGATCAATTTTGAAGAGGAGAAAAAAGCAACAAAAATATTTCACTTTTAAATAGCAGCTAGATGAAAACTGAACAGAGGTTTCAAGTGCTAGAAACAACACTAGCAGGTGTGGATTACTGGGCTGAATAGACGGAAAGCAGGCAGGATTTGGCCATGTCCAAACTGTAACTTATTAAGAGTAAAGGCATTGACAGGAAAAGGTACCAAGTCAAATAAATATTTTGGAGGAATAGAATAAACGAATAACATTTTGTTAAAAAAATATAAAAGAGGACTGATAAATGAGACAGCTAGAACTATCAAGAAATAATTTGTAGGGAAAAGAATTACAAATTGCCTTCTTTTCTAAATTTTGCACAACAATAGCATAAGGCACTGGCTCCTTACAAATATATGACTTATTCACATCAAAATACACAGATAGAATTGGTTTTAAATTGGTTCTATCTGTCAACAGTCCCCATTTATTGTTCGCAGTTTCATCAAACTGCATTGCCTCTTTAGCACTATTGTGCCTTATAAAAACGAAACATACAGTATCCTTCAGATAATGATACATCAACATTTGTGACTTTCTTATCTTATCTTAGAAAATTAAGCTTACATCTCAGGAGCTAAGCCAGTGGGGAACTACATTTCAAAGTTAAAATGCTATTTTAATGCTCGCCTATGGCTTGAAAGGACAGTTTCTGCAGAATATGAATCCTGAAAATGCCTTCAACAATGAAGGCCAAACACCACCATCAAGTTGCTAAGCATTTTTAAAATATAAATCACTAGCTCAGACTTTTTATATTATCATCTTGGAAGATATGAAGTCAATCACCAGTCTCACTTTTATCAATCACACATACAAGCTGTCACTTATCATTTGACTTTTCTCATTGTGCAAAGAAATGTCCGCATCTACATTTAATAACAGGGCTCCAAAACATTTAAACAAGGTTTTGTTTTGCTTCTTCTTGGTGTTCTCTTAATCACTGTATGAAAGAAACAAATATATGAAAAGCAAATAAGCATTCAAAAAACCAGTGAGCCAACTGATTCAAAAAATTGTTCATCTGCTTTTTGTCATTTAAATCTCTTTAAATGTCAATGGGATGAAGCACTGTATATGAAACTGTAATGGCAGATGCTACTGATGAATAGGTACAAACTCAAGTCAATATTTAAAAGTATATCAAGGTATCGACATAAATTAGTTTGAGTGTGCTTTATGTTTCTCTTCGCAGTCATATAAATAGATTCATTGCTTCAATAAGACATCTTTTTAGATCTCACAGTAATGCAAGCAGTATAAGCAAGAAATAAATCTTGCAAAGAAGTCAAATGAGCAAATCCTAGCACAGTTAAGAACTGCAAGACACATACTTTATAACTGAATAAGTACAAGGCCACTAACATAAAGCATATGACACAGTGCTAATTCTTCTGTAAGTTACGCCTACTTTGTTCCCCACTCCCAGTTCAGAGTGGGCCCAGAACATGGAGAGGCTTGGAAGGATCAGCCGCCAATGTAGTTCATCTTATGCCACTTCTCCTGCATAAGTCTTTTGGACTTCACAGCTGAAAATATAAACTGCAATTCCAAAGCTGGATCAGATGTAAATTTGGCTGCGTATAATATGTAGACCCAAACTGTAGTATATCATTGCTTTATACTAACTATGGGTGCGACTACACTTACAAATTAAGTCAACTTAAGCTTGCTTAAGTCGACTTAATTTAATGTGCGTCCACACTACATTTTCCTTAAGTCGACTTAAGCAGCTACTTAAGTCGACTTAAGGAAAATTTAAGTCGACTTTACTAAATCTCGTTTTAAGTCAACTTTGCTGGTTAAGTCGACTTTAGAAAGTCAACTTAGCCAGTGTGGATGTGGAATAGCCCTAAGTTGACTTTAAGTCGACTTAGGGGGCTTTAGGGCTTCCCCACTGCCCTCCCTGCCAGGGTGGCTGGCAAAGCCATAGCCTGGCATGCCCCTCCACAGACGTGGGGCGTGCCCCCCCACCGTGCTCCTATGCCCTGCCAGGGTCTCTGTCCAAGGTACAATGGGGCAAAGGCTGAGCCCCCTGGCACTTGGCATGGGGTGCCCTCCCTGCCACCGTGGACCTGTCCCAGGTCCACCTAGCCCCTACAAGTCGACCTAGGCTTCCAGTGTGGATGCTCTAGGTTGATTTGGCAGGGTCCCCTCTAACTCTACTTAATTTTTGAATGTGGACATGCTAAGTCAACTTAAATTAACAAGTGCTGACATAGCCTATGGGTGCGTCTTACGTGGGCTTAAGTCTACTAAAGTTACTCTGCGTCAACACTAGAGTTTCCTTAAGTCGATTTAAGCTGCTGCTTAAGTCAACTTAAGGAAATTTAAAGACAACTTAATAAGACCTGCTTTTAAGTCAACTTTAATGCTTAAGTTGACTTCTTAAGTCGACTTAAGCAGTGTGGATGCCCTAAATCAACTTAGTCGACTTAGGGCAGGCGAAAAAGGGAGCCCCTGCTCCCTTCTCCCCAGGAAGCCGCTAGGGGCTTGTCCTGGGGAGAGCCAGTCCCACATGGGACGCTTTCCCCAGCACAAGCTGCTAGCGGCTCGTCCCGGCTCCCTTCTCCCTGGGACCGCACACGTCCCGGGGAGAAGGGAACGCGGGGTTCCCTTCTGGCCGGGACCCCAGTGGTCCTGGCCAGAATGGAGCCCTGCGACTCCTTTCTGGCTGGGAATGCGCTCCAGCTGCTGGGGAGCCTCTGGGGTCTACCCAGCAGATGGAGCACCGGCAATTGCCAGCACAGTGCTCCAGCTTCTGGGGAGCCTCCAGGGTCTCCAGGGGTCCATTCTGGCTGGGAACGCTGGGGTCCCAGCAAAAAAGGGAACCCCGCACTTCCTTTTTGCAGGGACCCGCGGGGGTCCCGGAGAGACGGGAGCCCCGCAGTCCCTTCTGACTGGGACCGCGGGGATGCTCGGTCCCAGCCAGAAGGAAGCATGAGGCTCCCTTCTCCCCGGGACCACGAGAAGGGAGCTCCCCAGGACCTGTGGTCCTGGCTAGAAGGAAGCATGGGGCTCCCTTCCACCCAGGACCTGAGCGGTCCTGGCCTGAAGGGAGCCGAGCAGTCTGGGCCTGAAGGGAGCTCCACGCTCACTTCTCCCTGGACCACTCTGGGGCTTGCTGCCTCAGGGAGAGCCAGCCCCATGCAGGGCTGGCTCTCCAAGGACAAGCCCTCCTAGCCTGGGGAGCTAAGGCTCCTTTGGAGCCTTGCCTCCCCCTGCAACTAACTAGTTGACTTAGAGAGTCTAGTGTAGACTCTCTAAGTCCACTTAGTGAGGCCAGGTTTAAGTCGACTTAGTAAAGTCTACCTAAATTTCTCAGTGTAGACATAGCCTATGTCAGTATAAGCATTCTATTTAGTAATATTATTATTTGTTATGCTTTTCAAATGCTCCAAAATAAGGACATGATCGAACAGGATTTCCTCCTTGAATACAAGAACCTACCTGTGCTTTAGATGAGCCTGATCCAAAACCCCAGATTGGTTCAAACACCAAGCTATCTCTAACAAGCCAAATCTGGGTTCTGAACACACATGCCCTCCTAATTTAGTATGGGACTGTTTGGCTCCAGATTTACCTACTGATCCATAGTCCAGCGGGTGTTTTGGTTTTGGCCAATTCTAGCTTTAACAAACTAACAGAAGTCAGAATATTGGAGGATAAGCTGCAAGTCAATCTGTCTACTCAATCACAACGGTAGAAGTAGCATTATTCCAGTCAAAGTCAAGGAGTAAGTGTTGTGCTGCTAAGTGGGGAAATTGACGGCAGCAAGATTTAGGGGCAATAGACAGGAAACTGTGTAGCAGGTGTTTGTTTCCTTACCTTTCTTAAAACTGATCCATTTGCCACAAAGTCAATACCTTCAATACCCTGAGGCTTGCTCAAATTGGAAGGCAAGCAATATTTTCTGAGACCATAAATCTTAGACTATGTATGCTGCATCACTTAAATTCTATGCACAATATCTTGGACTTATTTCTATCTGAGAGTTCAGTACAACCACTTGTATCTCAGGCATGGAACTGTATGAAACTTTTGTACTGAACCTGAGTCCTTTTAAATGAACCTGGGCCGCTGAAGATAACATGATCTAATGTATTATTTTGGCAGGAAATCATGTTCAGTTCTTGCTTTCCACAGCATATTTTGCATTTTCATTAGATTTTTACTCTAAATTTTTTTGGAGGGGGTTTCATACCAAAAATTTAAGTCTGCCTGTAAGAGGCAAATCCTCTATGAAATAAAACCACTGTTGACTTTTGACCCTGACCTGATCTTGGGGTGGAGGTACCTACCTAAGAAAAAGCTATAATTTACATGTTAGGAAAAATTAAGATAGTAAGAAAGACCAGGAGGTATTTGTACTGTACTACTAGTCACTGCTGAGGCCTCAGCCAGAGTACTGTATCTACTTTTGGTTGTCACACTCTGGGAAAAGATGTGGACAAATTGGAGACTCCAGAAGATAGCAAAAAAAAAAAAAAAAAAAGATAGAAGGTTTTTTAAATCTGACCTCTGAGGAAAGCTTACAAAACTAGTCATGTTTAGTCCTCAGAAAAGAGCCCTATGGGCGAACCAGATAACAGTCTTCAAATATGTTAAGGGATCAGTTGTTCTCCATGTCCACTGAAGGTAGGAGAGGTAGTATTGGTCTTAACCTGCAGCTAGAAAGATTTAGGTTTGCTATTAGATAAAACTTTTTAATGATACAAATAGTGAAGCTCTGGAATAGACTTCCAAGTAAGGTTGTGAAATCCCCATTGTCTGGAGTTTTTAAGAAACGGTTAAACACTTGTCAGGTATGGTTTCAATTTTCTTGGTTCTGTCTCAGAGGAAGAGGCTGGAATCAATGACTCTTGAAATCCCTTCCAGCCCCACATTTCTATGATTCTAAGACACTTAAGGAAGTGATAATAAAAGTAAATCTATAATGCAAGTAAGAATTTTCCAGAGGGGTGGCCCTGTTAGTCTGTGTACAGCAAAAACGAGAGTCCTGTGGCATCTTATAGACTAACAGATTTTCTTTGGTATAAGCTTTCGTGGGCTATAACCCACTTCGTCAGATGCATCTGACCAAGTGGTTTATAGCCCACGAAAGCTTATGCCAAAGAAAATCTGTTAGTCTATAAGGTGCCACAGGACTCTTGTTGTTAATGCAAGTAAGGAAAATAAGATGTTAAAAGATATGAAACAGGTTTTGCAATAAGCTTGAGACCTAATGGAGCCTAACATTTCACATAAGACCTGAATAGTTAGCCTAAATGTTTGACCTAGGGATATAAGATTAAGCAAAAATGTATCTTTTTATGAACACAAGCTGAAATACTTTGACTTTAAATGAAACCTTAGGGACTTCAGGGGGAGCAACAGAAGTGGGAAATATATGGACGTAAATAGCTTACGCTAATAATCAGAATCCTAATCATGGGCCCCTGGAACAAACTTGGGAAGAAGCAAAGATCTAATTATATATGGCCCCAGATATGTGGGTATGTAAAAAAAGGGTTATTAAAGATTAAGTCAGCCCTTAGTTGGAATATCAGGTGGACAGGAGGGTGTAAATCGCATTGCCAATCCCACATCTTTCCACCTTCACTTCTGATGGTATCTATAAGTTGGGAGTATGTGCAATGTGGGAGATCATTTTGCTCTACTTACTTTATTCTTCTGTGATTGCTATTATACTTGTCTGAATTTGGATACCAACTAAAATCTTCCTGTCTCTATGTACATGACTCAATCCAATTTTTATAACAACTTTCAAGTAGCCACCTGAGTAAAAGACCTGCTACTAGTGATTTGTGCATTTAGTATTGTAGCGGGGCAGTTGCCCCGCACTGGGAACTATAGAGTTAAAAAGGGCCTGGGAGCTACAGCCAATGGGAGACTGTAGCAGGGGGCCAAACGGGGGCCAGGAACCAGGTATAAAAGGGAGCTGCAGGGGCAAAGTAGTCAGTTGTATCCAGGGGCTGAAGTAAGAAAGTTGGCTGTCTGGAGGAGTCAGCAGCATGGACAGCTCAGTGTCTGACTATTAGGATACAGTGGAAGCCTGAGCTCTGCCAGAAGGGCTGACCTAGTGCTGATGCTGTGGGGAAGCACACCAGGAATGGACTGGAGAGAAGAGGCTCTGAGGTGGGTTTGTTCAATAGTGGGACTGAGGGGAAGCAGCCCAGGGAAAAAGAGAGACTGGAGGGAAGTAGCAGGGCAAAGGTTCACTGTATATAGAATCCCTGGGCTGGTGCCTAGAGAAGTTTGTGGGCCCAGATCCCTCCCCACTCCCCATTTTCAAAAGCACAAATTAAGAGAGACACTATACTCACCACAGTCCTCTGGTTTTGGGGGGGTTTGTTTGTTTGTTTGTTTTGTTTTTCTGAAAGGAAAAGGCAGAATACCATGCACTGGAGTTTCCTACTATGATTAGAAGTTGTTCAGAGATGTAAGGCTCATGAAATACCCTCAATAGAAAATCTGAATTCTGACTTTTTCCCCAAGCTCTTCTGAATATAATGCTAGATAAGAAAGATGATGGTTGGGGGCAGGGCAGGATGAGACCCAATCAGCAGCAAGCTGGCACATATTGAAGAACTTTGGCACATATTTCCTGTTCTCTAGGTTCCATTACTGCAGCTACATCCTTAATGTGTGAACTGCCATAAAGAAAAGTGCACAGAAAGGCAATCTGAGTGGCTAGTTAGGATCTAGAAGCTGTCCGGAAAGATAAGCCTTATGGCAGAGCTGAAGCATTACTAGGATCCTTTTCTACAGGGCACACTTGTTTTTAATCTCTATCCTAGCTGCTTTTTCTAGGAATTAAACAAAATACTGAAATAAAAGGCCTCAGATGACTTGGAAAACGCATGTGTGGTTTATTGGAAATATAAAGGTCATTGGTGAAATCAATATTTTGCTGTAGAATCACCTTGCAGATTCCTAGGCTATGTCTACGCTAGCAATTTAAGTCAATTTAAGAAGGCTTAAGTCAACTTAAATTAAGCCACTTCCACACTAGGCTTTCATTAAGTCAACTTAAGAAATTCCTTAAGTCGACTGAATGAAAACTTAAGATGACTTAATAACTACCAATCATTAGGTTGACTTAAGCCTCCTTAGATTGACCTAACTCTTCCTTAGGTCAACCTAAACCAGTGTAGACACATAAGTCCACTTTGTTAAGTCGACCTAAGGGCAATTAGGTCTACTTAACAAAGTGGACTAAGTCGACTTAAAGTGTTGCCACTTGTTAAGTCAACTTTAATATGGTCAATTTTAAGTCGACTTAAAGTCGACCTTGTTAAAGTCAACTTAACAAAAGTCAACTTAACTTTTCTAGTGTAGACATAGCCCTAGAGCTCTAGCTCCACACTGAGCCCAGGAATCTATATTGTAATTAAACAGCCCTCAAGCCAGGCCCACGAGCCCGAGTCAGCTGGCAGCTGTGGGTTTTTAATTGTAAGTATAGACATACCCCAAAAGGCTAGTTTGATTATCAAGCTCCTTCTACTCATTTTTTTTTTTTCAGCTCTTCCCTCATCTTATGCCATGGGTCTTAACTTGCATCCGCTTCCAATCAATTCAATGGATGCTGGCCACAAGTACATGTGGAATATTGGTTTGTACTTCTCCCCCCAAGTTTTTTGGATGTTTGCTAGTAATCCAACACTCTTTGAATATAAATGCACACTACACAGCCAGATTTTCTGCTTACAGTTTGAGTCACAAACAGAATTTGGCCCTCTGTATTCAACTTCCAATAAAGAGAGTAAGAATTAGGATAACAGTTCACCTCAAAATCGTTCACCTCAAATACTAGCAAGTATAAGACTCTGATAGGAGCCTCATATATTCTTTAAGGTAACTATAAGATACATTGTGTATGCCATTTATCATAACCCATGTTGTAGAGAAAATGCTGCTTCTCTGAAATAATTCTTCAGTGATGAAGAGGATTTTTATTCCAAGAGTAATACACTGGACCCACAAAAAATGTTTAATCGATTTTAAAGTATTTTTATCTCTGTATTTATATACATTGACATATTTGTCTCTGTTGGGATATGCAAAGAAATAGATGCATTTATACAGACTCACCTGCTTTAAAGCTTGCATAATGTTTTGGTATACAGTGATATGTCCATTATGATAGTAGCTACTGAAATAGGGTATTGAACTCCGTAGGCAGTAAGTAATATGGTTGCTGTCACAAAATTACAGAAAACACTAGGAGGCACACTGCAGCAGAGAGACAAATTTACAGCAAGAGTCATGTTAAACTATTGGACTCTTGGATGCCTGCAGTGAAATTGGTTGTCCCTCAAATGGTTTCTTCTAAAATATAATGGCTTTATGCTCGATAAGAAATGGGAAGTAAGGAAGAGCATGTGTCCTTCTCTCTTTGCAACTATGGAATATATAGGAGTGTCACAGACATAACGCAAGGAATCATAAAGTTAGCCTGTTTTTGACTCATCACCAAACAGATTTGCTTCCTTTACTTTTCAGACAAGATTAATTTATTAGAATAGTCTCTTTAGCACCTAACTTCTGCTATTGGTCACCATCTAAAAGCTTTATAAGTGATTCTGCGTTATTATACTGTAGAACTATTACATGCATGTCAATTAATGATTGCCATTATAAAGAAATATATAGTATATGCCAGGTGACTATAATTTACATTAAAAACTACAATACCAAAAATATGCATATAAATTGTGAACACAGCTTGGATTGCATGTGTGAATAGGTAACTGTAATTTGCCACTGCAAAAGACAAGGGGGAGTTTCAGACTGCAAGCAGAATTACAAGTTCTGCACACGATATCTGGGCACTCATTTTAACAATCCCATGCTATCTAGTAATTAAAACTCTGTAAGCTATGTTAGTACTGTCTGTTTAACTCCAAGTACATATTTGTTATATATCTAATAGATATATAGCTAATAGATAACCAAAGTTCATGTACAATGTATGTATTTATGCCAATAACTTTCTAAAATCACAAGTACAAACGTATTCAAACATTTGTTCATACACCATATTTAGGTAGAGAGTTATATATACTTTCTGAATTCAGTTCAAATCATAGGAAGCCCTCTGTGTGTTGAAAGATGTCACATTATCACAAATCAGATTTCATGGTTAGTAAACAAGAGTGGAAAGCAGTGAGGCTATGTCTACACTAGAAAAGTTAAGTTGACTTTATTAAGTCAACTTAATAAGGTCGACTTTAAGTCAACTCAAAGTCAACCTATTAAGTTGACTTAACAAAAATCTACTTAACTTTTCTAGTGTAGACATAGGTCAATTTAATAAGGTCAAAAAGAGGCTAACACTTTAAGTCAACTTAATAAAGTCAATTTAGGTGCTAATCCTCATCCACACTGGCTTAAGTCAACCTAATAAGGTCAATTTAAGCATTAAGTCAACCTAAAATTAGGTGTTATTAGGTCAACTTAACTTTTCCTTAAGTTGACTTAAGGAAATGCTTAAGTTGACTTAAGGAAAGGCCAGTGTGGACGCAGAGTAGTTTAGGTTGACTTAATCCTTCTTAAATCAACCTAACTTGTAAGGGTAGATACACTCTGAGTGATTAAGATTGCCAATGTCCCATCTGGCAGTCCCTCTCACTTTAAAACATGCTCTAGTCTGGCCAACCCTTAAGAAAAGTTTTCCATGGAAGCAACAGCCTGAACTAATTATCACCCAAAATCAAATCTTCCTTTTCTGTGTAAGCTAACTGAGAAGCTAGTGAAGCACATTCCTAGCACATCTGTAGCCACCATCAGTGTCCTCTCCAATCAGGTTCTACGCCAGGATTTGGAACTAGAACTCTGGTGGCATTGATGGATTTTCTCTTTCTACCAACAGATAAAAAGCCAATATCTGCTTTTATTCCCATGGACCTTTCATCAGCATTTGATTCAGGGGAACATGGGATATTTCTATGTGACCTGAGAATGGTTTCAGATGTGTAAGGAAATGCTCTGAAAGTGGTTTAAATCAATCAATATTAGTCATACAAAACTGCACGTCTGTCATACAAGCACTCAGCTGTGGTACTACAAAATTTATTTTCTCCTATGACCTACCTGATATTTAAACCCAACTGCTGTCGGAAGTTGTGGCACTTCATGGGGTTATGTCAGCAATATCTACATAACATATAACTGTCATTCCTCCATATGCTAACACCTCAGCCCTGCAGTTGTCCAGTGCCTGGCAACTGTTGAAAACTGCAGAAGTACACCTTCTAAACTACGGTACTCCTCAGCAGCATGCTGGCAAGCCAAGGAAACAGACTGATCCCTCTGGAATTTCATAGATGAGCATTCTTGGGAAGGAGAAATATTTGCCCATCACTATTCCCTGGGACCTTCCTAAGTGGAGTGATTGAAGCCATCCTAATGTTGTAGTGTCCTACTCTATTAGGTAACTGTGTATTGTTTAGTAAGAGTTTATGACTGACTCTTTCAAAGGGTCCAAAGAGATTCAATTGTATAAGCAATGACATTTTTCCCTCCCTCAAGGCAAAGACATAAGACGACCATCTACCAGAGCAACATGATCCATCTATCTGCCATGTCTTGTTATGAATTCTGATTGTGAAGGTATAGGATTGTCAGCAGGTCAGAGAAGAATGGAAAATATTTTGGGGGGAGTTTTGCTCTGACTTCAGTAGAGCCAGACTTTTATCTGCAGCATTTTATTCTTAAAAAAAGATTGTACAGTGCTTCAGGCCCATAGTTATATTGCCTTCCTGTAAGAAGACACTGATGATCACTGAGTTGTATCCAGTTGCTTCTAGTATACTTTCAGTAGCAGTGAGAGTTAAGCATTTGTTTCATGTGTGGTGCCTTCAGCATTTTCAGAGCTTCCAAGCTTCCTTTTGAGTGTAATGGTGGTTGTTCTCTTTGTTAGACAGGACAGACCATACCAAACAAAGATGCCTCAGACCCAGTTGCTCTTTTTAATGAAGGAAGATGCAAAATCCTTACAGTGAGCAATATTTAGTCCAGTTAATGTGGGTCAGTTAGATTAGCCAGTCCACGTGGAATAGTTCTATTGGTTAGGATTTTGTAGATCTGACACTATCTGGCGAGGGCAAAGGGGACGTTTGCCTTCCCCCCAAATGATCCTCCAAATAATTGTCACAAAAGGCAAAATATGTACTGAACATTCAATGTTTAATAGTGGAAAAGACAATGATAAAATATTTACCAAGTTTTACTTAAACTCTTAAAATCCAAGATTTTCCAAGAATCTTAGTAGCCCCTAGGCTCCAAGAAGGTTATTTATGCTTTGACTAGCAACTTCAGGAATCCCAAAATACTAACTGCCTCTAAAATAATAGGACCCTAAAACTTACTCTGTGAAAAAAGTTTATTTTGCTTCCTTCACAGCCACAGTACATTTCTGAAAGCACTCTTTGCACTGCTGTCAAATGGCTTCAACATCTTAGATAGCGGGGTGAAAAGGACGTGATCTCCACTTGGAGAAGGATATAATCTCTCCTTGGAGAATCCAATTAAAACTGATGTCTGGTTCCTGTGGACTCAAAGTCTACCATCAAGCAAGACTTCAGTATGTAAGTCCAAAGACATTCAGAAAATTGAAGGATTCCTTGTCCCGGAAGGGCTTTGGGATGTTTTCAAATGTAACTCTTGTGGTTTAAGATAATTTTATTACTTTACTGGGTAAATAAACTAGAACTGACTTAGCTGTCACTAGACAGCGTGCTTCATATAGAAGTAGGAAGCAAATGTGAGTTCTGATCAAGTCAATGTGTTCTTCCTATGTTTTAAAATTAATAGCTCAATGTACAGTTAAGAGTTTAAATTTATTTGAAAAGTTGTACCTCTTTTTAGTCCTGCCAATACAGCTATATTGTAATGGAAGATTAACTACCAATAAACTGGGGACTACAACAGCTAAAGTTGTTTGTATGTTTGTTATCTCTTGCATCTAAGGCTGTGCGAGTGAAAACTTGTACCCTGTTATTCCCCTCCAATGTCCCATGCCATCTATAACATTTATCATACAGATGAACCTTTGATGACAAAAAAGGATTTTACATTTTCAGCCTCTTGGGAAAACAGCTGTTTTTCAATCTGGTGTATTTGTAAAGAACTGATCTACTCAATACTATAGTGATAGATATCAGGTAAACTTCTCCATAGCACTTAAAATTTTAAAGGTGTTTAGCTCATTTTTTGTGTGAATCATTCTCTGTATAAAAGTTACTTGCACAGCATAAGCACTGTCAATGCGATAGAGAGAGAGAGAGAGAGAGAGAGAGCGCAGCCTCAATCTTATCTGAGAAATAGACTGATTCTGTGATCCATCTCAGACTTCAGCACTTTATTTTTCTTCATTATCCATGCCTGTTGGCATCATCTGATTCAACCCCAAAATACCTTCCAAAGCTGACACCTGCCCAATGTTCTTACAAAAGGGTTAAACCAAACTAGAAGCAAAAAATAATTTAATCTTTTGATTTATGAAGGTTACGAAGTTTAAGATTGTATGAAGTGGCCCCAAAATAGGATAGTAGTGATAGAAAAAAAAACTTACGTTTGTGTAAATCTTCTTTTGTAAGCAGTTGTCTAATGACTAAATTAAAGCATCTGGTCCAAACTAATTCAAAAAGTGTATATCAGAAAAGAAACTTGTGAACATTTCCCTTAATAATAACATATTAAGATTAAGCAGTTTTGCAGCAGGTAAAATGACCGAGCATACAGTCTATAATAATTACTCAAACAACTGTAGTTGTTACAAAGCTATTCCTGCCGGCTCAAAGCACCGTCAAAATCAACATCCACTTTACATAACTGTACTCACTATGATATTCAAATTCCTTGGCTCAGGGAACACCCCTCTAAAAAGAAGTTGTGCCAGTACTAATCTTATCTGAATGGGATGGCGGATAATAGCGTGAAGATCTTAGGCGTTCTCTGTATTCAAATTTGGGGATCAGAGAAAAACGAATGCAAGCCATTAATCACATCACTGTGGGATTCTTTTATTATTTCATGAAGAAACATCAAACTGCATGGCTGGCAAGCTTGTCTTTTCTGTCAGTTAGAAAATGATAAGTGTTTCTTAAAATAATCTTAGACTAATACTGTGGCTTTTGCACACAATACAAAATCACCAAGTCTCTACCATACTTCAAAGGAAATGATTAACAATGAATTCTTGCTTTCTCTCTCTTCCCCACCCCACCCCCATCCCTTTTGCAGACACTTTAAAATGGTAAATCTACTCACTGCTGATAGTTCTTTGCTGGATTTTTTTTTTCCCCTTTGGAGAATTTAATCATCTAGTTAAAGGCAGAAATTGTTTCTCTAAACTGAGAAATAATTCAAATAACAAGATATGCAAAACAGACACGCACAGGGAGCCTTCATTCCTATAAGATTCTCTTTCTGAATTGACAAAAAAAATAATCTATATCTGCAGTGATAAAGCTGGACTTCTCACTCCTCAGTATCTCCATCTCCACTTAGATTGCTTGCAGATCTGCTGAAATTAGATGTCAGTGTAAATTATAGTGTAGGCCGAGTTACCAGCCAAGGCTATGCAGGGTAGACACATAAAAACAAGGTATTATTGAAGGTAATTGCTTCTGATCTTAAAGTTCTAAATGACAAAATTGGTGCTGATGTGGTATTTACATCAGAAGCTCCCTTTTAATTGAAGCTGACTAGATCTCTCCCACTGTGTGGTTTTATTTCTGCTTCTTAATTCTTAAAAAACGTCTTGCAGAAAACAGCAGACTGCAAAATATCATTCACCTTAAGAGGAAAAAAGGATGACTGCTATATGTTTGAGGGGGAAGGAGATGTGATTTACACACACACACACACACACACACACACACACACACACACACACACACACACACACACACCAAAATTACATTCAAGATAAAAGTAGTTATAGAAAAAACCCGCTAAATCCAGAAGAACTCTCCAATAGTAAACATTACCTTCTTTAATGAGGGAACGTAAACAAAAATGGGCTGTTGCGCTGCTTAGGCTTGAAAATTCATGATACTCTGATCATTAAACAGGTATTGTGACAGAGAAAAATAATATTCAGTAACCCCTAGCATATGTCAGCAAGTTACAGAAATAAATCACACAGGGTTAGGTTTTTAAGAGTATTTATGTACCTAAGACCTTCTGAAAAGGTGCCTATCTGTATTTCTTTGTACTTACATAGCTTTGAAAATCTGGCCCACAGTGCACTGATCAAAAATATGGCTACAATAATTTCAAGGCCTGTCTCATCAATATATGCTCCCCAACAACCACTGCGCAGGCCTACACAGTCATTAGATAGCCTGTTCTCAGAGGCTATGATGATGCAGTCCATGGGCCTGTAAGTAACAAGTAGTTCTTACTGACCCCTGAAACCAGACAAAATGCACTTCCAAAACTGCATATCCCAGCTGCTGCTTAAGTCGACTTAAGGAAAATGTAGTGTAGACACAGATTAAATTAAGTCGATTTAAGCAATCTTAAATCGACTTAATTTGTAAGTGTAGACGCAACCAGACTGACTAGCTAAGCAGCAGTTTTGCAGAAAAGAACCTGAAGGTTACAGAGAACAAGAAGCTGGATATTAGTCAGTGTGCCCTTGTAGCCAAGAGGCCTAACAGCACATTGAACTGCATTAGTAGGAGCCTTGCTAGCGGACCTAGGAAAGAGATTATTCCCTTCTATTCAGTACTGGTGAGGCCACATCTGGAGTAGTGTTTCCAATTTTGGGCCCCCACTACAGAAAGGATGAAAAGAAGCTGAAAAGCCCAGCGGAGGGCAACAAAAATTATTAGAGGGCTGGGGAACATGACTTGTTAGAAGGAGAAGCTAAGGGAACTGGGTTTACTTAGTTTGCAGAAGAGAAGAGTATGTGGTGGGGTGTTGATAGCAGCCTTCATCTACCTGAAGGGGGAGGAAGGGTCCAGGGAGGATGGAGCTAAGCTGTTGTGAGTGGTGGCAGGTGACAGAACAAGGAGAAATATTCTCAAATTGCAGTGGAAAAGTCTAGGCTGGATAGTAGGAATATCACTCTCCTAATGAAAAAGTTTAAGTATTAGAATGGGTTACCTAGGTAGGTAATGGAATCTCCATCCTTAAAGGTTTTTAAGTAGCTCCTTGACAAGGCCCTGCCTGGGATGATTTAATAGGTGTTCATCCTGATTTGAGCAGGGGTTTGGACTAGATGACCTCCTGAGGTCCCTTCCAACCCTAATCTTCTATAAAATACCATTGAATAAAGCCTTTAATATTTTGGCCACAAACAAACTTAGTTATAGCATATTTGTATTTTCAAAGAACTGTAAAGCTAACAGTGTTTCAGAATAGCATATTCAATCACTAAAATGAAGAGACAGGTGAATATCTTTAATAATTTCTTCTAATTATTTTATCCAAAGAGGAATTACTTTTGGCTGTGCTTGCACCTCTGTTACAGTGATCACTTTTCATGAATATTCTGACATGAGAGTGCTTTCAGAAAGTTTGATGAAACAACAGAATTAATACATTAGAGAAAATTCACAAACTGAATTTTGAAAAGTTAACATTCCTGTTATCTGACCAGATGAATGTAAACATTTCATCTGACCTCTGTATCCAGTCAAAGAGCAACCAATACATATAAAGTTACAAATCTTGAATGCTCACCTGTTATTTGGAAATAGTTTACATAATAAACAGTTTTTAAAACAAATTACTTGCACACAAAAAAATTAAATTCATCACATACCTTATTTGCTATGAATTATTTGCTTCAATCTGTTTAACCTTACCAGGGACTAGGATAAGGATGGTCATTATTAGTAGCTGGAGCAAAAGTCATGCACCAAGGATTGGACCCAAAGTCAGAAATTGGACCCAAGTATCAGAGGCAGGTTACCTGGAATGAGGTAAGGTTGGATCCAGGATAGGATCAGGGTAGGCCCAGGAGCAATCACAACTCTGCATAACTGTTTTACACATCCTATAACCTAATGCTGCAGTTGGTCTTAAGAGTACATCTGTTGACTCACTCAACCGATCAGGTGGTTGGGCCACTCAGGCAATTCAACTGGCCCCTAGCTGTGCTCATTAGACTGCTTACATGTTAAGCTAGCAGGCAAGCAGGCTAGCTGCAGTCTTAGTCCTGATAAAACTGCTATAGGTGTATGTAGCTAATTCTACCAACATTTCTCTATCTTACCTACATCAGGTTCTGATATCTTCAGTCTTACAGCTTGTTTTCCTAGGTACTTTATTAAAAAGGGGATAAACACATGCACATTTCCATTTTAAAAAACTGAAAATGAAGTAATACAGTAAATGCAGTAAAAATGACACCCACAGATAATTTCAAAACCCATGACAATGGCTAAGCACATTGGCTATGTCTACACTAGAAAAGTTAAGTCGACTTTGTTAAGTCGACTTAATAAGGTCAACTTTAAGTCGACTTAAAGTTGACCTCATTACGTCGACTTAACAAAGTCGACTTAACTTTTCTAGTGTAGACATAGCCCCTTGTCAACCTTATTAAGTTGACTTAATGCTTTAAATCAACTTAATAAGGTCGATTTAGGCACTAATCCCCGTCCACGTTGGCTTAACTCGACCTAATAAAGTCGATTTAAGCATTAAATCCACTTAAAACAAGGTGTTGTTAAGTCAACTTAACCTTTCCTTAAGTCGACGTAAGAAAAACCCAGTGTGGACGCAGCTTTGTTTAGGTTGAATTAAGCCTCCTTAACCTCCTAAAGCCTCCTAACTTGTAAGTGTAGATGCATCCTTAGTATGTTGAAACTGCTGCTTAGTCTACCCCCAACACACTAACTTCAGTGATGGAGTGTCCTCCATCCCTCCCTTGAACTTTTTTTCTCTCTTCTTGTTGCGTCTTGTTATAGGCCAATGCTGAATGCTTTTCTAGAGCAGGGATTGTTTTATTACGGATGCGTGCCCTGCTTAGCACTAAGGGGTCCTGATAATTGATCAGAACCAGTCGACGCTACTGCAATGATAAAGAATAATAAATAATAAAAAAGACAATTTTTATAACTATCAAGATTAGAATGACTCCTTTGATCTTTTATTTTCCAAACAGAGAATTTGGGTATCAACTATTATTCTTCTTGAGTGCTAAAAATAAAGCCACCCCTCATTCTGGATTGGAGATTCACCAGCAGATAAACTAACCGAGAAGCTCAGAAAAATTAATGTTTTCCCAAATGCATTTTCCAAGGAGGTTTCCTATGTATTCTATTTTGTTGTTTGTTTCTTCTAAGTAATTCTATTGTGCCTCCATATAGCAGAGAAAAACAAATTCCAGACCTAAATTTATTCCTTTTTCCATTTTTCATTTAAATCTATTTCATTAAGTGTCCTAGCTGTAATAGGCATATGTCCTGATAAAACTATTAAGAAAGAAAATACAAAAAGCTGCAAAGTAACCTTCAAAGACACTATAAAATCACAATAAAGGAATAAGAATTTAAAACATCAAAGTATTTTAATAATTGAAGCCGAGGGTGCAAAGGGAACGAGGAGAGGGATTGCATTTCACGTGTTGTTATTTTTTCTGCTACTTAAAAATCCCTGCACTTCAGCAATAATCCAAGAATAAAATAACTGTATTTCCAAATACACAAAGAAATTTAAATAGGATGTGTCATTTTTATTTCCTTCTGTCCGTTAGCCATTCTTTCTCTTTTCATAATATGCAAGGCAGATCTGAAGTCATAAGTGTTTGTGCGCCCCTCCGTTCTTGATCGCTATTATAGTTGGCCTCTCTTTTTTTTTTTTTTTTTTTAAATAAGCATGCAATTTGCCTTATAGGGTGATTCAAGTACAGTGGAAAACTGAATGCTCAGTAACCTGAGCACAATGTCCCCTTGCTGCAAATGTATAATGCAGTTCCTTCCAACTGATAATTCTCACAAGAAGGCATTCATATTAAAACCTTAATCTTCTTCAAAAATTCTCCCCAGATAAAAGCATATAATTTGTACATTCCAGTGTACCTGACTGTCAGGCATGGATTTATTAGCTTTGCCTGCTTGTGACACCAAGGACCATTTTCCTATTCTGTTCTTTTTGTATATCGCTTTACTGATTAGAACCATTTTCATTATCAGTTTCCACTTTCATCTTCAAAACTCTTCGCTTGGTCATTTATCTGAAAAGCAGAATTCTAGCAAGCAAATACCAGTTGAGCTGGGGTAAAGTTACCTTTGAGAACTTCACCTTCAAAACATGATTTTCCTCCCTGCCCTCAGCATAATAAAATTAAACCCTTCAATGTAGTCTTGTACCTTCCTAATGCTAATGGAGAAACAAGGTACCTTCCTAATGCTAATGGAGAAACACACATGCTTACAAGACACCTCCCATGGATCTCAAACATTGGGAAGAATCCTTAACCACAAAAATAATTTAGTTCTAGTTGAACTTTACATTTTATGACAACCATTAATGAGCAAAATATCCATGCATTCAATCATACACACCCTTCCTCTTCTTATCCGTGGGATTTCCCCAGCATTGCCAGTCTTTAAATGTTCAAAGCTCACAAGTCTGCTCCAAAAAAACCCATCAGACTGGCTTAAAAGTCATGAGATATTTTTAAAATATAACATTTTGTGTTCTTTTTATTTGTCTTCTGGTTTTTTGAGTCTTCCCAATGTACTTAGGCACATTTAGAAGCTTTTGTCCATAAAAATTAGTGTTAGAGACTTGCTCTTTTTTTTTTAAAAGGAAAGCTGAGATTTTCACAAAAGCATGGGGATACACCAACAATATCCTTCAACATCTTGAATGAACTTTACTAAATTAAGTTGAACTTTGCTGAGTTTAGTTTAATACCTTGGGGACCATTAGTATTAAAAATGCAGTGGTGTGTGCGTTCTTGTGGAACTGCATGTATGTAATTTCCCTAGGAGACTGACTAATGCAGTCTCTAGAAGGGGCAATATGTGTGAAGTGGCTTCCTACGCTATGTCTACACTTAGGGATTTAGATCAACTTTACTAAATCGACTTTAATAAGTCAACTTTTAGTTGATCTTATTAAGTTGACTTAGAGAGTCCACACAGGACTCTAAGTCGACTTAAACTTGGCCTTACTAAGTCAACTTAGAGAGTCTATACTAGACTCTCTAAGTCAACTAGTTAAGTCCAGGGGGAGGCGAGGTTCCTTTGGAGCCTCAGCTCCCCAAGCTAGGAGGGCTTGTCCTCGGGAGAGCCAGCCCCGCATGGGGCTGGCTCGCCCAGAAGCAGGAAGCCTGAGCAGTCCGGGGGAAATATAAACTGGCCATCAGGAAGTTTAAACATGAAATTAAATGAAGATTTCTAACTATCGAGGAAGTGACGTTCTGTAACATTGCTTCCAAGGGAGAAAGAGACCTAGCTGGCTACAAGACTGAGTTTGACATATTTATGAATGGAATGGTATGATAGGACTGCCGAATTTAGCAATTGACTGATCGTTGACTACTAGCATTATATATTCCCAGGGGCCTGTGACGGGACATTAGATGAGTGGGTTCTGAGTTATGACAGATAATTCTTTATGGGTATTGGGCTGGTGAGTCTTGCCCACATGCTCAGGGTTTAACTGATAACCATATTTGGGGTTGGGAAGGAATTTTTCCCCCAGAGCACATTTGCATAGGCCCTAGGGGTTTTTTACCTTCTTCTGCACATGGGGCACTGATCACTTGATGGTGAATTCTCTGTGCCTTGAAGTCTTTAAATCATTATTTGAGGACATCAGTAACTCAGTCTTAGGTTAGTGGTCTGTAATAGGAGTGGATGAGTGAAGTTCTGTGGCCTGCATTGATGATGATCATAATAGTCCCTTCTTACCTTATAGTCTATGTGTCTAATGGTTTTTGCTAAAGTCTTGTTATGTGTTCCATTTCCTAGCTGTAAACAAACAAACAAACAAACAAACACACATCTGTATAAGGGAGTACGTGTAAAGAATAGTGCAGTGGGATGGTCTTGTGAGAGTCTCACAAAGTAATTCAGATGCACAGTGAAATGTGAAACTAAACATGTTAACTTCCAGCACCTGAGAAGTTCAGCTATGTGACAGAGATTGCTGAACTATTAGATCATTTATTAAATGATGTTTAGTACTTATTTTCCTTTACACAAATATTTTTATCATTTTTTTCAAAAATTTGTACAGACACATTTGTACTGCAATTAATTTAATTATTTAGGCCTCACTTGCAAACATTTAAGTATAAGTGTTACTTTACTCATATGATTAGCCCTATTACAGTGTATGAACACTTTGACATGAGTTGTTATGCATCTGCTAAAATATTTACAGGATCAGGGCTGAGATCTGAATTCAGCTCTAAATACCTGATCTCTAAAGTTTGCTGCAGTCAAAGAGAGTCTTTGGTTCCAGTGGGCTTTCAGTCAGACCGTAACTGTCTTGAGCTATTTAGCATGGCATTTTATTTTCTTTAAACAGCATTTTAAGGTGATGAGAGTCCAACACAGATTAGATGTAGCAATTCCCTAGTTTACAGTGTAGTTTTTATTTAATTCAGAAAAAGGTTTCATTGCTATTTGAAATATGGAAGAAGAGTATTTTTATACCCTCTAGAAAATACTCTTTTTAAAAAATGTAAATTTTAACTCATTTAAAATGAATTTAAAAAAATGTTCAAAAGCCCTAGCAATGCGAGTGTCATAAAAACCTTCACTGAATTACTTGAATCTGGCAATATTGAAGCTGTTCACTGCCTGCAGAGTATCTTTGAAGTTGACATAGTGCTAATAGGTGAAACACTGGTTCGATTAAAAACCCTGTTTTTATTTTATTCAGGAAAAAGTACAAGCTACACTGTTCAGATGAGAAGAAAAACTGCATTTCAGACCCACTGGTTCATTTCTGTAAAACAGCCTCAATCTTGATGGTGTTTGAGGAGTGACTCACCCCTAAGCAGAGAGGCAGCACAAAACCTCTGTACCACATAAATCCCATCTCTGGGGCCTGAAATAAGACTTAAAGTGCACAACTTGTTTCAGCCCTCTACACAGAAGTGAATGTTATCCAGTATGCATACATTTTTCTTATAATGTGTTTAGTTTTGGAGGGAAGATAGTTGTTTTTTATGGGTGGAGGCACAAAATAAAAGCTCAGCTGCGAGATGGATTCTTTTAATTATATCACACAACCTCCCTAATCTGAACCTTTGAAAGCCATCTGATTGCTTTCTTGCACCTGGTAATTTTTTCAAGCTAATTAATTTACTCCTACTCTTTACATCTGGGATGCATGCTTCATCTGATACCCAAAGGGTTAATTATATCCTTTTAAACAATGATGGTTCAACATTCACTTGTCTATCCACATTAGCAAATTGTAGCCTTGTCTTTTCCTCAAAAAAACCCAACAGGCTTGAAAGCAAGTGCCATCAAAGTTCCTGCATACAGAGAAGCTCTGTAATTGGAAACTGGTTAAGCAAAAATGGGAAAGTAGACAGTGTATATATTGTCCATAATCATTCCACACTGTTGCATATACACAATAATCAAAAGGAAGAAATACTATTTTTCCTTTCAGAACCACATTCAAATCAATGGAGAGAAAGTTTATTCACTGAAAAGGTATAAGAAAAATTGCAGCTATAGGAAGGATTTGAATTCATGTTGAAGGTTTTTCTGAGAGTTAGTGACCGTGTAGACTTTCACAGTCCTTTGTTAAACTTGAGTCAAAATATTATTTTATTTAACTTTTATTTTAATTTTGGAAGTAAAAAGGCTGATAGGTGAAAAGTTATAGTTAAAAGTTATTGTAGAAGCACTGTACATGAGCAATTAGACAATATTTGATATAACTGGGTCTCTGATGCCTCAACCCACTGTGGTGAATGTATCCATTAACATTTTTTTAAGACCTCCCATGTTAAAGTTAAATATAGCAGGCTTAGGTATTATGTGTTACTCTTTCTGTCAAAGGAAATTTCATTGGCATGGTTAACTGAGTCAGACTTTCATTAGCTGTGTACTGGTGCATCTTTTATGAGAAGAATATAGACTCATGTGCCATGCTTGAATGAATATGTTACACAGATCATACATTTTTCCATCCTTTTATTCCACTAAATAATATTCATAATGAGGTTTAATATAATTAAACTGTTCTTTAAAGAAATCTGATGTAAAGTTTCCCTGAAGGCAATACCCAGACCACTTTCAGGAGAAGTAATGTACTTCTGAGAAGGAATGAATTCAGCATGGTGATGGCCACTCAAGTTGAAGATAGCATCTGTAGCAAAAGAATTGAACTTTCCTGGGTCCTACATTACGTGCCATGGTTTTATATTTTCATTCTGTAATTATTTAAAATTTACACACAAATATACATAAATCCTGTTAAAGATGAGACTCTGCAGAAATATCCTGTCCATTGCCCTCCAGCTTGTGTCATCATTGATATCTGTGCAAAATGCTACTATTCTGATTCAGCAGTGTCATACATTCACTTAACACATATAAATGACCACTGGGTACAGGGTATGTGGAAAAATCAGGCATGTGCATATCTCCAAAACTAATAGCTACTTTGGATTACTTCAAACTGTGGAGTTTACTATTTGGTTTTCCTATCACTTATCCACAGACCCTTGTGCCTAACATGCAGAAGTTCTTATACTGCAACATCACTATTAGACTAGCACTCAAACCAGTTGAAGGTAGCACAGATGCAAAAAATAGCCAGTCCTGGCTTACTTCTTCAGTATGATGCTCTGTTGCTTCAGTTTCCCTCACAGTTTAGATTGTTAATTTTGTTTTCCAGTCCAACAAAACCATTGCAGACCCTCTATGGGAAAAGTACATGTGAAAATCTACATAAATCAAAGAGTGAGATCCTCTCCCACTCTTCAGCTCTTTTTTACAGGGGCCATTTCAGCATAAAGGGCCCTTAAAACCTGGTTCTAGTCAAGGGAGGATTCTCTTTTACATAGACAATATAGGGGCTACTGCCTGAATGTCCCCTCACAAGTCATGCCAAAGGGGCATGTCAAGAACAAGACCAGGGTTTTCAGTGATTTATGTAAATTATGTTAGTGACTTTCCATGGATAGGATCAGAAACTAAAATAGGGAAAGAACAAGTTAAAAAAGACTTAGATGTCTTTAAGTCACCAGAACCTGATGATATGCACCCCATCCTAGAATACTGAAGATGACGACTCAGGAGATATCTGAGCCATTAGATGTTATCTTTGAAAAATCCTGGAAGATGGGAGAGATCCCAGAGGACTGGAAAAGGGCAAATATAGTACCCATCTATAAAGGAGAACCCAGGGAATTACAGACCAGTCAGCTTAACTTCTGTACCAGGAAAGATAATGGAGCAAATAATTAAGGAATCAATTTGCAAACATCTAGAAGAGAAAAAGGTGTTAAGTGATAGTCCGTATGGATTTATCAAGAACAAATGTTGTCAAACAAACCTGATAGCTTTCTATGATGGGGTAACAAACCTTGTGGATAGAGGGAAAGCAGTAGATGTGATATCTCTAGATTTTAGTACGGTTTTTTTATATGGTCTTGCATCACCTTCTCTTTAACAAACTAGGGAAATATAACCTACATGGAGCTATCATAGGATGGGTGCATAACTGGTTGGTTAACTGTTCCCAGAGAGTAGTTATCAATGGTTCATAGCCATGCTGTAAGGGCATAACAAGCAGGGTACCAGAGGAAACAGTTCTGGGTCTGGCTCTGTTCAATATTTTCATCAATGATTTAGATAATGGAATTGAGAGTACACATAAAGTTTGTGGATGATTCCAAGCAGGGAGAGGTTGCAAGTGCTTTGGAGGATAGGATCACAATTCAAAATGACTTGGACAAACTGGTGAAATGGTCTGAGGTAAATAGGATGAAATTCAATAAAGACAAATACAAAGTACTTCACTTAGGAAAGAATAATCAGTTGTACACATACAAAATGGGAAATGACTGCCTAGGAAGGAGTACTTGACTTCTGAGGAAAAATTGAAAGAACTGGAAGAGAGGAGACTGAGGGGGGACATAACAGTTTTCAAATACCTAAAATTTTGTTACAAGGAGGGAGAAAAATTATTCTCCTTAACCATCAGTGATAGAACAAGAAACAATGGGCTTAAATTACAGCAAGGGAAGTTTAGATTGGACAGTAGGAAAAAAATCCTTACTGTCAGGGTGATAACCACCAGAATAAGCTTCCTAGGGAGATTATGGAATCGCCATCATTGGAAATTTTTAGGAGCAGGTTACACAAACACCTTTCAGGGATAGAGATGGTACTTGGTCTTACCATGAGTGCAGAGGACTGGACTCGATGATCTCTCATGGTCCCTTCCAGTTCTATGATTCTATTCCAGACCCTGAAATAGCCTACATGACATAGGTGCTAAGACCCACCTCTATTCAGTGTTTAAGGATAAAAAGAGCGAAAATCAAGATGGTGCAATATCCAGGATTTATTTTTTCCTCCACATACACTGTTCTTTGCCTTCGCATACTTCCTGAAAGTAGAGATCTCTAAGTTCCTATATATAATTATACTATAGTGCCCCCTGTTGAGAAGCTATACACTGTAAAACTGTAAAACCACTAATGCCCATGCTCCCAAGTTGATAGTTCTGGGTTTTAGAGGCATATTTCTCTCCCAAGCTTTTTCCTTCCTTGAGGCATAAAGCTCCCACCTGTTAAAGGAGTGTTTTCAAAGCACTCTAGAAAATAGCGATGTCCTATCCATGTAAATATTGAATAGATAATCCTTGGTTTTGTAAGACCAATAGAACTTTTTGTTACTGTTGTTGTACACCATAAGTGGCTTTTCGTGTAGTTCTTAGCATGGACTTTACATACAGCTCTTAACACCATCAGCCTTGAGAACTAAAAGCCCCATAATGTCTTGTTTCTGGGCTGAACCAGGAATAGAGTTGTGCTGTGCTCAAGAAAGGGCTCTCATACCTTGTTACAGTCTCCAAACTACACTGTTCAAGTGTGTCGATGCAATTGAGATTATATTTCACTGTAAACCTCTTGACTGCCTAAAAATATTAAGCCACAAATATATGTGCAAGATAGATAGTATTATCCCCATTTCACAGAGGTCCATCGAGTCTGCATGACCTGCCCAATGCCAGTAAATCATTGATAGAGCTGAGAGACAGACAAGATCTCTCAATTTCCAGTCCATTTTTCCAACCGTGTCCCCTCTCCCTTTTGCATTTAATACCATAAAAATAAGCAAATCCATCCTTGCTGATGAACTTTTTACTAGAAAAAGAGATGGAGTTTCCTCGTCTTTCAGCATGATGCCCTTCACACACAGAGACACAAACATACACCAAAGCAAATGGATGCATATAGTTATCTTTTGAAACTAATAAAAATCATCCACTAAGAAAATGTAATAAAATCCATCAAAGATAGAGATGCTCAAGATCTGTGAAGCTCACTATGAGCTGCTGCTCACAACAAAGAAAAACTTGCCATGTAGAAGTCATGAACCATATAATCTTCCACATGAAAGCTGAAAGGACTTGGTCTCTGTATGAAGTGACATTTCACAGCACAAATTTAAGTTTAGGTTGGTACTGCTACAGAAGAGGGAAAACCCACAGAAACTAATAGCATCAATCAGACTAGGAAATTGGGAAGGACAAAAGGGTAATACAAGATAATTCATTCATTTGCTTTGGCTAGTCAGTTTTATTTTATGGGAATGGTGTGTGCTGAATCCTAGTCCTATACAGTGTTAGTATAAGAAAACACTGAAACAAAAATCACACTAACGACCTGCAATTAAGTTTTATTAGATTTGGTTCCTGGGTGCTACCTTTTTACTCCTTTTAGGCAATCCATTCTTTTTGCACTTCCATATTAAAAAGTTTCCTTGTAATTAAAAGTTTGAAGTTACAGAAAATGTGGACTGTATGATTTCATGACAGTTTAACCAAGTTTATTCTTGTATATCAGTGAAGGGGGAGAAGAGCCAAGAGACTCTGGGATACTGGCCATCAAAATGTTCTTGAGTGGCCCATCCAGTCCCAGTGGATCCTGAGAAACCATAAACCGAATTGTCAGTGTGGAAGCCTGGTACCTCTGTATTTTTGTCCTGAAACAAGTCTGGCACCACGGAACCTACAGAAGACTTTCTATCTTTGGTTGAGTCCCCTTCCCAATGCTGGCTGCAGAATAGCAGCTCTAGAGGTGATTCAACCATCATTAATTCCTGATCACATTTCCAACTGGGAAATCTGTGGGGTCAGCAAGAGACAATGGCTGCACCTACACTGGTAAATTAAGTCAACTTAATTTACTCTGCATCTACAGTACAGTTTCTTTAAGTTGACTTAAGCAGCTTGCTTAAGTCGACTTAAGGAAAATAAAGTTGACTTCATGAAAATTAAGTCGACTTTATAAAACCTGCTTTTTAGTAGACCTAAGGCTTAAGTCGATTCCCTAGAGTTGACTTAAGCCAGTGTAGACGTGGGGTAGCCCTAAATCGACTTAGGGCTACGCCAGGGCTACACAAATGCCCTCCCTGCCAGGGAGGGGAGTGCAGGGGTAGCCTGGCATGCCCCCGCACAGGGCAGGACAGAGCCCTGCCCACCCTTCCCCTATGCCCTGCCAGGGTCCCTGGCCCCCTTTGCCCCATTGTACCTAGATACAATGGGGCAAAGGCTGAGCCCCCTGGCATTAGGCAAGGGGTGCCCCCCCCACCCCCGTGGACCTGCCCTAGGTCCCCCTAGCTCCACAAAGCTGACCTAGAGCATCCAGTGTGGATGCTCAATGTCAACTTTCTAAGTTCCCCTTTAAGTCAACTTTATTTTTAAGTGTGGACACACTAAGTTGACTTAAATTCACAAGTGTAGACATAGCCAATGAGCTTCCAGTGCTCTGACCCTCCACCCTTCAGCCCTAAAACAAATTCACATGGTGACTCAGTCCCACACAGCTGGCACTGAGAGGCTTCTACAGGATTCCAAAGAAGCAGACACAATGCCACAAAGCTGTAGTAACCTCTCCTATTCCTTGGTGTCAAGATCTTCTGAATTTATGTTCTCTGGGTCTGCAGGATGAGAAAGAACAGTCCAGCCTCATATACCAGCCTCACGTAATTACATAGTAAGTGTATGAGCCTACAGAGGAGCATGCAATTTCATTAACAGGCAATAAGCCTCAAATTAATTTTCCTATCATTTATAGCGTGACTTAGAAGAGCAACAAAATAACACTTAGTGTGCATTATTCTGCATAATTGTCATGTAAATAAAGGGAGCATATGAGTAACAGACACATTTGGACTGTGTGGTAACCCCACACCCTGGCCTTGGACTGAGAAGTGTTTTCATCTCCCCAGCCTTTATTCTATACACTAGAGTTCAGAAACTCTGGATTTATGAAGCTGAAATAAATGTGGTTCTAACTGAGTAAACATGTAAAACACATTCTCAAATTTGGCCTCCTACTCTGTGGTCTATGGTTGGGCTCCTAGAGCACAGGATCTTTGCTGATTTTACAGATAAGCAAATGACTACCATTCTCCCTGCAGTCCAAGAAAAGGTTCCCAGAACTTGTGCAAAGTACATGGAGGAGGATTAGAGAGAATGGTGAGATGATGTGAGTTTAAACTACCTCTGCATTCCCCAATAACTGGGGATGCCAGGCATGTGTCCACTCCTCAGTACAAACTACAGTAGCCTGAGAGCTGATCTAATTTGCACCACTTCTAAATGGCCCCAGCGGTGAGCGCAATCCTCTGAAGGGCAGATAGACAACTGCAACTTAAGTAAATGGCTAAGTGTTATATACTTCCTGATAAATACAATACACTATCCTTAATCAGGTATATCTAAAGCTTTTAGCTCACATGTACTCCTAGTATTCTCACTCACTCTCTGCCTCCTATGGAGAGAATAAAATATAAACAGAGATAAGATGAGGAAAAGAAACAGATACCTAGACTGTAGAGGAGGATGAAGAAGAAAAACTGGAAAAAGAGAAGAAAGTACTTACAGGTCCAGTATCATAGAGGTTAATGAGCTTAAATGTCCATTAACATAAGAGTAATGACAGTGTAAGATAACATTTTGTTTTATATTTGTATATGTCCAAACTAGTTCAAGACTAGGACAGTAGGCAATGAGCTATTGAATTCACATGTACTTAATTCTATACTTTTCTGATTAACTCACATTAAATACACTCCGAACACATTGCCAAACTGAAATTAGATGATTTAAAGTCAAAATTATAGACATTCCTATCTGATCATGAGTTGTGATTTTCTTGCGTTTCCTTCTTATTTGAAACCTGAATGTTGAGTGGACGGTTGCCAGTGTAGCTATTCCCTCTGTGAAAGCAGTGCAGAATTTCGGACTAACTCAATGGCTACCCACTTTTCAGTTGCTCTGTTTCTGCTTCACTCCCGCTCATCGCATTATGCTGCTGCAGAGCTGGTGCCAAAACTGCATTCTAGTTTATAAATCTGAGAAAGCATCACAATCGTCTGATGAATATTCTCCTATGGAGTTGAAGAGTCATAAACCACAGCTTCTGATACTGCTATTTAGCATTCTGAACTCTTAACTTTATCCTCTAGCACAAATATACACATTTTTCTCTTCCATTAATGAATTTTTCTAGCAGCAGTATGGTAACGCCAGGTGGTGGTGGTATCACGAGATAATCACACCCCTAGAGAATGCCTCTTAGCACCCTAGAGGTGGTGATAACCAGACCCCCTGTCATGCCTTATTGCTTATATATATGCTGATGGCAGAAACTAAAAAGAATGATAAAACATGAACAGCATGCAGCATACGGAATTAACCTGCACTGTCAATTCGTTAATTATAAAGGCTATGAAGACTGCCAGTGAGCACCCTCTACATTTTTACCCTGCCATAGTAATTAAAAAGTTTTAGTAGGTGGTTTTGTGTTGCAACAGCATCGATCAAAGTCCATTTCCTGACATGTGCAGCAGAAGCAATATGTTCCGCACAGATTATTTCTTGAATTGTATTACTTACCGTCATAGAGCTCTGTCATATTACCTCTGTTGCACCAAATGTACCTGCCATGACTGCAGCAGCCTATTCGATTTTCAGTCTCAAAACCAGTCAGGCATGCACAAAATGGAATTATTGCAAAGAAGCTGAATTTTTGTAGCATTCTGCGGAAAGAACAACTTTTTCTAATTTTCTGCACACTTTAGAGCTCCCCTCCACTCATGCACTCAGCCCCCCGATTGGCCCCTAGGAGACCATAAATAGGCTGCTGCTAGCTGATGTGCATTCTCTTGGTACAGGAGCCACATAGGGCCAACATAAATGATCCTACATTACCCCTCCAACAGACCCTTGTATGTGGGGATTTTGGAGGTGGAGCTAGTGGCGGAGCGGCTAACTTAGGGGTAGGAGTGGCTTCCCTAACCTATGCTCTGGGCCACTCTAGCCCCTGACACAAGAAGATACTAGGGGCATGTCTACACTGAGATTGCTGCATTGATCTGCATGAATCAACACAGAGGAATCGATTGAGCGGCTAATGGAGACCCATTCAATTGATCCTGGAAGTGCTCTTCCTTCGACGCAGTAACTCCATTCACCAAAAAAGAGCAATGCTGCATCAAATGGAGAGCATTTTCCGTTGGCACAGCCAAGTGAAGACACCGCGGTAAGGGAGGGTAAGCAAGTCGACAGGAGATACACACCGTATAGAACATAAATTGCGTATCTCCCATTGACCCAGCTCAGTAGTGTAGACTAGGCTTAGGTGATGGAAAGGTGACTTCCCCTCTAACCTTAGCGTCCTGTGTCATATCTCGTAGGAGAGACAGAACAGAATCTATCTTCACTACCATCCGTGTATCCCTTCTATTGCAAAACAGTTGGATTTCGTCAACTCAAGCTTCCAAAGACAAACAGACAAACAAATTCTCTCTTACAAAGCAGCAGAGCCATAATATATGAAGATGTTGTAGTCCAAAAAAAAAAAAAAAAAAAAAAAGTGCTTTGCTTGAGATTTTCTTTCTATCTATTTCATCACAGCATAAAATATGGTTAGTATTTGTAAAAAAGTATATGAGGTACCGGTATGTGTTTCCTATATCAGTGTCTAGCAAGAGCTTTTGGTGGCTGTTTATCTACAGTAAAATAAAGGAAAACTTGAAAAACAACATCTTTATAATAACTTTCTTGCCTTTGTTTCCACATGCAGGCTGCATAACTGGTGCAGAAACAGAAAACAGGTAATAGCTGAAGTATGTGAACTAGCAAAAAGACAGAGCACTTAGTTTAGGGAGTTGACAGAAAAATTACATTATCTCTAAACAATGCTAAGTCTGTACTGCAGATGGATAATGACCAGGAACACTGTTCTCCAGTGTTCAGTGGAGAAAATCCCCCATAATAGCCACAAAAATGTATTTCTTTCCTAGAATTGTACTAACTGCACAGAATTTGATGCACTGCAGTGGCACATTGTGGAAATCAGTCACAATTACAGCCAAGTGCATAATGGTCTTTTTTAAAAGCTTTTAAATTTGGGCAGATTCAAAATATAGACCTGAACCTCTTTCTAGATTTTTTTGTGCCAAGGGATGCACTTTCAGAAATGAATCTGCTGTCTTCATATTTTGCATACTTCAGTAGTTGTGGGTTTTGCATGGGCTGCCTTTCACTTCTATGATTATGATTTTAAATAGTGAGGACTGTTAGTGGAGAAACTGTGATTAGTGGAGAAACTGTGAATACAGTCTGAACATATTTCTTTGTTTCTCTGCAGCACAGGTAAAATAATTGTAATTGTTAATGCATATCAGAGAAGATTATTTTAAAGATTACACTCAAAGCAATATAAGTTTACACTCTAGGTAAATGAGATGCTTAATTTGGAACATCTGTTAACATTACTTAAGGACATTGAGCCATATTCTTATTTCATTTTACAGATAGGCAAATAGAATTTAAATGATCATATCAGAACTCAAGATGGGTGAGGTAATAGCTCTTTTTGGACCAACATCTATTAGTGAGAGAGACAAATTCTCATCATTCACCTCACAGTGTCTCAATTTATCTAACTGTACAATGGGGTTGATGACACCTATCTGTAGCTGCAGACATTTAATAACTGTCTATTGTCAGATTTCACTTGGCAATAAGAATTATTGCCCTTACAAGAAAGTTGTGTACAATGAGACATATTAAGGAATACTCTGCCTTTCAAGCAAGTCACTTAACCCACATGTCCATCATTAAACTTGGGATAAGTATACACAGGCTGCCCTGAGGATTAGTTGCTATGGACTAGATTGTGCTTTGTTTCTATGTTCATATGTGAGAAAGGTGGTGGGGCACAGGAGTTCCCCTTTTATCCCACCAAAATTAGTCTTTTCATTCAGGAGAGCACTGAGACAGCCCCAAGAGACTGACTCACCATAGCCTAACCCCCTCAATATCAAGGACCTCAACCAGAGATTACTGAAGTCAAATCTTCCCAAGCACTCTGGTACACTCTTCCCTGTGTACCAGAGAATTTGGGAAGATTTGGACCTGACCCACAATCCCTTCCACCCCTTGCAGTGGTGTTGAGCCATGCCACCCCAATGCAGACCTGTGTTTTAATCACATAACCTTGTACTTCATTGTAAGGCCTTATCCGTAGTTAACTGGATTTCTGCTTGAGGGATGACTTTGTTACATTAATTCTCAAACAATACCAATCAGAATGAAATTTGTCCCCTAACACACGTACTAGAATAGCCCAGCATCCTTCACTTGGTAGCTACTGGCCCAGGCAGGACAGTTTGCCCTAATGTTACTACAGTTATTGGATCTTCTTTATTTCAGGTATAAAGGGCTAGTGGTTTTTTAACCAGAGATCCTGTAGTCTATTTCTGCTGAAACCATCTCTAGGATCTCACAAGCTAGGGACATCATTAGTGGTCCCTCTTATAAAAATACTGGAAATGAGCCGTTCAGTCTCTACTGTTTCTACCACAGATAATTCCATAGTAAAATAGAGAAGGAATATGTTGTGACTGTATTGCACATGTCCACAGAGATGACATAAGATAGGTGCCTTACCCCTGAAGGAAGTTCCATGAGACATTGTATCTGAAAACTATGTTACCTCAATCATGCTTTTCAGCATTTCATAATTACGGGAGAAATTTCAATAAAAATAGTTTGACAAGTATGATTTCTAAACTACAGAACTTGATCTTTTTTAAAAAAACTTCTCAGTATTTTATTTTTCATTGCCACTCGTCTCTTTCTCAAGCTTATTTTCCTTTCTCTATTCAAAAGAGCATGAGTGGTTCTGTAGACTTACATTTCCAAATACCACACTTCAGCCAATGAGACATATTAGAAGTCAAGTACATCTATGAAGCATAAATAATATGGTTTTATGTTAGTAGGCTAAGAGGCACATAATGGACTCCAATGGACTTTCAAATATGTCATGAAATTATCTGAAGGGTCTATAGAACTTTTCAAAAAGTTTAAAAAAATCTGACTATACTGAATAAGAATTGGAAACAATACCATCAGTCAATGGTGAGAAAAAACTGGGGAATGGATGGCTCAAGGGATTGGTACAGTAACCACTAGTTCAATTATTCCAGGCTTGTCTTCACGATGCCACTTAGTCGATGCAAGGTATGCTAGTTACATTACATAAGTAACATAACTTAAGTTGACTTACTTTACATTGGTTTACTACGGTCCACACTACACTATGTCAACAGGAGACACTTTCCCATCAACATACCTTCTGCCTCTTGTTTAGGTGGATTACAAATGTCCAATGAAGACAGTTCTCCCATCAATTGAAGATGTCTTTACTAGCCCCCCTAAATCAATACTGATGCATCGACACCAGCGATGCCGATTTAGCAAGCAAGGGAAGTCAAGCTCTCAGCTTTGGATCAGTTATCAACCATAACTCAATCTGGCAACACTTCGGCGGCCTACAAGAAATCTCTTTCTGTATCTCAAGGTTTTCTATCAAAGTATCTAAGCACATCACAGAAAAATTGGGTCTGCATGGAGAAGTCCCTACTAGACTTCATGTAGTTTTCTGCTCTTTTCCATTCCTTAGTTGTAGGTAGCTCTGCTTGGGTTAACACATATAATTTCCCTCCTTTAAGTCTTTGCTCCTTTCCATTCCTCACCCCATCACTTTAGCTATGATTTGTCATGTATCAAAAAGGAGAGTCTAAAAGCAATAAGATTAAGTTTGTGTGGAGATTCATTCCACTGCCAAAACTCTCAACTGGGGAAAAAACTTCCCCAGAATTCACACACACTGTCCTGGGCTTTGTGAACTTCTTGTCCCACAAAAGACTTCATTCTTGGCATGTTGAGGAAGGACATGCAGTGACTAATGTAGCTGAATACTGATCCACAGATGACTTTGAAGGTCAGAATCGATCACGACTTTGTGCTGCTAGAATGGTGCAATACCAATTTTAACATAGCCTGGCCCAAAAATAACTAAACTAGACATTTACCATTTTGCAAATTGCTCTTGAGAAATCGGCTATCTTCGCAAGGTTTTCAAAACATTCTGAAGTTGACAGCTGTTCTGCTGTAAGACACACCAGTTTGAAGCCTTTACTCCTGCTCTTTACAGTAAATAAGTAAGTTATGTCCCCAAGAGCTCTATTACAACAGTATCTACTAGTGAAAATGCCATATGGGTGCTAGACATATTCCTGAGAAAATAGTTGGAATTATTCTATTATTATTATTGTTCTGCTTTGGATTAGTAACTGTTAACTGTATGTAATGGTATTAGATCATTATATACATTAGACATACTCTAAAACACATATATGGTTATGTTTATTTAAAATGGAAGATTTTAGTAACCCATATATATATTGGGTAGCAAATTGAGCTAAAGCATTCATCATGATAGAGGTTCCTAAGATATATATAGAAGGTAATACTATTTATTAAAATGCAGTTTGTAATACTTTACTAACAGCTAGAGGCAGGTGAGCCCTTTGAATCTAGAATATGATTAATTTTGTCTTTGACATCATTATAAGCATTTACAAAACACAAAAGGGTCAAGTAATATGGACATATACAACAAGCCGTTTGGACTAATACAGTATGTGAAAACCTGAAAGAGTGTTTTAAACAAATATTTGTAATATATTTAAATTGGATAGAATTGTACATCATATGTGTATAATATAAAAAGGAAAAGTAATGACTGGCACCACTTTGCTTTATGCTAACGTGACTTTCTTCAGTGTAGGCATGACATAAATTCCTGTGAAAAGACAATTAAAAAGCTCTGACTTCCATTTATATATTTGCTTAAATTCTTAGTGTGCATTACTCCCACATGCCAACAAGAGTTACAACCGAAGGAAGAAGATAATAGACTCCCACCCCAGGTTTCTTTTATACTATTCCCTTTTACATGAATTTCACTTGCAACAGACCACTCGTGCAAAATTCTTAGCTGAGCAGTAAGATTTCTTTTAAATTGGATTGCAAAACAAGCAAACAAAACAGCCAGGTTCTTTCTTGCTGTCACATTACAGCACAACGAAGAACTTTTTTTATATATATAATCTTTGCCATAGTGTGCTGAGTACGTATTGCACTTGTTGGAGTGTAACAATGTCTGAAAGAATAAGAACAACTGTGCAGCAAAAAAGAAAGTTGGAAACTTTTTTGATTGAACTAAATAGTTTAAAAGTGTACAAGCCTAAAGCACTTCAAAGACCACTGTACTGTGTACTGGGAGATGTTAGTATTATGACTTCAGGATCTTTGACTCCAGAGGAGCAGACTGGTCTTATTTTCAAGCTGACTAAAGAGCAACATTTACCAGTGATTGCAGAACTAGCCTGGAACCCTTTGCCCTTCCTTCTGGCTAGAAGAAAAATCCTCAGTAGCTGCATCCAACTCAGAAGAATAAAGAAAACACTAAAACTACACTAACCTAAAATAAGGTACTGTATTACACAACCTTTAATGACATTTTTTTTTCTAATCTGTAGACTGATGCAATGGACCAGATTCACCAGTACACTGTGTCTTCTTTGTGCCATTCCTTGCCAAAGCAGTCCTAAAGGATAAAATGCAGAACCACCATAAAGGATGTTTATATATCTGCTATTCCTTTTTTGACATCTTTGAAATACAGGAGTGATGCAGAGCATCCAGACAAATATGTACAATGTACTAGTGATAAATTTGCCCTTGGCAAGCTGATATCAAAAGATTCTGAAGTTGAAACTGGACAAACACTCACAAATTCAGATGCCTATTTGAACCATCCATAAACCTACAAGATTAGCCTGGCAATCTCAGAGGAACAGACTTTCTGGTGGCGGTACCAGTATTTCCTGCTTCTGGTCACTCTGGAAATAGCACAAGAAAAGATTCTCCTATGGTTGCATCCTGGGTCAGGCTGGTCCTTCAAAGTGTGCATGGGGGCAATTAAAAGAACTTTTTGAACCTCGAAAAAGGATTTGGTTTGAGTTCCACTCAGACGTGCAGGTCACTTACTCTACTTGAATCTGTTCACTATCTCCTAATATTTGCCAACAATTTTATAGTTAACTTAAATGTTTACCTACTTATGAACTCCACCGTATTCAGATAACCCATATCAAGCAGCCCTTTCAGTTTCCAAAATGGTGATCATGGAAGGCTTCTAAATGAATCAAGTGAAGTATATTAGTGCCTGGGCAGTATAGAAGAGGTAACAATTTAAAATATATATATATATAAGGACTGATCCAATATTCACTGAAGTCCATAAAAATACTGTTATTGTCTTTATTAGACTTTGGATAAGAACTATAAAGAACCTAAGAGCCTAAGCATCAGTAAGATCATTTATCACAGATAATCTAGGATTGGCAGACACTCTTAATATATGCTATTGTGATGTTCCTGTGAAATGAGATTGAAAGGCAGCTGGCCATTGTTTTAATATGCATGACAATTATTTAAAATAGGAACAATAAATGCTTTGCAGGTTTGTCTGAAGAGCACTCAGGCAACAAACCTACTAAACGGGAAGATCCAGTACCACAGAAAAGACAGATAGAATAACAACAACAATCAATCAATCAAACCAGGCACAACTTCTGAAAAGGTAGTGTCGCCTTCAGCATTCTAAATACATCTCGGCTGGTTGCTCAGTATGCAATGAGCTCCGAGTCAGACGAGGATGCTGAGGAGCAGGGGCTGATCGATGCCATGCAGAGCAACACCACCGCGTTGCTCAGCTCCTTCACCAATCATCTGCACACAGTGCAATGCCGTTTCTGGTCACGAAAGACGAGCACCGAGTGGTGGGATCGCATTGTTATGCAGCTGGGGGATGACGAGCAGTGGGTACAGAACTATCGAATGCAGAAAACAACCTTTCTGGAACTGTGTTCAGAGTTGGCCCCTGCCCTGCGATGTAAAGACACCAACATGAGATCAGTCCTAACCATGGAGAAGCGTGATGCGATTGCTTTCTGGAAGATGGTGACTCCTGACTGCTACCGGTCAGTTGCAAACCAGTTTGGAGTCGGGAGGTCCACCGTCGGATTAGCCCTGTCACAAGTCTGCTGAGCTATCAATCGCGTTCTGCTACAGAGGACGGTGACGTTGGGCAATGTTCGTGAGATTGTGGATGGCTTTGCTACCATGGGATTCCCTAACTGCGGAGGAGCCATAGATGGCACACACATCCTTATTTTGGCTCCAGACCATCTCGCGACTGAGTACATCAACAGGAAGGGCTATTTCTCCATGGTGCTGCAAGCACTCGTGGATCACAAGGGGCGTTTTACGGACATCAATGCTGGGTGGTCGGGAAAGGTGCATGATGCCTGCATTTTCAGGAACACTGGTCTGTACCGGAAGCTGCAAGGGGGTACCTTCTTCCCTGATCAAAAAATTACAGTGGGGGATGTGGAGATGCCCATAGTCATCCTCGGAGACCCAGCATACCCACTGATGCTATGGCTCATGAAGCCGTACACCGGTAACCTAGATCGCAGCAAGGAGCGGTTCAATTACAGATTGAGCCGCTGCAGAATGATTGTGGAGTGTGCCTTCGGATGTTTAAAAAGGGCGCTGGCAATGTTTGTATGGGAGGCTGGATTTGGAGGAGGACAACATCCCTGCTGTGATTGTGTCGTGCTGTGTCCTTCATAACGTTTGTGAAAGTAGGGGAGAAAAGTTTTCCCCGGGGTGGGCTATGGAGGCACAGCGCCTCGAGGAAGCATACGAACAGCCAGCCACTAGGAGAATTAGGGGGGCCCAAGGAGAAGCTGCTCACATAAGGGAGGCACTCAGGGACCATTTCAATGATGCCCTCCCCTAGTTAACTTACAGGACGCATCAGGTGCACCTTATGAGGTTTTCAATGTGTACAAATAAAGCCACTCTTCAAATTATTTGTCACTGTTTTTATTAAAACCTAAAGGGGGGGTTACAGGTGGGTGTAGCTCCGGGGGGGACTGGATGTTGCAGTGTACCAGGGGGACGGGTGGCCTTCAAATAAATTCTGTGAAGGACTACGGGGTGTGGGAGGCAGACATGGCTGAACTGTATGGAGTGGAGCCCGTACATTAATCACCTGGGTCTGCAAAGCAGTCATGCTCTTGAGCAGTTCTGTTTGCTTCTTCATCACGCTTATCAGTTCATCTCTGTGTTTCTGCCTCCTCTGTTGGGATTCCTCTCTCCAGGCTCGATTCTCCCTCATGGATTCCTGTGCTATTTTCAGCAGGTCCTGAAACATATCCTCCCTGTTTCTTCAAGCACGCCGCCAAATGTTTCTCATGCAGTCAGCTGGGGTAGACAATAATAAATAATAAGTAATAATAAAGCTGTTGTTAACACATAGCCTAGATAACCAATGTAACCTTCCAGTAGCACATTCCACTGGAAGGTGCAGGGCAGTCAACATCCTATGCTTCGCTGAAGCGGACAAGGTACGTTCTATTAGAATGGGGGCTAACATTCTGCACAGGGCACACAGATGGAACCCGATATCTCTCTCCTCAGAGTGCCCCTGCCAGCTAGAATACATATCCTACATGCCACCGGTTGCAAGCCAGGACCATATGCTGCTGCACTGTGTGCTGCCATGGTTCCCAGGGCTGTTCTTTGCAGCTGGCGAGGCAGAGTATCCATCTTTGGGAGCGTAGACACAAACTCTCTCCTATCTAACCTGAGTAGTAGGCTCTGGAGGTACATCAAGGAAACCTTTACTGACCTAAATACAGATGATTTTTTGACAATCACTGCTTGTGTTGATGCACTTCTAATGAATGCAGAGTAAAGAGCGTGCACAGCGGGGACTGAGACAGCAAGTACCACTGCCCCGGACAATGATATTTTAGCAGGAGCCATAGCTGCACGAAAGAGAAACTTACCGGAACCCCCTCTGCCACCTCAGAGGACACGCTGCAATTCATGTCTTGGGTGGACGTCTCAGCGGGGGTGCAGAAGAGCTCCTGGCTACACACTGTTGTGCTCTCCTCCAGGTCATCCTCCATCTCCTCCTCCTCATCGATCACGTCCTCATCCTGCTCAGGTCTGGCAATCACTGGATGGGGGGGCCGATGTGTCCACAGGACTCTTTGCAGTGGTTGTGGGGTCCCCACTGAGGATGGCTTCCATCTCCTTATAGTATGTGCATATAGCAGGCGCTGATCCCGAACGGCGGTTTGCCTACTTCGCTCGGTGATAGGTTATTCTTAGCTCCTTCACCTTTGATCTGCACTGCACAGTGTCTCTATCATAACCTCTCTCTGACATGGCCCAAGAAATTATGCCAAATGTATCATAATTTCACCTGCTGCCGCGTACCTGCACCTGCACAGTGGACCCTTCCCAGACGCTGATCAAGTCCAGCACCTCTGCCGTGCTCCAAAGGGGTGCGCGTCTTCCACGACAGGCCGCCATTGCTACTGAAGATCAGAGCTGCACTCCACTTCACGAGGAAGAGAACAGGAAGTGAAACAGATGAGAAATTCGAAAATCCCGGGAATCTGATCAGGGCAGGGACTGTTTCGTCACGGCCCACACAGCGGGTGGGGGGAAGACCAGAGAGGATGACTTTGGAATTCTGGGACACTTCCTGAGGCCAATCATTGCGCGGTAAGCATACACACGAGTGGAAAGGTGCAACAGCTGTTCCGCGTTAACTGTTACCACCCTCGTCGAGGTGGTTTTTGTATTGCGCTACAACAAGGCAGTTATCGCGCAACAGCCCTATTGCACGTGTGTACGCTGTTGTTGGTATCACGTGGTAATGATTGTTAATGCGCGATAAAGTGATTGTGTGTACAAGGCCTAGGTATTTATAATGTGTTCATTATCACTACAACTGAAGGATACCAGCAATATAAACACCTAGTCCCCTACTCTGTCCAGCGTGGACTAAAACAATTCTATGGTACTAAATGGTTATACTTCTAGAGACAAAGACTAAGTAAGGTAACAATTAGTTTACTGACATGAAAATTAAGTACTTCAATAAAATATTGTTGCTATTAAGAGATTGAATTTAGAAATTTACAATTATCATGGACCAGAATAAAGAGACTAAACTTGGATACGGAAAATGGTGAATTGGAAAATGGGAGTCTTTTCTTAGCTCACTGATATGCTAAAAAAGCTGACAGAACATTTTTGGAACCCTGTTTCTCCCCTGCTCCCCAAATAAGATTATGGGTGTTTATATGTAAAGTTGTGGGAAAAGCTATTTTATTTTAGGCATGCACTATTGGCCCTGAGATATCTTGGATCATTTCATGCACTTCTTGTAGATGAAATGATTTAAGGAAGTATTAGTACTTCACTTGGATGAATATAGAACCCCAAAAAGGAGATCATGCCAGGCCAAATTTTCCTTAGAAATCTTAGGTTCCTTAGGAATGAAATATTTCACGTCATTGAATCCTCCACCTCTATCTTTTGGCAGGTAGTATTACACATATGCTGTCTAATAGAAAGGAAAGAGGAGCCTAGGCTTCTTGTTTGGTAGCTGACCAAATTCAGGATCACATCTGCCATTCATATTTTTTAATAGTTTTAAATAAGGGCACCAATGGACAACACAAAAAACAGACGTCAAGAAAGGATGATCCTATTTCCAGTGCACACAGTAAAATGGAGTTTGAAAAATGAAGACTATCCTGATTATTTATATAGTTCAGATGTCTGAACATTGAGCAATATTTTGTATTAATATGAAAAAAAACTAGGGATAAGGAAAAATAATATTTTTATGTTGTGCAAGATTTGCCTTCTTAGACACAGAATTCATTATAACTGTTATGTATTGGGTGAAACCTTGTTGTGCATTGAGTTAAAACCTCGTTCAAATTGGTATATAAAAGCACCTTTCGTTTACCATAGTTGTAAGGGACAGTTAAAGGACCACACCTAAAACAAGGCCTAAGAGTGTGTGTTCCAAAACTAGCTCCAGGTGGGTGGACGGTTTGACCAGGTGTGTGTATGCAAAAGAGAGAGAACACACAGTAAGTGAGAACAAACAAGAACAGACAGAGACAAAAGCAAAAAAAAAAAAAGCATCTCAGCACAGTGAGATGCTGGGAAAAGCTAGAGAGAGAGCTTTTGAGTCTGCTGGATAAAAAGGCCTGGGGCTGTGAACTAAGAAAAGTTGCTCTTTTTTATCGTAATTCCTCTTGTGTTCCAAGAAACAGGACTTTGTACATTACTTGTAAATAAACAAAATGACATTAAAGAGAATACCAGACTGCTTCAATTTCTTCTTCGTACTAGAACATTCCCAGGGCCCCAAAATTTTACTAGCTGTTTGGGTCAAAAGGAGTCAGTACCATTAACTGCTATGGGACAGTTCTGCCTTAGTAGCCATGTGTGTAGTATCTGTTGGCAAATGTTTTTATTACTGTGTATTGCCTATTAAAATAATTTTTGGCATTATTTATGTATCATTTATTTTAACAAAATATCTTGGAACCAAGTCATTGAATCAGTTTCTGCCTAGATTTAATTTGCACTGATGAAAATCTAAAGAACTATTTGTTCTAGACCTGAGTGGCAGTACCATACTACTCGGGAATGGTACATATACTATTCTTCCTTGAAAAAAAACATGCCATAAAATTGCAGTGCACTTCCAAAGTTTGGGCACCATCTGGACCTATACAGAAGAGAAGAGAAGAGAAGAGAAGAGAAGAGAAGAGAAGAGAAGAGAAGTTTGGCTCAAACCTTCTCTCAAGGAGAATTTCAGATATGAGTTTTTGGCTAAAGAGAGCAAACTTTAAACCAAATTCTGCTCTCAGCCATTCAAAAGCAGCTCCCAATAATTTAAGTAAGAAGTTATTTCTGAGGCACTGAGAAGAGTCAAGTTTATTCTATATAGTCACACAGTAGTTTATCTCTAAATATATTTACCTAATTAGGAGTACAAGGAATTGTATTCCTCAGAAAAAAAAATACTGAAATTTGGATATAATTATATACTATAGAGGTGGGAATTATAAGAAACTAAGTAGATTAAATGAGTAAATAGAAAGTTGGGTGGTCTTGAATTGTCAAACTATTTTTCATTTTATGGATTCGTGTGGCTGTATAAGAGCTTTTGATGTTTTTCTGTACCCTTCAAAAAAGCAAATTATGTGGGAGAATGTTTCATTTCAATTATTTAAACTTTGATGTTATTATGGATAGATTTGTTGTAGGACAAAATTAAGTTTGTTGGGGTACTGGTCATTGAGAATTTTTCTGTCTAGTTATATATTTGTATGAGTTTTGAATGTTCAGACTGGTGTGAAGAATTTTAGGTAACAACTTCTGATTGCCATAATTTTTGTTTCTAATTTGGGGTTTTTTACTGAGGCATTCAATGGTACTTATTTTGAGGAACTGCACTGAGTCACCATAACTGTAACTTAACCAAGTGTTGTTTCAAAATTAAATATATAAGGCTCTTTTCTTTCTCCATTCACAGTTGCCAGCTTGTATCAGACCACAAGGTGCACACACACAAGCACAAATCATTTTTCCTTTTTTTCCTCCTTCCTATCAAGAGATGATATGAAAGGCTAGCAGACAGCTATCAGACTAACTCCTTCGAGGACACATGAGGGGTAGTTTGTGTTGCATTTTGTGCAAGTTTCTCTCAAGGTGATTTCTATGGTAACCCCTATTTGCATTCTTTTAAATGGTGGTAAATTCTGACACATTTCATTAAATATTGATAGCAGTGTTTCATCTGCTGTAAGCCCATATGGGAATATTTAATTTTATCTACTGTCTGAGACTATTCTCTTGTGGTATCAAAGCAGCAAGCTTTTCACAGTTAAAATGTTAATTAGATTTTTATAACCATTTTTAACAGTCCGTTCTTCATCTAGCTTGCTACAAATATGTTTATTTACAATTCCAAAATGCTTCCATTAATATTCCACAGAAATCTGCCTTCCTATTCAGAGGCTAGCTTACTAACAAACCTCAGAAATGTACTTTCAGATACACAGGGAACACCTACAGAATAACAATGCTGCAAAATTATTTTGCCACAAATGGGCTAATAATCAAGTAATTCTTAACATCAGCATTTTTTCTAGAGACAAGCCTGTAAGATGAGATGTCATTTGCATAATTATTTATGGCACTTCACTGGTTTTGGAGACACAGAACTACATTGAGATTTGTTTTGTTAAACGATTTGCAGGGAAAGGGGGAGTTCAGAGAATTTTAGGTCTGTGAATGGTTCTCAATGTAATGCTGCCTGTTGGGGCTTAAGATCATCTACTAATCTCAGAGTAGGATGTTAGGAAGCAAGACACAAACTCCAAATTGGATGTGAGTTTTATAGATAGGTTTCATCAACCAGTCATCAAATGTAAACTTCTCTGGCACTATAACATCCTCCACATGAAGTCACAGATCAGACTACCCAAGGAGACTGTCTATCTCTCTACCCAAGTGAGTGTACCTTTGTGCTAGATGGCACCCAAAACCCATAACAATATTTAAGTTATTCCCAGTCCCACTTACCCCAAATCAAATTGCACCTTAGATCCTATACCAAAGACAACACTCACAGCCAATCCTATAATAAACTATATAAAGATTTATTAAACATAAAAGGAAACCAGATAGTTATTTAAAAGGATAAAGCAGGTAACTCTATACACAAATGAGTTACAATCTTAAGTTTCAAAAGATAATAAGGGCTTCTATAGTCAGCCAACTCTATCTGTCTTTGAGGGCAAACCCAGGTTAAGCAGCTGAGGATTTCTTGCTTATTCTTAAAAAAACCCTTCCCCCTCAGACACCAAGCAGTATAGAGATATTCAGATCCTTTTGTTTGGAGCTTTTATCCCCTTCCTGCCAGGAGCTCTGAGGTCTCAGCTCATAGAAAGAATCCACTTGCATGATTTATTTTCACTAAAGAGGGAGAAGAGATCAACAAATGCCTTTTGTCCTCTTTAACATCCAGTGATAGTCTATCTGATATTGAAAGACCTTTACTGTTGGAAAGGACACAGCATCTTCTATTGAAGATCAGCCCGTCTCACTAATTAATGGCTCTCTTCTGTCTGATGATTTGCACAGTCATGGGAACTCTCAATACACAGCTCAAATATTACCTTACAATACGGGATACAGATGTTTTAAGTGAGATAAAAGCACAAGGCAACTCAAAAGCATTCAATAAAGTCTAAACTTGAAACACAGTCTTATAATTCTAATACTTATTTTACAGTGCTAACACACCCATGACCCAGATTGATTCCAGCTATGTATTTGTGTTCATTTGAGACAGAGGGACCTTGGCATAAGCTGGCACCTGGTCTGGGTTTGGGAAAAAAGGAATAAAGAACATTTGGAGTATTTGAAACGTTAAGTTATAGAAATTGGGAATATCATCTCCCACTACACTAGGAAAATATGTATCAGTTTTGCCCAGAGCAGTAGTCAGTTTCTGTGCTTCTTACTGGAGATTGTCTAGTAGCAGTTAGTGGGACTGAATATATAATATAGGCCAAGTACCTGAATTCTTCCACTTTGTAATTTGCATGGTCATTTTCCCATTCACAAAGTGAGGACAAAGTGGACATAAAAATGCTACCCAGTAAAGAGGATACCATTTTACACCTACCACGCAAACTCCTTTGTGTGACTGCACAATTTAGAGTCATAGTTTTCAAGGCCAAAAGGTACCATCTTCTAATCTGACTTCCTGCAGTCACAATGTGCCAGACTCTCAATAGATGGGAAGTTTAAATCATTGCAGACCTTTTCACATCTGAACTGGTGGCCTAGACATAGGAATCTCTATATTTCAAGAAAAAAAACCTCTGAACTATTATGCCCTCCAATCTGAGATTTGTCAATATTACAAAATAATTGTCTTTTTTAAAATTTGGAAATACGAGGCCTAATATCAATATTCCCTGAGTTCCATAGGCCACAGAAGCTCAGAAATCCTGACTCTGAGACAGACCAATGGAAAGCACAGCCTTGTTGAAGGAGGCAACATGAAAATAGCACAATTTCAGAGCCAAGAATTACAAATGAATTCCCTACCTCTTGCAGTCCACAACTACAGATTCTCAGGCAATTCACCCCCCCCCAACCACAGCTGTAAAGCCAGTTGGAGTTAATTCATTACTAGATCAGTTGCATGTTACTTACCTGAACAGCTGAGAACACCTATGCTGATGTGCTTGGGGCTGCTGTATTATTGCCATGGGATGTGAATCCAATAGAAGTCTCTAGACCAAACTAAGCAATGATGTAAGTTGCACATCAGGGATACATCATGTTATTGATTTCTGAGATGAATTCCCCAGAGAAATCAATAAGGAATTCTACTTAAAAACAATAAGATACAGCCCCAGGTGCTACATTGCTAGAAAATTCATGTAAGTGGAAAAATAATGTTACTTCTGCTCTGCTGGGGCTTGATTCTGCTTTCAATCCTTCTGCTAACAGAATTAATTCCATGAAGTCAGTAGCCTTACACCAGCACATAAACAGTACACGCAAGATTACAGTCAGATCTGCTGACATGCAGTATCTATACAGGCTGAATACCACCAAAAACTTCTAAGAAGCAGAAGAGGCCTGGGGATAATGGAAAAAAACATCTAACAGCCGGATGTAAAATAAAGTGTTCAACCTCACATTAACACAGCTTGCCCCAAGTGCAAATTGTATTACCATGTCAATTACTTCCATAATAATTGACACCTGAAATATATTACCCAGTTCCTTATCTCTGGTAAATTTGGCCCATTATAGTGTCTTAAAGCCAAATCCTGGTCCCACTAAAGTCAATGGCAAACATTTTATTAACTTTAATAGAACCAGGCTTTAAATCCAGAACTTTTTAAAATGAGGGGGATCTATTTAAAATGTTATACTTTTGGATGGCGACAGAGCTTTATCACATTATGATGAATGATTATAATTACTTTTTTCCCCAAAGAAATGATAAGTAAATTGTTTTTATTTTGTTTTGTTTAACCAAAATGCCAAAGCCTAGAGATGCAGTCAAATCATATCCTACTAGCTGGCAGACACCCAACACCTTAGATTCTAGGCTTTGGCCAATACCTAATTGTCTGTTGTAAAAAAGTGAAATAGATGGAGACAAACATTCAGTATCCTAGACCAGGAGGTAGCCACCTAATTTCCACTAATATTAACTATTTTGTAGCTCATTCTCCATGCATAATCTGGTGCCAAAAATTCTAGTTAAACCACAGTGAAAAGCTATGCCACATTTAATATAACAGGCAACCCAGATGGTATATTTTTCCTAGCATGTAATTCTAGACATATTTAAGCTATCAGTGATAATTCATCAATACAGAGATTCAACTTTCATCCAGTCATCCTATGTATAATAGGTATAAACTGTATTGTCGGTGTAATTTAGAATGCAAACTCCTTGGGTTAGGGACCTATTTTTTTCTATGAACTGAGCAAAATGATGGTTCTCAATACTTAATCAAGCTCATAGTGGTCACACATTCAGGCTGCTTCAAGAGCCTGTCGCTCAGTCTCTACCCCTATTTTGTCCCTGCAGCAGCACATGTAGACCATTTTCATATATAACAATGCCCCACCACCGCCCTCCAGTCACAGAAGAGCCAACAGCACAAAGTGTGGGGGAAGGGTTTTCCTGTCAGCTCTCTAGGCAATCAGGGATCTGTCAGGGAGAGGGTTTGCGTTTTCACTCTATTGACAGGTGTGTTGTGGGGAGCTTCACAAATTACTTGCAAGTTAGATTCCTTTCTCAACCCCCCTTTGTCTGTCTGTGATTTTAGATTACGTGTTGTGTGGAGCAAGCACCATGTCTTCTCCTGAATTTGGAAAGAACCAACCTCATTGTGGGTGCTACTGTAATCTAAAATAGGAAACATTCAACAAACAGATGCCATACCTGAAGGTGATTACACCACACAGCGGATGTGAAGCTGGAGATCTGGATATATGCTCTCTTTCCCTCCAATAACGATGATCATCCACTACCCAGAAAGTTCAAACTTTTCATCTCTATTTATTTAAAACTGCATGTTACAAGAAACGGTCAAACAAAAATCTCTTCAAACTTCATTTAAAGCATTAGATTTTACTAGCAGAACATTATTATTGAAACCGCATTATTAAACATGTCTTTAGTAAAACAGCATTGATATTTGCATGGAGTGTATCCTGGTAATATAGCTTCTTGCATCTGTGCTGAAAGAAAGATTTCTTTTAAGGCTCATTTACCCTTGGACTGATAGAGCAGCTTTACAGAATTCTTGACTTAAAAACAGCTTTGGAATATAAATGTAAACCCTTGGGGATAAGGAGAGAAGAGCAAATGCACTGCTTTCACTTGATCAGGAGCAGACACCTGAATTAATCTCTTGCTGCTAAACTATAACATAATCTAAACTAATCAAGGAAGGGTGAAGAGGTTGGATTTGAAGTTGAAACTTAAATCAAATTTAACCCAAATTCTGTAATGCCAAGGCAAAACTGAACTCTTGGAATTAAACATAGTGTTGTGAATTCTAACTTCAATCATTTGAAATCCTTTTCTAAAACAGAAGGAGGGAGGAAAAAGGGAGGGAAAGGAAGAGGAAAAATCCCATCTTTGAGAATATGCAGAGGGATGATGATCATGTGATGAGCCATCTGCCCGAGCAGAGACAGATGCATCCTGGAGGTGAATGCTTGGCTGCGGAGATGGTGTTACCGGGAGGGCTTTGGCTTCCTCGACCATGGGGTGCTGTTTCAGGAAGAAGGACTACTAGGCAGAGATGGACTCCACCTATCCAGAAAGGGGAACAGTGTATTTGGAAGCAGACTGGCTAACCTGATAAGGAGAGCTTTAAACTGGGTTCGAAGGGGGAAGGTGACCAAGGCCCACAGGTAAGTGAAAATGAGGGAAACCTGGGGGAAGGGATGGAACTTGGGGGATGCTGGGGCTGTAACAGCAGGAATAAAAGAGAGGGTAGTTGGAACTGGGGGGGGGGGGAATCAAATAATTGTTTTTTATTTCCTGATGAAGTCATAATACCTCAGGCGAGTGGGGAAGGAGGACACCGGGAGAAATTGCAAGGAGGAAGATGCGACAGGAGGGAGAATCGACAGGACAAAGAAGGGCAATGGGCCCGGTATCTTAGGTGCCTGTACACAAATGCGAGGAGCCTGGGAAACAAGCAGGAAGAATTGGTAGTACTGGCACAGACAAGGAACTATGATATAATTGGAATAACAGAAACGTGGTGGGATAACTTGCATGACTGGAGCACTGCCATGGATGGATATAAATTGTACAGGAAGGACAGGCAGGGAAGAAGGGGGGGGAGGAGTAGCACTATATGTAAAAGAGCTGTATGACTGCTCGGAGTTCCACTATGAAAGTGGAAACAAGATGGTTGAAAGTCTGTGGGTTAAGTTTAGGGGAGAATGCAACAAGGGGGATGTTGTGGTGGGTGTCTGCTACAGACCGCCAGACCAGAAAGAGGAGGTGGATGAGGCGTTCTATGGACAACTAACAGAAGTTTCCAGATCGTCACAGGCCCTGGTTCTTATGGGGGACTTCAATTATCCTGATGTCTGCTGGGAAGATAATACAGCAGTGCACAGGCAATCCAGGAAGTTTTTGGAGAATATTGAGGACAACTTCCTAGTACAAATGCTGGAGGAACCAACTAGGGGCCTTGCACCTCTAGACCTATTGCTCACAAACAGAGAAGAATTGATCGGGGAAGTAGAAGTAAATGGCAACCTGGGCAGCAGTGACCATGAGATGGTAGAGTTCAGGATCCTGATCAATGGAAGGAAGGAAAGAAGCAGAACACACACCCTGGACTTCAGAAAAGCAGATTTTGGCTCCCTTGGGGAGCTGATGGGCAAGGTCCCATGGGAGGCTGATCTGAAGGGGAAAGGTGTCCAAGACAGCTGGCTGTATTTTAAAGAAACCCTGTTAAAGGCACAGGAAGATAACATTCCAATGTGCAGAAAGAACAGCAAATGTGGACGGCGACCAGCGTGGCTTAGCAGGGAACTCTGCGGGGAGCTGAAACATAAAAGGGAAGCTTACAAGAAGTGGAAGCTTGGACAGATGACAAGGGAGGCGTATAAAGATATTGCTCGGGACTGCAGGGATCAAATCAGAAAGGCCAAAGGACAATTGGAGTTGCAGCTAACAAGAGATGTCAAGGATAACAGAAAGGGGTTCTATAAGTATATCAGCAACAAGAAAAGGATCAGAGGTGGTGTAGGTCCCTTACTGAATGGGGCAGGCATCCTCATGGACGATGATGCGGAAAAGGCTGAAGTACTCAATGCTTTTTTTACTTCAGTCTTCACAGGGAGGGCCAGCTCCCAGGCTACTACACAGGATAACACGGAATGGAGAGAAGAGTGGCCGTCAGTGATGGAAAGTCAGGTTAGGGAACACTTAAAGAAATTGGATGTGCACAAGTCCATGGGGCCAGATGAACTGCATCCGAGGGTGCTGAGGGAGTTGGGGGAAGTGATTGCAGAGCCGCTGGCCATTATCTTTGAGAAGTCGTGGCGAACGGGGGTGGTCCCGGAGATCTGGAAAAAGGCAAATATAGTACCTATCTTTAAGAAAGGGAAAAAGGAGGATCCAGGGAACTACAGACCGGTCAGCCTCACCTCAATCCCTGGGAAAATCATGGAGCAGGTCCTCAAGGAATCCATCCTGAAACACTTGGAGGAAACTAGAGTGATCAGGAACAGTGAACATGGATTCACTAAGGGCAAATCGTGCCTGACCAACCTGATTTCCTTCTATGATGAGATGACTGGATTTGTGGATGCAGGAAGAGCCGTTGACATGGTATACCTTGACTTTAGCAAGGCTTTTGATATGGTTTCCCACAGCATTCTCGTCGGCAAGTTAAGGAAGTATGGGTTGGACGAGTGGACCGTAAGGTGGATCGAAAACTGGTTAGATCAACGGACTCAGTGGGTAGGAATCAATGGCTCGATGTCTGGTTAGCAACCGGTAACGAGTGGAGTGCCCCAGTGGTCGGTCCTGGGGCCAGTTCTATTCAACATCTTCATTAATGATCTTGATGATGGAATAGACTGTGTGCTTAGTAAGTTTGCGGATGACACCAAGTTGGGGGGAATGGTAGATACTCTGGAGGGCAGGGACAGGATCCAGGGAGACTTGGACAAATTGGAACACTAGGCCAAAAGAAACCTCATGAGGTTCAACAAAGACAAGTGCAAAGTCCTGCACTTAGGATGGAAAAATCCCATGCACTGCTACAGCCTGGGGACCGATCGGCTAAGTAGCAGCGCTGTAGAAAAGGACCTGGCGGTTATGGTGGACGGGAAGATGAATATGAGCCAACAGTGTGCCCTTGTTGCCAAAAAGGCCAATGGCATATTAGGCTCCATCAGTAGGAGTATTGCCAGCAGATCAAGGGATGTGATAATTCCCCTCTATTCATCACTGGTCAGGCCGCATCTGGAATACTGTGTACAGTTTTGGGCTCCCCACTACAGAAAGGATGTGGACAAATTAGAAAGGGTCCAGCGGAGGGCAACAAAAATGATTAGGGGGTTGGGGCACATGACTTATGAGGAGAGACTGAAGGAACTAGGCTTATTTAGTCTACAGAAGAGAAGACTGAGGGGAGATTTGATAGCAACCTTCAACTACTTGAAGGGTTGCTCCAAAGAGGAGGGAGCTAGGCTGTTCTCGAGGGTAACAGAGGACAGAACAAGGAGCAATGGTTTCAAATTACAGCTGGGGAGGTCAAGGTTGGA